>LVTN01000417.1:72613-98389 GCA_001649415.1 Musa itinerans | reverse complement strand
AAATATGATAAATATATTATTAATTTATTAATTAATTATAAAAAATATGATAAATATATTTTATTAATTTATTAATTAATTATAAAAAATATGATAAATATATTATTAATTTATTAATTAATTATAAAAATATGATAAATATATTATTATTTAAATCAAATAAAATTGATGAGTTAATTAATTAATTAATCAAATCGAATTATTATATTTGGTTTCAAAATTAATCTAGTATTAAAGTAGGATGAAGCCTCTGATAAATATATTATCAATTTTATATGTTTTTTTTTTATCAATAATTTAGATTAAATGAAGTTGATGAATTAATTAACTTATTAGGCCTGGATAATGACCATCAAAATGGTTGATATATGCTTTCCTGGAGGAACACGAATGATAATACAATAATTAAAAAGGCATTATTATGTGCATAAATTATACGAATCAATTAATTCTCCTCGAGTGGCAGATTGTTTTGTTTCCGTATCTGAAATAATTCTCCTCGAGATCACAAGCTCTGTAAAGTCTCTGCATAAAGGCCTGATGAATCCTTTGTTGCAGCTCTCAATTCTTCCAAGTTTCTCCACCAAGAGTTTCCTATTCATCCGCCACCGCACTCTTTGGATTGGCAGCCTCTCTCTCTCTCTCTCTCTCTCTTCTTTCTGTGGCCTTGCTTCAATTACAGATCTGTTTTGTTATCTCTTCTTTTCTATCATTCAGAGTTTCTCTCTCGCTCTCTCTCTCTCTCACTCATTGATTATATATATAAAATAAATAAATAAATATATATTTCTGTCAGTTTCTGTGGCGTTGATTCAATCCCAAATTCTGTGTTATAAAAATAGTAATAAACAAATAATAAAAGGAGAGGACATACTGCTCTGTACATTATCTCCTGACGAATGATCCCAAAAAAAAACAAAACACATTTTTCTGAGGTATATATATATATATATATATATATCCTGAAACGATGACGAGCAAATATACTTTTTGCCGGCCCCCTTTCTTGTTTCTTATTTTGTTGGTGCAGTGGCTTTGAACTCTGTCGTCAGAAACCCACTAAAACGGCTCCCTCTGCACTCTCACTCTGTTCTCCTCCTCTGACCCTCGAGATTTTCTGGTGGTAATCCGATCCGATCGGACGCAATCCAACTTTTCTTTATCGTTTTCGGATGGCTTATCTCATCAAATCGTTTTTTTTTTTTTTGGGGTAAGAGTTGGCTTTTTCGACTGGATTTCAGGGATAGGAGGTGAGGGATCTCCATCGGGAATGGCACCGAAGCCGTTGGATTACGAGTCGCTGAACGAGAACGTGAAGAAGGTCGCGTATGCTGTGAGAGGCGAGCTTTATCTGCGCGCTTCGGAGCTGCAAAAGGAAGGGAAGAAGGTTTTGTTTTCTTCCGCTTCACCATCTTTGATTTTGCGGCATCAGGGTTCAGGTTGTACATTGCTGATTGTGCTTTTATTAAGAATCGTGTTCCGGAAAGAGAGAATGATCCTGAGCATCGTCACGTGGATCAGATTTTGAATTAATTTTCCTTGTGTTGTCGAATGCCTTGATATTGAACATATCTAGTTTTAGAATTGATGTCAGTATTGAAGAATTTTACTGCTTTAGGTTCTTATTATTTCTTTGGCGGATCCTGTGTAAGATCAAGATTTATAATGAAAAAAAAAATCAAGTTGCAATTTACTCTCAAAAAAGATTTGGGCTTAGTCTTCCTGGAAAGTCTTTAACCGGTAAAAATTGATGTGCATGAGAATCTTGTTTACATAATTTTGTTATGAATTTGAAAATTTCTGTTTTTTGCAGATTATTTTTACAAATGTTGGGAATCCTCATGCTCTAGGACAGAAGCCACTAACATTCCCCCGTCAGGTTATTTGTCTTCCCTGTCTCCACTATCCTTTTTCAATAAACTAGTTGATGCATCATTATCAATTTCTTTATTCTTTAATGTTTTATTGTACTTTTATATTTTTTTCGAGAAACTTATAGACAGCGTAAAGTTCATAGATCTCGTTAGGTAACATATTTGTTTCAATATGGAGCAAATTTTCCTGCTCAGACTTCATGAAGATTTTTTTTTTAGATATTGCTTCTTGTCTTGTAATTTTGACATTATATGGTACATTTTTTTGCAGGTGATAGCATTATGCCAGGCTCCATTTTTGTTGGATGATCCTAATGTTGGACTTCTCTTCCCAGCAGATGCCATTGACAGAGCTAAACATTATCTTTCGTTGACCGCGGGTGGTTTAGGTACTCTATTGGTCACCTGCTTCAAGATGGCAACTTGTTCAAACCTGTTTTCTGTAGAGTTCATGCTTCTCATTTATCAGGCTTGGAGATCTTAAATTTTCACTTTTGTTCACTGACAGTTGACCTTAAGATGGCAATTAGATGAAATATCTCCCCATACTTGTTCATGCTTTTCATTAATGGGCTTTTGAGACATTGATCAATAATAAGTGCAAAGTCTACTACTTCTGGTTCAACCAATAGTCCATCTTTGTTTTTCTCTAGTTTTATCACATATGACTTTAAATTGATAATATCAATTCATTCGAATACCCACTTTGGTTTTTATTTTTAATGATAAATCTTGATTGTCTCTATTCTATGTATTTCTTATTCCTAACTCTTTCAGTGTTACCTTATTATTATCTTTTCCATGTGTTTCTGTTTGCTTATCTTTTTTGCCTCCAGAAGTATGACTCCATAATCACTCAATTGTTGCATCTACTTGTTGCTTTTTACCATTTCAGTTAATCTACAATTAGGTTTTGGTATCCATATTTGGGGCACATAATTTGGAGTTACATAATGACTGGATTGGCTGCATTAGCATATAAATACATCATAGTGGCATTTAACAAAATGAAACGTGATGGTTTTCAATGTGTTGCACCATTTTAGGATGCATATTGTTCCCAATGGTGCAGCAGTTTAGGACAAATTTGCCATCCGATATATCACCCATAATTATTCTTCGGTGTGCACACACTTCAAGATCCATTAAACATTAGATCTACAAAACTATATAATTAGACACATACTATGTGATGTGATTTTGGTCATTTAAAAATATTTCCAAATAAACCAGCAATGAAGCTATATTTGTTGTGCCAGATTATCTGATCTTAATCAGAAATCAGAAAGGAAAATTGTTAATCCTACTACCCAGAGTCCCCATATTTATAGTTCATGCTAGTATACTAGGCTTATTCCAAGCTCATGTAAAATATGATGTTGCAATGTTGCAACATTTTCTTAGTATTTTACCAGGTTAATCAAAATTTTTAATTCTCAAGTGCAGTGTTTGGTGTTCATAATCTTTCAGTCTCATTTCTTAGATTTGATTCTTTTATTAGCTATTATTATGCAATAAATCCAAGAGAATGATATGCTTTGGTATTCTTGACAAGAATCATCAATTTTCTTTGAGCTATCAGGTGCCTATAGTGATTCCCGAGGTCTTCCTGGAATCAGGAAAGAAATTGCTGAGTTTATTGGACAGCGTGATGGGTACCCTAGGTAACAAGATTATGACCAAGCTGACTGATTATATTCTAACAAAGGAACATAGTAACTAAATTTTAGTAAGGATATTAATCTTGTATCTCACTAATTGCAGTGACCCAGAGCTAATATATCTCACTGATGGAGCTAGCAAAGGTGTGATGCAGATTTTAAATACTATAATCAGAAATGAGAATGATGGTGTAAGATTTTTCTTGAGAATATAAACATATACCCAAACAAAACTCAAAAAGGAAAGAAAACCATGATACATAATGTTAGCCATTATTGATTTCTCTAATTTGCAGTTTTCTTCTTCTAAGATTGTCGGGGTTAAACACTTGTAACTTGACAGATTTTGGTTCCAGTTCCACAATACCCTCTTTATTCAGCTACAATATCCTTGTATGGTGGATCCCTTGTTCCATATTATTTAGAAGAAGAGGCAAATTGGGGTCTTGATATCAATCACATTCGCCAATCTGTAGCAGCTGCTCGGATGAAAGGAATTTGTGTAAGCTCGTGTTGTTTTCAATTTTACATTTATGTTTTTCTTGAAGTGATTTTCAAGAACCTAGATTTTTGTTGATGTTGGTGACAACCAAATCAAAGTTCCAACTTACCACTACTTGTCAGTATTGCATCTTTTACTACTAACATCTACAAGTATCAATATATTGCTAGTATTGTTTAAAAAACAAATTCTTGGTCACTATTCGACTTTTCATTTATGTTTAATTGCAGTTAATAACATTCCAGCCTCTGAATTAATTTCTTTATATGATATTACTCTTTAACTCTTTTATGTCATTTGTACTATAATCAGATAACAACTTGGATGTTATCTGTATGGAAATTTCTCTTACTTTTTTACCAATAGCAACATTATGACCCTTCCACGCATCTTCATTGCACCTTTAAAGCAATCAAGTGTTTAACTATTCTAAAAGGATATAAATATGAAAATTTTTAGCTTCTCAAAATTCTCAGTGTGGCATAACCACGTACGCCATCAGTATCCAATTCCTAGTTTTTATATTAATCAAGTACAGTTAAACTATGTACTTTCCTCCCAAGTCCCACTAGGCTTGAATCAAAAAACAAAAGTTGAAATTTTTTGTCTGTATATATATGTTTTTGGCTTTGGAGAAGTTCTCATCAATATCCTATCTGTTATGGTGCTTACTTTTCCTTGATTACAATTAAAAACATATTTTGTGTTTTATTTTTATCGACTTAAGCTGGAGGCTCTGCACCTTAGCTAGCATAACAAATAATGTTGTTGTGGACACAGGTTCGAGCTCTAGTTATCATAAACCCAGGAAATCCCACTGGCCAATGTCTGAGTGAGGCCAATTTAAGAGAATTGTTGAAATTTTGTTTTCAAGAAAACATAGTCCTACTTGCTGATGAAGTATATCAACAAAACATATATCAGGATGAACGACCCTTCATAAGTGCAAGAAAAGTAAGGAAGTGGAAATGTGTTTTCATTGCTTAAATTCTTGTATGATTTGTCATGACTGGTATTTTGATCTAGAATCTACTCAATACTTCCAGATATTGTTGGACATGGGGCCACCTATTAGTACAGAGGTCCAACTTGTGTCTTTCCACACTGTGTCAAAAGGATATTGGGGAGAATGTGGTCAGCGTGGAGGATACTTTGAAATGACTAACCTACCTGCTAAGGTGCATTTTGTCAAAATTGTTTTACTGGTGTTTTATGCTCTATTACATCTTAGTGATGCATTGCATGTTTATCCTTCTGCTATGATCACCGAACACTAGAAGATGCATGAAATAAAATACCTTTTGTACATTTTTGCAAAGTCCAAAGAAAAATCATTTGTCCTAGTGCTTGATGTGATCTGCTCATCTGTGCCTATAAATGTTTGATGGAAATTTGAATGTGATCAGTACCTGAATGATGTCCTATACCAACTAGCTGTTGACAAATTTATGTCTGCACTAAAAATAAGATGATATGTCTATGCTAATCAGTTCCAGAATTATCAGAATAGTTTTATCAGCATGTTTTCATTAATAACACTTGACATGATTAAGAGCTTTTATCCGATCATGGGTAATTCTTTTTGGTGCATCACAGAGGAATCAGATTTGTCAATGTTCAAATTTTCATAAATGAATGCAAGTTTGTCCATAAAGCAACTAGATAGTAAAGCAAGTTATTAATTTGTAAGATGGGATGAGATACATCTACCACCAGCTCTAGAATTAATTTAAAAAACTTGTTAACAAATTTTGCGAAGGATTGATTTGTATTCCTTAAGTTTACCAGTGAATTTTTAGGCATCTCATAAAGGAACCAGATTATGGTATTTGGAGCTATCAAGGTTAATGCCATCAACAATATCATAAAGCAGTCCATCACAGTCCTTTCCTCATAACCAGATGTCCTATTCTAATGATACTGCTTGATTTTTAATATTATGCATAACATTTAATTCTTTGACAGACTGTAGATGAGATCTACAAAGTTGCATCAGTGTCACTCAGTCCTAATGTTCCTGGACAGATCTTTGTAAGTTTATTTTTCTTGTTAACTTGGTTCAGGTTGCTCTTTAACTGTAACTACTTGTTATATCATAATATGAAAAAGGTGATTTACTTTTCAGTTAGGGCTGATGGTTAACCCCCCCAAACCAGGAGATATCTCTTACTTGAGGTTTGCTGCAGAGAGGTACGAATAATTAGTAAGCAACTTCCAGGATCAATGTCTTTCCTTTTCCAGATTTTAGAATGAGATATGCATTTTAAGATCTCATTTTCAAATACATCAACGTATACAAAAAGTTATCATCAGCTACCTTCTGTGAAAACAAGATGATTAAAATAGCAAGGAGTGTTAGGAGTTTTGTGTAATCATCGGTAAGATAGTTGTGAGACGATAATACTTTATGGATCTAAGTATTGGGCACTTAAGAAACAAAATATACAAAAAGTTTGTATTACCGAGATGAAAATATTAAGATGGATATGTGAAGTTATTAGGAAAGATAAAAAATATTTTTATTAATGAACAACCAAGTATCACTTTAATAGAGTATAAGATGAGAGAAATTTGTTTAAGATGATATAAACATATATTTATGAGACCTCTGAATGCGATAGTTAAAGGAGATGAAATGATTAATGATACGAGGAGAGGTAGAAGAAAACCTGAAAAAACCTTAATAAAAATCATAAATAAAAATTTAAGTACTCTAAGCTTAACTAAACATATGATTTTTTACATATTTCAACGGGTTAAAAGATTCATGTAACCGACTCCAAATAGTTGGGAGTTATGACTTTGTTGTTGTCGTCGTTGTATTTTCAAATACATCAACATGTATCAATCAAGAATTGATGATGTGTATCATATTTAACCTAGTCTATACAAGCTTTATATATGTAGCTCTTTTGGTAAAAATGCATGTGACATCATTGATTATGTTATCTTCATGATGCAAATTATTATTTTCCAATGTTACCTAAAATTAATGATGAAACTTATCACTTGTCTTGTCTACATGCCTATGTACTTTGAAGTCTTCATTTAGTTTCTGTTGTATAATGTTATGTACATTGTCTTGTACAAGTGGTATAAGAACAACAATGAATGCTGTAGCAGCCTGAATATCTGTACTTGCATTGGAAAATCCTAGCAGCAAACTTGGTCCCCTGTATCAAGTTTTACATTATAGCTTTTTAATTGTGAAGAAAAATCATTTATGATAGTGTGAAAGAGTCTTTTGGACATCTATTTTCATAGTGTTGACCATTATTTATACTGATTTTTTAAATCTTGTTCATGTCAATTATGTGGGCTAACTTCCCTATAATTTAGCTAGACTAAGCAGGGCAAAATGGAAGTTTGCAACTTTTTACTGAAAACCATCAGATTTGCTACCATACCACAATAACTAGATCAAGCTGTATGACCTCCTAATATGGAAAATACGATTTTTTGGAACATCAAAGTTCATGATCCTAGACAAACGGGTTAAACACTTGATTTACAAATTCACTGTCTATGAATTCCCATGTATAATCCAACATCGACTAGTTTGCATTACATCAATAAGAAAGTATAGAAAAGAATAACATAAAAGTTTAGGCAGATAAGCTAAAGAAAATGACATGTTTTGGAGTAATTGATTGGAATGACTGGGTCAATTTGGATTTAAATATATCAATTGCAGTTTTTCATTATCACACAGGTTGATGCTTTGCAATCAGAATTTATATCATGTGAATCTGTCATATGTCATTTGATGTGATATAGAATTGATGCTCAAATCAATGCCTGACCGACCTGTTTGGTTTGCAACACCTTGCCAGTTGATTTGTGTAATCAATTTTTTATGGGATTAATTTTATCTATTTTAATTAAAAAAATGTTTTTAATGTCCTAATTATTTAAATAATTCTGTATTACAAATATTGAATGCACATTGTTATTATTTAACTGGACCTAGGCATATAATAATATGTCATGCTGTTAAATTATGGTGCAGTAATGCAATCCTCGAGTCCTTGAAGAGAAGAGCCCATATAATGACTGATGGGTTTAATAGTTGCAGAAATGTTGTCTGCAACTTTACAGAAGGTGATACATGTGAATCATATTGTGTCAACATTGGTCAGCATGAATTATTGGCTACTAAAGTTGAGGCTGGTTTTAGGTGCCATGTATTCATTTCCACAAATACGCTTACCACCAAAAGCAATTGAAGCTGCTAAAAGGGCTGGCAAGGCTCCTGATGTTTTCTATTGCCTCAAGCTTGTGGAAGCTACAGGAATTTCAACAGTACCAGGCTCAGGTTTCGGCCAAAAAGAAGGGTACTTATGAGTTATTCTGTAAACTGCTTTTAGATTTTTTTAATTCATCTTATCAGGTTTGTCGAATCTAAGTTCTCGAGATTGAAGTATATAATGATCTATAAATGAACTATGATTCACATAAATGGGTATGTAACAATTTAAGGAAATCCATTCATTCTGGTTTTCTTATGCAAGAAAAATTCCGTTGTCCTAATTGTGCTGTGTAAATTGGTTATTTCGAGCAATACATACATAATTTGATAATAATTTTGATTTAGAAAGTTCATGCAAAGGAATCATGATCATTAAGGATTAAGACCTGAGTTTATAGAGCATAGATATTTCTCGAGGAAGAAATAATGGACCCTGATTATCTCGAGGCAAAACTTGCTGCTACTCGGCAAAGCTAGGAGTTCATCTTTAGAAGCTCTACTTAAAATGACGACAATTTCTTCAGTCAAGTTCAGCTTAAAATGTCTTGCAGTTCTATTGAAACATAGAAGTTCTTTTCATTGAATTTTTAAGTTTGAGATTTTGCTAACCTTTGAATGTGATGGAATAGGAATTTGATTTCCTTTTTTCTTGTGGAAGTTAAGACAGGTAAAGCCTGTATGAAACAAAGGTCTCAAAACCTCAAAGAAGCTTATAATAATCAAGCCTTTGGTTCTTAACAGGGTTTTCCATCTAAGGACAACCATCTTGCCAGCAGAAGAAGAAATGCCAGCAATCATGGACAGTTTCAAGAAATTCAATGATGAGTTCATGGAACAATATGAAGATTACAGAGGTTACTCCCGGATGTAGATCGATTAAATGGAAGTTGAAGCATACTGAAACCGCAAGGAAAAGGAAGAATTCTCTCTGATTATGGCAGTTGCTTTGCTGTGTCATATCAGCATGAACCTTACAGAAGATTTCAGTCCACCTTGTAATTGTTCCAAGGAAAATTCATCAAGGAAAACCTGTTTCATGTAATTGATTAAGAGTCGGCTCAAAGAGAGTGCATAATACTTTTAGTTGCATTATAATTCCATACTAAGTGGGGTTATTTTTATTATTTCTTTTATGCCCTATGCTTTGTGTCTTGAAAGTTTTCTATTGCATATGGTCTGACATCAGTAAGAATCTGGTTCATTGTCATTTAATAGCTCAAAATAACTAGGAAAATTGATGTTAGCTGAAGGTGTCAGCTAGTTGTTGCTGGTTAGATTTGATATTATCAATCCAGAAATCAAAACATGTTTTCACCATTGATCTCCTGTAAAAAAAATATAAATTGAAATGTTTAATAGTATTACAAAACTACATAATCATGTGCAGTAGACATCAATCATGCATTAACCATCAAGACATCTCCTCAAAGGCATTAGTATGGTGAATAAACTAAAGATAATTTAGTTCCATTAAAAGGCTTCTCTAGAAAAAAGAAAATTCAGTACATGTTATGAATACACTAAATATATGAAAAAAAGAAACATGATATTGAATCCTGACCCATAAACTGATTTAAAATGCATAAATCCAAATTAAAAATAGCACATTAGTGAATTGGAGCATAGACATATTACATGAATCAATGACTTCTGTTATGTACATTGAAAAGCTTGGTTTGGAGGAAGCCGACCGACCCGAACCAGATGGCCCGAATCCGATCCGTTATCACTCTCGGTTAACCCTACGGACTGCGGCCCGATCGATGTAATCTGAGCCGTAGGATTCAAGAAGCAGAGCGTTTGGGCTGCCGTTACTTCGGGTCTCGTGTCCTCACTCGCTTCTCAACGCCACCCGACCGCTCTCGCCCCCCTCTCCGTGTACTCTCCAACGACAGAATCCCCGTTTGCTTCGTTATTTCTTGATCTATTCGCTGATTTATTATTGATTTGACTTGATTATCTCGTTTCGATTAGATCTGGCATCGAGGCGGTCGCGGGTCACGGATTCGATGGCGCTGGTGAGTTCTTGGAACGATGTAACCATTTTCGTTCCTGCAGTTGTATTTCTTTTATTGATCGGTCCTCTTCGCCCGAGAGTTAGGTCTCTTTATTCATTTGAAAGTATGATTGTATTACGAGTCATGCTGTCACTTTTGTTTTGATTTGTCCGCAATTGTGATCTGGGGTTCGGAACATAAGAAGTCATCTTTGGGTTTTCGGCCGTGTTGGTGTTGTTGGATCTTTATTGGAACATGCTGTATTTTGATATGTTCCCATCCTTGTATAATTGTAATCTAACATTTGCTTGCGACAAATGGATCTATGTTATGAAATCAATTTAGGTCAAAAAAGAGATTTAGCTGTAGGATCCACATGCTCCTGCTTCTATTTGCAGTTATAATGTCGTTCTCGCTGGACATTTTTATCTACATTCTATCCCTTTTCCGTACCTGTGGGGGTCCGGTTGATCTTGTAGAAATCCACTCATGTCGCTTCTCCTCTGGTTGTTCTAACCACTAAAGCTTGCTGACGTTTGGCATTTATGCTGTATGTTAATGGATAACAGTATTAATCGACTTAAATGACATTAGATAGTGACAAATTACCATTTGCTTGGGTCAATTGTTATTTGACTTTTTAAGAGTTTGGTTCAACTATAGTAGTTTCACAGGGGTAGTCGGGGATTCGTGTTGACTCCAAGGGTTTGCTGCTTTTTATCATTAAGCCAAGAAAGAAAGGTGTGGGAACTCGGTGCTCAAGTGGTCGGGTGGACTGGGTAAGCGTTGCTAGTCTATATGATAGTTCAGGAAGCTGATGTTAGTTGGTAATAGTGGCCTCGGCCATGTAGTTGGGAGCCATGAAAAGAGGGTTTTCAGAAAAATTGCTAATCATCAAACTTTTTTCCTGCTATTTTAATTATAAGTAACTGGTAAAACTTAAGAGAATTTAATGTTATGTGATTTTCTTGTCGCCTTGATATCTGCAGCTAGATTATGCAACACCAATAGCAATCAAAGCTATCAATGGCTCAAGGCATATTGAGATTCAAATACAAACATCTCTTGGAGCCTAGAAGTAACTTCCCTATTAATCTCTATTTTTGACATCTCGTGTGGCTTCCTTCTATTTTCCTAGTTTGTTTGGGCCCAGGTTGTCTTAGTATGAAATAAAGTTTCTATTTTTTTTTCTCTTTGTATGGTTCTTATCGGTTCGCGTGTCTGCAGACTGTGCACTTTACCATGTTTTGGCACAACTCTCCAAAGATATTCATCTTCTTTGGTAAAATCTTTTGGTTTTACAGCTGCATGATGTTTCAGAATTTTGTTCCTCAGGTTCTGCATGCTGGCAACACAAACAAGAATGCATTTAAGACACTCATTGCAGCAGACTACAGTGGGGTCCAAGTTGAGTTGACCAAGAACTTTGAAATGGGTGTTTTGAATAAAACTTCGAGTTTCTCAAGACGAACCCTATAGGAAAGGTAGGTAATGTTTCTATATGCAAATGTTTATTTTATTTTCATACCATAGTACAAGCTTGTGTAAGTTGTATATCTTCTGGAATTACTTTTGGTTTCAGGTGCCTGTACTGGAAACACCTGATGGTCCCATATTTTAGAGCAATGCTGTAGCTCGTTATGGTATGAAAGAACCACTTTATTTTCAAGTTTTTAATTTATTATGGTTTGTTCACCATCAGTGATTACGAGTATTTCATACACATTATTCTTCCATTAAATATTCATATTTAAATAGTTTTAATGCACTAGAATTGTGATTTGTTTTTCACATGGCTGATGCCACTAAAAAGTGCAAATTTCCATTTGACCAATAACAAAGGTGATGTGTACTTCTTTCCTCTTGTGGTCTCTTCAGTTACTTGAAGGCTGATAACCCTCTTTATGGCAGTTCACGTATGGATTATGTAAGTTATTTGCTGTCTTTATCTTTTTTGGCCTCCTCTTACAGTTTACCTAATTGTTAATTCATGTTGTTGTCAGGCCCACATTGAACTGATGATTGACTTTGCCTCAATGGAAGTTGATGCAAATATTTCCCGCTGGCTTTATCTACGGTTTGGCTATATGCCTTACCTTGCTGTTGTGAGTGTGACACTTGTAATTGCATTATATAAGTTGTAGTTTACACACTGTACTTAGAAATTGTCTTTTAGGCTGATGAGGAATCTGCAATATCTTGTCTGAAGAGGACACTTCATGTTCTGAACCCTCATCTTGCCGTGAACACGTTTCTTGTTGGCCATTCTGTTACTTTAGCTGACAATATCATGACATGCAATTTATACCTCGGGTTCAGTCTGATCATGCTTAAGAGTTTTACCTCGGAGTTCCCTCATGTGGAAAGGTATTTCTGGACTATGGTTAATCAACCAAACTTCAGAAAGGTGAGGTGTGGTCAAGCAGGCAGACTCAGTTCCATCTGTTCCATCACAAAAGAAGTCTCAAACTAAAGAGGCGGTTAAGCCAAAGGAAGTCAAGAAAGAACCAAAGCAGGAGGCTGTGAAACCCAAAGTACAGGAGGTTGTGGAAGAGGAAGAGGAGGCTCTCAAGCCCAATCCGAAAAATCCTCTAGACCTATTGCCACCTAGTAAAATGATATTGGATGAGTGGAAGAGGCTCTATTCGAATACAAAAGCTAACTTTCGTGAGCTTGCCATCAAAGGTATCTCTTCTAGCTTTTGGATTCTGATTGAATTTGTTTTTCTGATGATCGTTAAGTTGTGATTGAATTGGGTTGCTGATTGAATTTGACAATGAAGGAGAACTAGATAGTATGATCGCTGATGATAGATTTTGATTTTTTTAATGTGTATGATGTCTTTTGCTACTTAATTGGTAATTCACTGTTCATTTATTTTTATGATATAGGTAGCAATATCTGCTAAACCTAATTCATTGCAATTCTTGAAACAAGACATGCTTAAATATATGATGGGTTTTGGTTTTAACAAGTCTATAATAGTGTACTTTTTAACCTATTTGTGATATAGGTAGCACTCATGACAGAACATTTGTAGAGGATTTAAGAGCGGAGGTGTAGATTCAAGTGAGAATTGATAATGGATAAGAATTAATGTGGTGCAAAGAGATAGAAGAAGCCTAACAAGACTTTATAAGAAATAATAAACAGTGATGACATTTTTATTCAAGGGTGGCAATAAGTTTGTTTTTTTTTCTGTACATTTAATAAATGGTAGGAGAGCCAATGACCTTTTCTATTGATTCTATTTCTAATAGTTGTACGAACCATATTCCATGTTCTAGCTTTATCTTGTAATGCAGCAAAAAACTTTTTGTTTTTGCATTATATTTCGGGTAGCTTTACTGACTCCTTTTATTATGGAGCATGACTCCAGGTTTCTGGGATATGTATGACCCTGAGGGTTCCTCACTTTGGTTCTGTGACTACAAGGTACAATGACGAGAACACTGTGTAATTCGTGACCCTGAACAAGATCAGCGGCTTCCTGCAGCGCATGGACTTGGCTCGCAAATATGCATTTGGAAAGATGCTCGTGGTTGGTTCTGACCCACCCTTCAAGGCGAAGGGGCTGTGGCTTTTCCATGGACTGGAGATTCCAAAGTTTGTGCTTGATAAGGTCCATGATATGGAGTTGTATGACTGGACCAAGGTTGACATTTCTGATGAAGCACAGAAAGAGAGGGTGAATGCCATGATCGAGGACCAGGAGCCATTTGAAGGCGAGGCCCTACTAGATGCTAGATGCTTCAAGTAAATATTTTTGGAAGAGTCCGCATTAATTCATCAGATATCTCGACTTAGCAATGAAATTTTGTTGGAAACACTGATGATTTATGGGTTTTTCTGTTGGACAGTGTATATTAGTGATAACACCATATTCATCTAGAGTTTTACTAAGCGTATCAGTTATCGTTTGTATGGAAGCTCTCTTTGAGACTAACTTGTATTTTATCGAGGCTATTATGGTTACCTCAGATCAGAAAATTACTGGTGGATGAAGTTGGTTATAGATCCCCATGTCTACACAGTAATTTTTTGGATTGCAGCTGTGTTACACATCTGGTGACTTCTGTGGGCACACAAAATCATTGCCTGATGGATAGTTGGGTGTCAATATTTTTCATTATACATGAGATCATCATATTTATCACTTTGGCAAGTCTGCATGTTGATAAGACTACATTCCAGCAACAGTATTAAGTGGTACAAAACTGTAGGAAATGGAGTTAAAGTGCAGTGTGCATATGAGGTTTCATGAGTAAATTGCACATCTTGCTGGGTATACAAATAAAAGCCTACAAGCCTAATGCACCAGGTATGTTAATCCAGTTAAGTTGCAGCTCCAGTTCACCGCTCTCCACATTTCTGAGCCTGAGAACAACATCTTGCACAATCATGTCATCCTTCCAAACAATGGCACTCTCATCAGCCAAGCAGTTCTGCCTGTTGGGAGTCAAAGTTTTGATTATGGTACCATTTGGGAGGCCAGAGAAGTTCATTTTGACTGCCTCCACAAATGACTGGATATCGATCTCGGCATCACCCATCTTATCATCTCTGCTGAATGTGTCCTTGTCATAAACTTGCTACAAGATCATATCAACAACAGTTACAAGGCACAGATATTATCTCAAGGTTTGCTCTTTGACTTTGATCTAATTTATGCAATAGGACTAAACAAGTCATCTTCTTGCCATCAACTAGTTTCTTGCACTACTTTAAGAAGTTGATCATAGTAGCTAACACTTTATATTGCATTATTTCATTGTAGTCAATTTACTGCTACTTTTTCAAACTCGAGTTCATGCTTCTTGTTCAGTGCATTATCATGAGAAGCAGTTCATCAAGATTACCATTTTTACATAGCTGATATCGATAATAGTCTATCAAACTTCATGCTTCTTTTTAGCTGTCTGTATATTAGTAAAATGTTTGTCCAAAGCAACATTGAGCACTAGATTTATATTAATAAATGGCATCTTATTATGTATAGGTAATGTTTTTGTTTGTGTATCCATTAAAGCAGACGCATGTTAGGATTTTTTTTTTTTTTCCTATCTGTTTCATAGCAAGCAAACTCTTCATGTCCTTTATAGAGTTTAGCTAGCAGAGTAGAAAGATTATATAAACAAAGATAGGCGCATACAAGTTTAATTGGTCGGAGAGGCTCCGAAACAGAAAGAGTGAGATCCTCATTCCAAACTGGATTAACATTGTGTTTCTTTACACTGGTCTTCAGTTTCTGCCAAACAAAATGATAGGTAAAAATAACCATTTGGTAAAGCAAGAAATCATTGAATAATGTGAGATTAAATATCAATATGTGGACAATAAATTTATCTCGAACGTTATAAAAATGGAACATAGGGTCCCTAAACTTCCCACCATCAAAAACTAATCTCTAACATTGTATAAATCAGGTTGGATGTAGATGAAGAGGCCATTATTATCTTGTCCAATGAAAAAGAATTGTTCATGATTCTACCATGTATTTGAAAACTAGTACCGATTCTAATGCTAGCTGGTGGGCATCACATCACAGAAAATTAGACATGCAACTAAAGAAGAAGGGAATTCTAGGAATAAGCCCTCAACAATAGGAGGAATATTAGTCCTGAAACATCCAAAGCTTACAAAGATATCTGAGATGAAGCAACGAATGTAACACAGGGATGACAGGCATGGGGAGAAGGATCTGATAGACCTGGCCGCCCATGCGCATGACCACGTATGGGTCGCTGCCTCCGGCATCGCGGTACGCAAGGTTCACCCCTCTCACCACCCGCACCCTGAGAAGCCCCAACATATGCTCCATCTCTCTCTCTCTCTCTCTCTCTCTCTCTTTCTTTTCTCTTTCAAGAAGAGGACGACGGAGCGTCGGAGGAGGAGATGGATCGCGTACCACCACCCCCACCAAAGAAAAACAGAAGTCTTCCGAGGATGAGTCGACGACTCCGCCTCTTTTTATGGGGCCCTCGTTACAATTTGAACGCGGATTCTATGCATGAATGACCGTCCGTCCGTCCGTCTGACTCGAACACCGATGAGTGGCTGGGATCATAGGAGGGAATTGATGGACGGTGATGGAGGGAATTCTGAAAGACTTCTATACGTAGGGTTTGCATGCCTACATATCCGGCCTGGGTTTATTAATAGCCGATGCCGGCGTTGACTTGATTTGCACCCGGTCAAAGACAATGTGGTCCGTTCGATCTCCCCGGAATCATGCAACGAGGTATGATTTCACTTTTCTGGCTGGCTCCAGTTAATTTCTTCTGTACATTTATATATTTATTGAGTAATAAGAAAATTTAGGTTTCGTTTTGGATTTTTTTTTTTGTAGCAATTAAGATGTAGAGACAACTAAAAACTATATTTTATATGCATCTACCGAATAGCAACAAACAAGCAAATTTACAAGTCAAATTTAATCTGTAATTTCTGTATGTATCGATATATATTACTTGTTTTAACTACATTTGTCGTTTGGTGTAGGATCCACGTGGAATCTAAATCTTGTTTTGGATTGCAATTCATGTTATTTGCCAAGATCTCAGAATTGAACATATACACAGGAATAAATATCAGGTTAGAAAATATTAATTATTTCGGATCCAATCCAAGGAACATTCAAATTGAGTTTTCAGCTTATCCATTGATGCACTCCTTATCATTTTTGAGACTCGTAGATAACGAAAAGCATACATGTTTTATGTGTGTAGCATGTTTAATCCACAATGACTTAATTGCATGAAGAGGGTGATGGCTGTCTTTTTAAGCACACCCACCCCATTACCTAATTCATCTCCAATTGCTTTTCCCAGTGGCCATGCCAACAATGAATGGATCTCCACAACCAACACAGACATGAAAAATAAAATTAAAATAAATACAAGTGCCATAGTACTACTAGCTCAAATATCCAATTTGCTCTCCTCTCAATTGACAGCAACACAGCTATATCAACCATAGTACACGCACAAGATTCCAATCTCTCTTTGAAACCAAAAGTCATGAGTAGAAAACAATGGACATCTCTGAAAAGCTGAGTTAGAGGAGTCTAGCTGTGGGAGAGGTGACAGTGGCTGCCATTATTATGTGCATTGAACTGTTCTTTAGCTCTTGAGGGATCTTCTTCTTTCACCATTAATTATTACTATGCTTTCATGGTGGCATTGGTTGAGTGGTAACTCATTTGTTTAGGCACATGGTCTTCACAAAGCATGCATGATGGACAGGCTCCACTTTTAAGGAGCTACACCAGTCTCTGAGACCCATGAAAGGCCTCTTCATCACTCTCTTTTACCAAACAAAACCAATCTTTATAATGTTTAGGTATTATGTATTTATGCAATTATGTTAGGTTAATAGGTTGAAGCCGAAAACACAGCCCAACACTTGTATTACATAGTTAATGTAATACAAGTTTATGCAAAACTTGGAATTGGTCTGTTTATGCAAAACCAGTAGTTTTATTTAAGCTGATCCCAAGTCACTTGTATTACATAGTTAATGTTCCTCAATTATATGTGGCATGCATTGATAGGTCACAACTAATTGTTTATATGTATCATATTAGTAGCCATCTCCTTTTTCAAAGTGTTCAAGAATATATTTAGTAACATATAAGGAATGTCTTATAGTCTTATCAAGCATAGAGATTATTTTGGAGGAAAGAGAAAAATTATCCTTTTTTAAGGTCATAAAAGAATGATTTTACCATGATGTTAGGATCCTCCCTCGTGTCCTAGCATTTATGAGATTGGCATATCTTTGATAGCATATCTCAGCATTTATGTGGGCTTGTGTGGAGTGCCAACTGGGTGAGTTTTGTTGGTAGATTGGTAGCAGAGGACTTGCTGACTCCCCTCTCCCAGCCTGACAGGAACAAATCAAGTCCATCTCCTCTGCAAACAGCCTATTCGGAGGCAAGGAAGAAAGAGGGAAAAAAAAGGGTAAGTTATACATTTCAATGAAAATTAATGATCCAGCTTGAATCACAAACAAAAAAAGAATATAGTGGTCCAAATCTGATCTCTCAGCTCATGTCTCTCATGGTCCTCCTCACCTCACACACTATCTTAACTCTACACTCCAGTGTGTCAGAATGAACAGCATAAAATAATGGTGTTAATTCATTTATGCTGACAGATTACTAAACTTTGGCTGAGAAAAATACAGAAAGAATTGTGTCAAGTTATTATATCATTAAAATTACAAATAAACTGAAGTGCCAAAGAAAGGGGCAAAAAAAAGATTCCTCCTTGCTCGCGGGTATTTTTCTGGGTTATCATCTATGTGGAATACGTACCCAACCCGGCGAATCTGACGGGGATCGGATTCGGACCGCCAGTCAACAATAATTAGGTGGGGCCCGGGACCGGGCCCAGAGACACGGACGAGAAGTCGGAATCAGCGTGGGCAGAAGGAAGAAGAAGAGAGAGAGAGAGAGAGGTGGGCGGTCAATGCGGGGGGTGGAGCGAGGAAGGGTTGTTTAGGTTGAGGATGTCGCATGTAGAGGGCGCAGCGCCCCGCGATTCGTGCGCCCTCGCTTTCCCTTCGTCCCTCTTCCGCTTTCTTCCTTGGTTGACTGCTCCGTCTCGGTTTGAGCCACGCACACCAGAGTTTGGTGGCCACTGTGTGTTGTTTCTGCGAGTGATGAGAGATTAACCCTCTCTCTCTCTCTCTCTCTTTCTCTCTGCTCTCTTTTGCTTTCTTTATGCCTCACGAGGCACCGCCCCACTGCCACAGCACGTGCGCACGTGAGTCCCCCTGATATTATACTGCCCTGCGGCCAGGGGCTCGCCGTGGATGCCGACCCTGAGCTGCACATTTGCCCCTGCTTTCGCGTACTAACACCATCCCCCCCTCCCACCACCGAAACAGAGCTCAATGTAACAGCTGACATCTGCAGGCTGCAACAGCCAAGGTTGCTTAGGTAGTGCCAATTTTGTTCTCTTTCTTCTTTTTTGCAGATTTCTTTTCTTTTGCTTCCTCTTGCAGAGGAGACTGACGACAAGATTAACTGGAGGGAGGGGGGGGGGGGGTTCTGCCAGCTGCAGTCACATTGATCCTTGAGGAAATGTGCCAACCAGTCGACATATTGTTTGGCAGAATGCAAAAATGTGGCCAGCATTTCTTGTTTGAAGATGCTACCGAGAGAGACTATTTAATGGTCTCACTGTTGCCTCTTTACTGTCTACTCACGTGCACTATAAGGCGGAGATCCGATCATTTGTGGTGGCTGAATCTGGTATCGGATTATATGACCAAGGTAATTCGAGCCGTTCTGCTGGAATTCTGTGCGGTGGTGGAAGTATGATCCGTCCGCCATCCATGTTTCCTTGGATTGCGGGATGACCATGGTTTGTGGACCGAGTAGAGCAGGAACGAACCATGCATGCAGCTTCATGGCGAGCGTGAGCTGGGCCACTGTTGGCAGCCCTCTCATCTCGTCGTCACCTGAACAAGCAACAGTGTCGTCAACTGCGCTCGAGGGTAGGTCTGTAATAGGAGTTAAAAAGTAACCCGAGGTTAACAGAGACAGGACCAGCATGCCACATGACAAAGCAGCAAGGGAAAGAAGCTCACCCGTATCCTCCTCATGTTGAACTGTTTTCTACTCCTCCCAAAAGTAATAGCCAGACACCAACAGCTCCAAAATCCCTCTCTCGCTCTCTCTCACTCTCTGCTCTTTTGTTAACAAACTTGGTCAGGCCACTGGGAAAGGTTGGAAAGCTGAGGTGGGGATGTGAGACCTCCTGCTGCAAAGAGAGAGTTGGAGAGAGACCAGAGAGAAAGAAAGAAAGCCGAGGGGGGCCCTGCCATTCCTCTTTACTTACCCAACCTTGGTGTGGGGTTTGGTTGCACTGTTGATCGAAGGTGTGATAGCATCGGAGGAGCAAGTTCAAGGAGGGTGAAAGGGAAAAAGAAGTATATATCAAACAAAGAGTGAGATAGAGATACAAGGAAGAAAGAGATGGTGGGCTCAGGAGTGGGAGGAGATAGTAGAAGCAAGGAGGCCGTGGGCATGTTGGCTCTCCACGAGGCCCTCAGGAACGTCTGCCTCAACTCGGATTGGACTTACTCCGTCTTCTGGACCATCCGACCTCGCCCGTATCCCCTCCGCTCTCTGTCCCCTCTTCTTCGATTCATCATCATCTCTTGGCTCCCACTTCCCCCGACTCTTTATTTCTTGAACTCTTGTGATGTGTGGTTTGCTGCTGTAGGAGGTGTAGAGGAGGAAATGGCTGCAAGGTTGGGGACGACAATGGCAACCTGTGAGTCGTGTTCTTCACTCCACACCACCTCGTGTTGCTCTTTTGCTCGGCAGATGGAATAAATAATTTTATTTTATTTTTATTTTTATTTTGTCTGATTCCCTTCTATTTGATTGCTTCCTTTGGCTTTGCAGGATGTTGATGTGGGAGGATGGGTTCTGTAGGACAAGAGTGGATGATATCGATGGAGAAGACCAAGTGAGAAAGGCCTTCAGCAAGATGTCCATTCAGCTGTATAATTATGGAGAAGGGTGGGTACTGGGTAGGTGTTGTTATTATTTTCAGAGAAAGGGACACAACTATAATTATTATCTTTCTCTTCATTTTGCCTGTGGTGTAATCCTTTGCCCAAATTTGTTTCTTTAGCCAGTACAAGTTAGTGCTAGTCTTTGTGTCCTCTATTTTGTTGTCATTGGTCTGGAAAAGGTAAAGAGCAGGAGGAGCAAAGGGAAATTAGGACGGGAAAGAGGGGAGTTGTTTTGCAACTTTTGCTTTTTTTCACTTTCTTCTTCTTCTTCTTCTTCTTCTTCTTCTTCTTCTCTCTAGCTCTAGCTCAGGCTTCAACCTTAATATGGTTTGATTGATTTGATTCGAACAGGCTGATGGGTAAGGTTGCTTCTGATAAGTGTCACAAATGGGTCTTCAAGGAACCTTCTGAATGCGAACCCAACATCGCCAACTACTGGCAGAGCTCCTTTGATGCTGTATGTACCCCTTGCCCCTGTGCCACTGTTTTGCTTTTTTTTTTTTTTCTTCCTTCCTTTTGTTGAGCGAGTGAAAGAAAGAGGTCCTGTAACACTAGTAGTGGATTCATATGCTAGCTTCTCTGTTCATGTTGTTTTCTGGTCATTGCAGCTTCCTCCTGAATGGAATGATCAATTTGCTTCTGGCATTCAGGCAAAACCCACACTCCCATTTCCACTCTTTTTTAATCCTGTTTTATTCACCTTCCGTTGCTGGTACTGAGGTGAGTGATTCTGTGTTCTGATGTATTGATGTTCTGAGCACAGACTATAGCTGTGATTCAAGCTGGCCATGGGCTGCTACAGCTGGGTTCCTGCAACATTGTGAGTGGCAATGTTCTTCTTTCTGTTTGTGGACCAAGATGAACAGTCCCCAAGTGCTTCATATTGACATGCTCCTCCTCCGTCCGTTTGTATGGATGTGTATCAGATACCTGAAGACCTGCATTTTGTGTTGAGGATGAGACACATGTTTGAGTCACTGGGTTACCAATCTGGCTTCTTCCTTTCCCAGCTGTTTTCCTCTTCCAGGAACAGCTCTCCTTCACCATCTGCCCCGGTGAAGCAGATCCCAGCTCGGCCTCCGCCGCCGGTCTTCAACTGGAGCCACCCTCCACTCGCTTCCCCTGCTTACCACCCTTCGGCTCAAATGGGACTACCCAGCAACAAAGACGACACCCAGCTGTACCTCCTCCCTCCCTCCTCCGAAGCACAGATGGATGAGATGATGCCGGAGCAGGAATCCGACCTGAAGTGGCCCAATGGACTGTCCTTCTTCACTGCTTTAACGGGAAGAACAGATGATGCCAAGCTACTGTTTGGTGCCGAGATGTTGGGACACCAACCACCACCTCATCAGCATCCTCTCATGACGGCTCGGAAGAATCTGACTGCAAGCTCTCCGGTCAGCATCTGTGGCAATGCGGATGAGTCGAAGGCCATCGAGGCTTCTGGCTTGCCAGGCCAGGGAAATATAGGCGATAGCGGCGCAGCACTCAGTGCCAGCAACACCGAGGATCTCTTGAGTTTGGAAAGCCATTCCGGCAAGGCTAGGAAGATGGAGAACAGCAAGTTCAAGAGGAGCTTCACATTACCCGCAAGAATGACTACCTCTTCTTCGTCGTCTTCGTTGGACCATCATCACGCATCAACACCACAGCCCATGGATTACAGGGGCTCAGAGGCTGGGATCTACCAAGACATCATGGAAACCTTCTTGGACTAATCCGAGATCAGGCCTAGTGTCTGTGGGAGGAGGCTGTAAAACAAGGGTTTGAACTAGTGATCATGTGGCTTACTCTCCTCTCAGTGGCTGGCTCTACTCCATCCTTGCTCCGACCGGTCTGCCTTCAACTGCTTGTTCACCTGTATCGATAAGCTGCGGATGATCTTCTGAAGGATTTTGTTTGCAGTAGTTTCAGAGTGATTTAGATGGACTTTAGGATTGGATTGCAAATATAACTCTGCTAATGTTGTGCTCGGTTTCTTGGTGAGAATGAGAAATGTGTCTAGTTAATTAGCAGGAGTATGTTGTCTTGCTCTTTTTGTTTGGAAAATAAAGCAGCTGAGTCCTCCTCTTTCATATTTCCATGATTTTTAACTGCAAACAAGAAGCAGAAGGCTCATACTGAATTAGATGACAGATGATGGCCATCATATATGCAACTTCTCTTGCTTCTGACATCTTTGCTCTTGTTGGAGAATATAAAAGGATGTTGAAGTAAACACCCCTTTTGCAAAGATCATAAGTATAGTGAGTTTTGCTATGTCTAACCAGTGCTTAGAAGATTGGTTTATGCATGTTAGTCTTTTTTACTATGACTAGTTATACAAGTTCATTTGATGTGTAATGTATGATGTACAGCTTGGTCCACAACTAATATTGACCAGATCTTTGAGGATTCATCAATGGACTTAGTTTAGAATCTGTCAGCTAGTGCTTAGATAATTGGCTTTCACAATTCTCTCTGCTAGGTTGCATATTTTGTATGTTTGAATAGGCATTTGCTGTGAGCAGTATATGATGTATTATATGGGTAATTACATATTATTTTCTATAGTTAACTATGATTAGTATTTCAATCCTTATATTTTACAAACAAAGTAATATTAGGGTCCTTACGCTAATGAAAGTGAAACATTTAATCTTAATTCTTCTTACGTTGTTAATTTTATCGACGAAAAAAAACGCACATGTGCAAAAAGGATACAAATGAAAAAGGATAAAAACATAATTTCATAATATTTTAAATTATTAATTTTATATAATTTTCTCGTCGTGATCGATTTTCTCTTCCCCTCCTTGCCCGTTGCTCGTTGCACTTATTGTTAATCTTGCTCGCTCTTCACACCTCCTTTCGTCATTGTCTGCCACTTCTTGATCAGAGGCAAAGAGATCGGTGGCCAATTGCACCTCATCATCATTTTCATATTTGTAATCTTTTTCGTTGAGGCTCTCATCATCCTCATGATCATCGTCAGAAGCAAGGGTTTTAGAGGATAGGTGGAGGTGAGGGTCAAGATTATCTCTGAAGACCTACTTGTAGAGGAGGAAGTTTGGCCAAAGGTGGAGGGCATGGTCGGGGTGGAGGTGGGTGAGGAGCTTGCGCTTGACGTGGAGGAACTGGTATCGCATATTGTGGATCATGACGGAGACATCCCACCAAGACCAGCAGAAGGGGAAGGCCATAGTGGTCGCGGAGGTGGTGGGTGGTGTTCACCCGATCCGTGATCGATTATGACTTCTCCCACGTACAAAGCCTAGCGAAGAGGGCGCCTCCTAATGGCGACAATAGCAGGGCCGCATGCTCTAGATCAACATCGCCTCCTCCTCTTCTTCCCTCCACTTCTTTCGCTTCATCGTCGGTAAGATTGGGTTGACCAAGGTGCTGCCTTAAAGAGTGCTGACTATGGTGAAACGATAACTCCTCTGGCCTCTGTAGGGAAATTTAGGGGTGACATCACATTTACAGCGGAAGAACAAAAGGAAAAATCTCATATTTTTACGAAAAAGTTTCATCGTCGTGCGAAGATTGGTGCGCAAAAACCCACGAAACTGAAAATCATGTGTGAGATAGTTGTGTTACCTAGGGAGATCATTTATTCCTGAATTCATGCAAATCTGTGGGAGAGGATGAAGGAGGTCAACTGTCCTCTATAATGGTGATCCACATGGTAAAGGCTGCGAAGACGCTCCTCGAATCATTGCCAAAATCTTCACACACCCCAAATAGGGGCTATTGGCTGAGAAGAAGAAGGGGAGAGGAGAATAAGAGGTAGCAACCAAAAAGGCCTAGCCTATGACTATTTAGTTTCCTCCTATTTATAGAGGCCCCCTATCAACTTAACCATAATGGATCCTGCCCTATTAAGTACTGAATTTCCATCCAACTACCCAAGCCTCTTAGATTAGTAGATCTCTACCCAATAATCTCTCATTGCCTCTTATTGGATCTCATCCATAAGATCTAATAATTCAAGGGCTTATTGGATATCCAATAAGATAGGAGCTCCAATGGATATCTCATATCCGAACCTCTACTCGTCGCAACACCTACCATATATGTATGACCCTCTAGGCCCAATATTGAGCTGACATTGAGTCATACATGTCAGAACTCCTTATAGCTCAGTGAATTATTATCTCCATAATAATTCACTCGACTCATCGACTATAGATATACCAGGCCACTACGCAGTCTCCAGACAATACAGGGGAATCCAATCTATTGGACCTATTTGTCCTTAGTTACTGTGCACCTATAGTCTTTTATCTATCTAATATCCTAAAAATCGTATATTGGACATTGTGCTGTCAGGCCTATACGGTTTCTAATCGAGTCTCGCTCTAATCGGATTCTCTTGGAGAACTCTTTCTCTCTTAATCTGAATAACTCCGACTAGGGATTTGTCTGAGTAAGAACACATGGAATATTCCTCTCATGACACCGAGAGCGGATGATCCTTTATTGACACTCAATAACCTTTGTAAGGTCGACTACTACTCTCGATAACCGACTGTACTAAATCTAAAACTTCTAGACTTATAAGTTTGGTACCAAAGAGTGGAGTATTCATACAGGATATCCTTGGTATCTCAAGTCTAAGGATCAGATATACCATTGGGATGACAAAATCATTATTTGATAATGAGATATCATCAACCATCCAATATTTTATAACGGATCAATTAGTGAACTCATTCTGCAGTGAGACCAACCAGTTCCATCATATGGATGAATATACAGTACATCAGTTTGTCCAATTATCTCAATGTCTCTCTTGAGTAACTTATGACCGAGATTCTTTAGGGTCTATGTTTAAAGGCGAATTGATCTCATTATCATGATCTCATCACGATCCAATTCCTATTGCACAGATCCATTGATATACATATATATATATATATGTATGTATGTATGTATGTATATATATATATATATGTATGTATGTATATATATATAT
>LVTN01000417.1:22555-62335 GCA_001649415.1 Musa itinerans | reverse complement strand
TCTTCTTGGCGAGTTTCGATGAGCTTCTCTGGCAAGCTCCGAGACTTCTCGGCTGGTTCCGCTAGAACTTCCGACGAACTTCCAGACTTCCGACGAACTCTCGAACTCCCAACATGATCTCGATCTTGACTCTGGGACTTCATTTTGCTTCATACCATGCTATCGTAGTTAATCCTTCACATGTAAAACATACTTCGATCTAGACAATTAATATTAAGCATTAATCAAGTTGTCCGGCATGTCATTGGTCCCTCGACGCTTCGTCCGATTCTTCAGCGTATCGTCCCCTCTTGCGACCTATTCGGTCAGTTGACTCCGCAACTCCGATATCCTTGGCGTAATATCTGCTTTTCTTGGCCTGATGCCCAAATGTACGGCCCGAAGCATTTTGTCGATACGTCGACCATTCCTCCGGCCCGACGTCCAATCTTCTAACATGTTTTCCTCCGACACAATATTATTCTTCCTGCTTTAATTGTCTCATTCTGATCGAAGTATCTTGCATCACTCAAAATAAGATTAAATCATAAAATAATTATCAATTAGTTTCATCATCAAAATACGAGATTCAACAACAAGAATCCGTGCCACAAGAGCTAGCATCTTTGCAATGATCCATTGGGGAAAGGAGGAGTGTAATTTCGAATGATTATATGGTATTTCTCTAGGAACATGAAAAAAATAGTGGTATGATGGAAGAAAGCCATGGAGGATTCCAATTCGGATAAATAGATTGAAGCAATGAATCAAGAGTATAAGTCTATGCAAGACAATAAAGTTTGAACTTGTCCTATTACCAGAAGGTATGATACCATTGGTTGTAAATAGATTTTTAAAACCAAAAAGGATTTTAATGGTAATGTGGAGAGGTATAAGGGATATCTTGTGGCAAAATGTTATACTAAAAAAAAGGGGTTTGATTTTAAAGAGACATTCTCTCCGGGTTCAATGAAGGACTCTTTTAGGACAATTATGGCTCTAGCTATACATTTTAATTTGATGTTTCATCATATGTATGTCAAAGACTTTACCTTTGAGGAAGAATTGGTTCAATTCATATAGTTGCTATTGATGTGGCAAATTTAGTACCTCAAAATAATATAGTCATTTAAGCTTCCATATAATATAAGGAAATTATTCATAAAAAACAAACTTAACATCCACAAGATCCCATACCATAAGAGCTAGCACCATTGCGATGATCCACTAGGGAAAAGAGTATCGTTTCGGATGATTATATGATATTTCTCTAGGAACATGAAGAAAGTAGTGGTATGATGGAAGATGATCCAATCAACTTCCGTCAAGCCATGGAGGATTTCAATTCGGATAAGTAGATTGAAGCAATGAATTAGGAGTATAAGTATATGCAAGACAATAAAGTTTGAACTTGTCCTATTATCAGAAAGTGTGAAACCATTGGTTGTAAATAGATTTTTAAAACCAAAAAGGATTTTAATAGTAATGTGAAGAGGTATAACGGGTGTCTTGTGGCAAAGTGTTTTACTAAAAAAAAGGGATTGACTTTAAAGAGACATTCTCTCTAGTTTCAATGAATGACTCTTTTAGTACAATTATGGCTCTAACTATATATTTTGATTTGAAGTTTCATCATATGCATGTCAAAGACCTTACCTTTGAGGAAGAATTGGTTCAATTTAATCTAATTCATATAGTTGCTATTTATGTGGCAAATTTAGTACCTCAAAATGATATAGTCATTTCAACTCCCATATAATATAAGGAAATTGTTCATAAAGAACAAACTTAACATCCACAAGAACCCATGCCACAAGAGCTAGCACCTTTGTGATGATCCATTAGGGAAAGGAGGAGTAGTGCCATTTCGGATGATTATATGGTATTTCTCTAGGAACATGAAGAAAGCAGTGGTATGATAGAAGATGATCTAATCAACTTCCGTCAAGCTATGGAGGATTCTAATTCGGATAAGTAGATTGAAGCAATGAATTAGGAATATAAGTTTATGCAAGACAATAAAGTTTGAAGTTGTCATATTACTAGAAGTGTAATCATTAGTTATAAATAGATTTTTAAAACCAAAAGGGATTTTAATGGTAATATGGAGAGGTATAAGAGATGTCTTGTGGCAAAGTGTTATACTAAAAAAAAAGGGATTGACTTTAAAGAGACATTCTCTCTGGTTTTAACGAAAGACTCTTTTAGGACAATTATGGCTCTAGCTATACATTTTGATTTGAAGTTTTATCATATGCATTTCAAAGACTTTATCTTTGAGGAAGAATTGGTTCAATTCATATAGTTGCTATTGATGTGGCAAATTTAGTACCTCAAAATGATATAGTCATTTCAGCCCCTATATAATATAAGGAAATTGTTCATAAAGAACAAACTTAACATCCACAAGAACCCGTGCTACAAGAGCTAACACCTTTGCGATGATCTACTAGGGAAAGGAGGAGTGCTATTTTGGATGATTATATGGTATTTCTCTAGGAACATGAAGAAAGTAGTGGTATGATAGAAGATGATCTAATCAACTTCCGTCAAGCCATGGAGGATTCCAATTCGGATAAGTAGATTGAAGCAATGAATCAAGAGTATAAGTCTATGTAAGATAATAAATTTTGAACTTGTCATATTACCAAAAGGTGTGAAACCATTGGTTGTAAATAGATTTTTAAAACTAAAAGAGATTTTAATGATAATGTAAAGAGGTATAAGGGATATCTTATGGCAAAGTGTTATACTAAAAAAAAGGATTAACTTTAAAGAGGCATTCTCTCCGGTTACAATGAAGGGCTCTTTTAGGACAATTATGACTCTTTTAAAGAGACATTCTTATCATATGCATGTCAAAGACTTTATCTTTAAGGAAGAATTGGTTCAATCTAATTGAATTCATATAATTGCTATTGATGTGACAAATTTAGTACCTCAAAATGATATAGTCATTTCAACTCCCATATAATATAAGGAAATTGTTAATAAAGAACAAACTTAACATCCACAAGAACCCGTGCCACAAGAGCTAGCACCTTTGCGATGATTGACTAGGGAAAGGAGGAGTGCTATTTCGGATGATTATATGGTATTTCTCTAGGAACACGAAGAAAGTAGTGGTATGATGGAAGATGATCCAATCAACTTCCGTCAAGCCATGGAGGATTCCAATTCGGATAAGTAGATTGAAGCGATGAATCAGGAGTATAAGTCTATATAAGACAATAAAGTTTGAACTTGTCTTATTACCATAAGGTGTGAAACCATTGGTTGTAAATAGATTTTTAAAACCAAAAGAGATTTTAATGGTAATGTGGAGATGTATAAGGGATGTCTTGTGGCAAAGTGTTACACTACAAAAAAGGGATTGACTTTAAAGAGACATTCTCTCTGGTTTAAACGAAAGACTCTTTTAAGATAATTATGGCTC
Source organism: Musa itinerans (assembly GCA_001649415.1). NCBI lineage: Eukaryota > Viridiplantae > Streptophyta > Magnoliopsida > Zingiberales > Musaceae > Musa > Musa itinerans. The sequence continues at coordinate 58,920 of LVTN01000417.1, read as the reverse complement.
TAACTATACATTTTGATTTGAAGTTTCATCTATATCATTTGGTTATTTTAATATTAGTAATCCTTGATGGATTTAGCTATAATTAATATAACGAAGACCGCTTTGATCTTATACTAATATGGCCAATAGATAAGATTGTTTTGTATGTTTAATAATAATAATAATTTTGTATGTCTTATTTAATAATGATAATAATTTTGAGCTCATAAAGTATAATATATTTATAAGAATACATATGTGATCCAATGGGAGATTGTTAGAATTTTTAGGATCACACATATATAATTAAATGTGTTAAGCCATTAATTTAATTAGCCAAAAATTATCTAATTAAAATAAAATTATTTGATTAAGGAGCATAATTATTATAAATAATAATTATGTTGATATCATCAATAATATTTCTAACTTGGTGACGAGACAAGTTAGAAATATTAAACATCTTAGGGCATAACTATAGAAACAGTTATAAATATAAATAAAGTTATGGTTCTCGATTAGATTCAGATTCTTTGTAGAAATAAAAAAAAATCTTAAGGATACTCTAGAAAGTTATTTCATCAATTAATTCAGAAAATACTCCGATTGATTCATCGAGTATGCTTTCGTGTTACTATGTTTCATAATTATTATAGGATTTCATTTATATTATTATGAATTTAATAAATTTTATAAAATTATTTTAAAATTTAATTTTAGATTCATATAACATGTTTGATCCATATTTATTATGTTAAATTACCAATGAATAACACTATAAGATTATTTATATTCTATCATCCTATGAACATAGTTGGTTAGTGTGTTCATCGATGCAACATGAACATGAGATCCTCCCGTTTCCTTTACTCGTCTATCGATATACGTATAAGATCTACACAATCTTTGGATCCTGCTCCATTTTAATTGAGGTATTAGATAACCTATGGAGATGATGGTTGAATCTTGTTCTCTGCAACACCGACGGAGCTCAGCTTATCAAGCAGAGAGAACATGCGGAAACACTTTCCACCGTCGTGCTTCCAACATTCTGCAGAAATCAACGGTTGCATGCATGCATGCATGCCTGTGTATAAATATTTATTTATACGTCACTCACCTTCCGATACATACTCGTACGTGTTTTTTCTACACTGAAATTAACCGAGTTGATCCGCAAAAGACGGTCCAATCGAACCGGACCGAAGGCGATCCAAGCCGAACCGGGCCGCACCATTCGGTCCCGAACACTGTTCCATTCCGGACCCGACCATCAACCCGACAACGAAGGAGGAAATAAAAGAGTAAACAGGGCGGGAGAGAGAGAGAGAGAGAGAGAGGGATAGGAGACGGACCCGACCATCAACCCGACAACGAAGGAGGAAATAAAAGAGTAAACAGGGCGGGAGAGAGAGAGAGAGAGACGGGGGGATAGGAGAAACCTGCAAACGCCCTCCGAAATCCCTCCCCTGATCAAGGCCTCTTTTCCTCCGTTCTCATCTCTCAGTCGCGGAGATCTCGCCGCCGGTACGATCCTTCCACGATTGCAACATTTCATTTCTTCGATTCGTTTGGTTTCTTGGAGATCCATTCATCCAAAGCTCCTCGCTCGTTCCTTCGGTCCCCGAACTCCAAGGTCCGGGGATCCTAAGGGTCGCGGCGGACGCGGACGTCGGGGATTTTAAAGGGGACCGGAAGGGGATAGGGTTTTCGCTATGGCTTCGGCGAAGGTCATGCCCAGTTCGGTCGCTTCGTCGCGCAAGAAAGGGCACCTCGAATTGGGGAAGAAGAAAGTAGGGTTTCGATCTCTCTTTTATTTGCTTCCGGTCGATGTCTTGGGTGTTTCTTTGTGGCATTCTTGAGATCCGCAATCATGAAACCTCCAAATGGATGTATTCGTATTAGAATTTAGGTCTTTTTGATGATTAAGTATCAAGAAACCTCCGAATTTCTGTATTTAAATTAAAATTAGGGCTTTCTTGATAACTTTGGCAAATTTAATTTCCTGAGTTGGTGTTTCGAATAGTATATTGTCATGTCCGTGCTGGCTCAAAGTTCATTTGCGAGATCACTCTTTTTGATTTAGTGGAAGAAACATAAGGCCTACAGTGTTGCCCTCCAGAACCACAGCACCTTTCTTGGCTAAGGATAGAAAGCATGAGTTCTTCGTTTACGACTCCGGTCTATGCTTAGAAGAAACTATACACGGTGAACGTGCAGATAACTAGGGTCATTTGCTTGATTGAGGTCAATTGCTCTTGGCTTGTTTTGATAATTGCTAAATGTGTTGAATGTTCTCGCAAATTATGCATGTCATTGTGCATCATTTTGTATTGTAATATCAAATTCCCTGAGAGCAAAGGTGTGGAATAGAGGTAGCTAATAGGTAAACGAGTGAATGATTTAAAATGATGTTGAATTCCTTTGCTGTTATTATGTGAAACTTTGAGCTGTGTGATCATCGACCATCTTTTAATTTGTCTCAGTCTAACCACAATTGTCTATTGCATGTTTGCTTTTATTAGATCAAGTATATTAAATTTCCTATTGTTAACGTAGGGGACTAGGCTAGATGGTCAAATGCTTATAACATGAGAAGCGATACTGAATCTCATGGGAAATCTATTAATTGGAATGTTAATTGAAATCTATTAACTGGACTAGACTATATGGAAACTCAGAACCTGGATTTTTCATCTGAAGTTTTTCTATACATTTGCAGATATGAATATCCAAACAACTTGATGCTTAGCAGACATATCGTCTTTCTGAATGTATACAAACATTGCATGTGCCATTTTATGCATTATTTGAAATAAATCTTTTATTGTGTTGCTTCATGAAGACAAATTTGTTATATGAAATTTTGCACATTGTTCTAAGAACACTAAGAATATATGGTTTTACTCTTCTGATGTGTCTTTTTCGTTTTCTATTTCTTGGTTGGGGTGGGTATGGTAGTAACTGTTTCATGTGAATCATTGGTTTGCTTTTACCAGTTAGAGGAGTTCCGGAAGAAAAAAGCTGCTAAGCAGGTCGTATCTGCTGGCCAATTGCAGCAGTCATCTGATATAGGCCAATATGAAAATCCTTCTAAAAATAATCAGCTCAAGGGAGATGAGTATTCTTCAGGTGGAGATGGCACAGATGTTGCAACAATTTCCGGGATCATGATGCCCTATGAAGGTAAAGAAGGTGGTTCATCCCAAGACAGTGATGTTGATTCCTCAACTGGGATGTCTGTTACCTCAACTGCCTGGAACTATGACAATCATTCGTCACATGAAAATTCGATTCATGAAGCCCTTAAGAGCAGAGTCTCCAACTCAAACGAAAGCTCAACATTTTCAGAATTAGCTAATGGTTATCATAATCACTGGGGAGAGAAAATTGAGCATAGTGGTAATGAGGAACCAAAGGTTGGATCAGCTGCTGGTTTTAGTATAGATCAGCATATTGCTTTTGTTCCAGATATCACAAAGCCATGTATTGATGGGAACGTCAGCAATTCAGGTTTACAATTGCACAACAATAAAAAAAATTCTTCCAGAAGTCACATGCAAAATATGGATGTGCCAAGTGCTTATAATATGGGAACTATTCCTGAGAAATCAGAAAGTCATTCTGCAAGGAAAACATTGGGTCGTCTTAGCACATCAACCAACATATATGATGGTAACTTCCAACTTCTGTCAAGCTTTTTAAACTAGCATTTTGCTACTAATGAATTTAATATACAAGAGTTAAGTTCTTAACAAAACAAGTGTCTGTTCATGCAGTGAAGCAACCTTTTCAAAGCAGTAATGTAGAAAATCATGGTACCGTTGGTGTGGGAGGGAGGATAACTGATGCCATTAATCGTCATCTTAATGTTGAAAATTCAACCTGGATTGCACCAGAACCTTCTTCTGCTGGCTTTAGTTCTGGTTTTGGAAATTCTTCTAGTGATTTTACAGGTTATAAGACTACTTTTAGTCGATCCCGTCCATTTTTTCTTGATTCACTTGGTCTTCCCAGAGTTCCTTCTAACATTCTGCATGGCAAGCCTGATAGCACTGTTACACCAGTGCCATATGACAGTTCGAAGTTCCAGAAAACAGAGGCTCAGTTGGCATCTTCTCTGCTGCAGCCATCTGCAGATAGCTTCACGGAACAGTCTCTCAGCTTAACAACTCTTGATTCCTTTAAAGAAAATCAATTATCTCTCAACACTTCGGCTTCTTTGAATGAGGAACAACAGCTGAAGCAGGGAGCAAGAGAACAAGATATGCCAAGGGACCATGAGTTTCCATATTTGAGTAAAGATGCAGATTTTGCTGCTCTGGAGCAGGTTATTTGTTATTTGTTTTTCATTTAAATTGATATACTATGTTTTAGTTGCTATTGCTTTCTTTGTACCATGTTGGAGTAACATTTTGCAGGTCTTAAACTCATCATATGCAGTAATACTTGAACATAATAATTTTTTTGTGGTGTAACTTACCTGCTTCTTACTTTATCTTTTGCAATGTGATGGCTTATTAACTGACTCAAGTTGCTTGCAGATTTTCCGGTTAGGATCCTTCTGTTATTTTTCTTTTGAAATTTTTACTAGTATTTACAGATGAATTGCCACCGTCATGAAATTTATTTTTCTTCACTTCTCTGTTCATAGTTTGTCTAAGGGTCACTTTCTGAACAGTTATATTGTCAAATTTTCAGCATATTGAGGATTTGACTACAGAAAAGTTTGCATTGCAACATGCTTTAGAGACAGCCCAAGGTCTAGCAGGGTCCTTAGCTTCTGAGAATTCATCATTAACAGATAGCTTTAATCAACAGGTGTGATCTTTGACTGTGAATAATATCTTTATATGATAATGTAATGCAAATAACATTTATCGTTGCAAGTCTGTCACTTGTTTTCTCAGGGGAAAGTTATTAATCAGTTAAAATCTGACTTGGAAAGATTGCAGGAGGAGATTAAGGCTCAAATGGTTAGTTCCTTTTTTTGGCCTTTGGTGTAAGTCTGTGCTGCATCCTTTTCTTTTCCATTTCAGCATAGTGTTAACAAGTGGATTTCTTATGTGATACTTTTACTGTTGACAAACAATTTATTTTTAGTAGTTTAAACAAACTTCTTGGATTTAGATTTAAGAGTTGATTTAGAGTAGGTTGTTCTCAGAGTCAGTTATAATGTGAATACTTGAGTAGACATTTTATGTATATCTCCCTAATTATGAGTTTGAGTTGAGAGAAATTGGACCTATTTGCAGTTCCAGATGCCATAATGAACCTAGCTGTGAACAGGATACATTTGAGTTCATCTATTAATATGTGGCAAACCTTTGCATAGCATGTAATTATTTGGGAACTGGGATATTGGTAATAAATGACATGAAATGAACTATCTGTTGGCAATATAAGTATATATTTCAATATTTCCAATTTTTGGTTGTCTGCACTGATAAAAACCGCTCATGTGACTTCCGCTTACTATTTCATGGGTTCTATGATGTGTTATTCATTCACATGATTATCTGCTTGAATGTTAACAGCTTGCACTTGAATCTGTTAAGTTGGAGTATGCAAATGCTCAGCTAGACTGCCATGCTGCTGATGAAAGAGCCAAAATACTTGCATCTGAAGTGATAAGCTTAGAAGAGAAGGTAGTTAATTTTTAACTTCATTATTTATGATTTAAGAGTTCATGGTATTAATCTGAGAGTTCTTAATCAAGACAACGTTGTTTAGATCTTTGCAGGAAAAAGTAACTTGTCTTATTGTGTATTATGTTTCTACATTTGTTTCTTTTTAACTTTTTTCCTAATAAAATAAGGTTGGCTGCGATTGTGGTTATATAATTTAAATATGATTGTAATTGCTTTGAGTCAAACTGACATGGTTGAGTATATTTGTCTATTAGTTTATCTAACGTGAATTCTTTTCTATATTTTTTTAAAAAATATGATGTATGGTGCTGTACAATCCATTCATCAACATCCTCTATGTAATTTGGATTTTTTTGTTGGACTTAGGTTTCACAAGAGCTCTAAAGAATAAAGAACATAAGAATTTCAAACAACTTTTAACATGACCAGGATATGGTGCTTCTTTTTTTGTAGGTTATATAATTTTTTGTTAACAAATGTCAAAATGTTAGTTTAGTGGTTGTTAGGAACAATTTTCTTGAAGGGATTTGTGACATGTAGGAGTGCAATATGCATGGCATATTAAGGTATAATTACAAAAATCAAACAAAATAAAGATAAAAAGATAATATATGCAGTCAAGTAAAAAACCAATTGCATGGTATTTATATTAATTATGAAGTTATTTAAGTGATAAGTTATAAGGTCAACATTAAATTGTCATTGACTACGTTTTGTACATTTAGGACAACATAATGGTAGAAACACGAACAATAAGAAGGAACCATAAACCATATTTGTGATCTTAATTTCATGCTATGCAAACTGCACATGTGTTCCCTTTAGTATATATGGTTGCAGTCTCATGTCTTATGAAGAGAGATAGGGGAAGATTAAAAAGACTGTAATAGAAACCATAAATAAATATTTAAATACTCTTTACAGATGGTTTTCTTACAAACCTAAATGGTGGCAAAAGATACATAATATAGCCGATTACTTTCGACCCAAGTAGATGGGATTTTACGGTTTTGTTGTTGTTGTTGTTGTTATATATATGGATGTCCCTGCATATGTCAATATTGAGATTGCATAATGCCCGACATAAATCATATGATGACATACGTTCATGTAGCTGCATGTGTGGCCGTATTTGACTGTAGTTTAGAACATTGGTCAGGAATGATATAGATTTTTTATTTTTCCCTTGTGAATATCCATGATGTTGTAAGTTCACTCCATTGATTGTGGAAATGTTGCTATTTGAATATAAAGAGAAACATGCAGTTATTATGCAGCTCTTTTAAGCAAATTAACACTCGACAAGGTTGCCTTTGCCTTTGCACGCTAGGTAGACGACTATGACGGTTGAGTCTCTTTAGTTTCTTTCTTATGGTTCAAACAGTCAAATTGATCATTTGAAATCGGATAATCTCAGCTCTTGATTGGTAATGATTGGATTTTGATTGTTATCGATCGGCATAGATCCCCTATTGCTCCATACGGGGTCATGTTACATGCAGGGTTTGCAGTACCGAACTGTACTGCCCGGTACGGGCGGTATGTACCGGTCCGACAGGCTACCGGTACGCGGACTGCCCGCTACCGGGCGGTACATACTAGTTTCGACTGTAGCAGTGCACTGTCATTGGCCCAATGATGATCGACCTTGGCTAATCATTTTTTCAAGTGTGTTGTTACTCCCTTATCATGGCATGAGACCTTTTGTTGATACATACATGATGCAGTAGACTTTTGTACGATTAATACAGCATTCCTTGCCTGCAGGATTTTTGGTGGCCTTTGCTCAAAAATCCAAGGAGCTAACATATTAGGACTCATGGCATCCTTGCCAACCATGTTCCTTGTGGTGTTTTGTTCATACTAGGATGCCTCCATCTTTTCCCATCTTTGTTTCTTTTCTTTACCCTTGTCTTCTCTATCTTCCTTCAAGGAGGCATGTGTAATGGTAGTCTACAGGGGATAACAGTTTTGGACAGTGAACTTCATGCTCTATAGGGTTAAGTGAACAATCAAGTTAAAGATTAGAATTTACACTTTGGTTTGACTTCGATCAATTAGTTGTTGATAGAAGTCAAATCTTTTATTTTTATGATGACAATTGTTATGTGAAAGGAATAAATTTGTGCAATTTTCGCATCTGCATTGTCGCACAAAGGAATAAAGTTCATGTTACTTCTCCTCTGCCATATATTATTGCGTGAAAGAAGCGCACACCATTTCTCTGCTGTTGTGTTGTTGCAGGAACAGAGAGGATGTGCTTCTAACATTTTAAAACTTTTTTCTAGTTTTATGTGTGCCCCATGAATAAGCCATATCAATTATAATTTATGGGCTTAAGGTTTCCACCATATTTCTTTAGCTTTAAGTCTAGAAAATCAATGCCCTAGTGGCTTACATTTGCTTTGATTTCTAGTATGTTGTACATTGGCTGAAATTAAAAATATTCAATTTTGTTGCACAAATTAGCTTTAAAGGGTTTAACAGGCATTACACAACTGTGCATCCTCTAGTCAAGAATGATGCAATTCCCAATGAACAAATGTAAAAGTTTTATAACATTGGTTTCTGTGAAATTTTACATCCATTATGTAGCAAAGAAGCTGTGACTAATCAGTCCCTAGTGTTCGTATTCTAACACAACTTCCCATGTCATCTCTTTTCCTTTTTCTCTTACAATTATTTTGGTATTTATCCATTTATCTTTTGTTCCACTTATCAGTCATTGATGTCAACTCATTACATCAACATAAACATTAAACAGGCACTGCGATTGAGGTCAAATGAGCTAAAGCTAGAAAAGCAATTAGAGAAGCTGAATTCTGAGATGACATCATATAAGTAAGTTCAGCATTTTTTTTATTTTTATTATTATTGCTGATTATTGATTTCCTAATCAAATTTTGATTCACTAGTATCTTGGAATAGATGTGAAAAATCAGTATACAAAGGCATATTTATATTCCTGATGCTTAAATCTCGTGTTCCTCTAAATCAAGTATGAGTTTGGACAAGTGTAATTAGGTTCCTGACATCTAAAATTTGGTGTGTGATTTCTGTTCAAACATGTTGCTTCACAATATATACCAACTTTAAAAACATTTCAAGTGATAGTCATTGCAAGTTGACAATTAAATATTATGGTCTACTATGGCAACTAGTTAATTTATGTCTTGTTTATGGATATTCATTTGTTTTACACTATAGTTGTGCTCAATAATTATGGTAACTCATGTTCATCTTTCCCCCTACTATGAATTTTGTGTTATTGATTTTATTTGATTTTTTTGTCATTTCCATATTTTGTACAGACTCTTTGTGTAATGATTAATGTTTAGTTTGAATTTTTACTATTTTGGATAAAATATTTCTGCAAGATTTTTTCTGAACATTTGTTTTCACAAAATTATGGCTAAATCACTTGTTCCATTAACTAGCACTCATTGTTTAGCAACTTTCTTATGGTTAATATTCCAAAGTCAAGATCTGTAAAAAAATAAATTAAATCATGAATTGTTTTTGTATATTAGATTGACAATATTCTGGTTGTGACCATAATTAATAGCACTTTAGGGCAACCTTCATATAAAATTAACTTAGTTAATCAGTCACAGGAGATATTCATGCACTGTTTAGAGGTGTCAGTTTTGATCTTTCATTTTCTTTTTAAACCTTCAATTTGGGATTGCTAATTAAATTTTTTTTCAGTATATTGTAAAACATATTTCATCAAACAATATGAATATATTGATGTTTGCACTTGTATTTTTTTGCAGTTGTTTCACATGTAAGAAAATTAGGTGCTTGTTTTTATATCCTTGATCCCTGGACTTAATTTGGGATTTTTGCATAATATTAAGTTATTAACTTATAGGATTGTTGAATAAAAGACTCATTATTTCTTTCGTCTGTAATCAAAATATGTCAAAGGTGTTTCTGCAGAATGCATGAAAGTTATGTAAGTTCTAATATATTTTTCCTAATGCATTTGGTGTGTTAAATCTATGAAACAGCAACCAAAAATTTTTGGCTTGTTAATCTGGGCATTTGGTTTCACATCAGGGCACTATGAGCTACATTTCTCCCCAAAAAGGAGAAGAAAAAAGACTGTTGATTGAAGATTGTTTCTAATTTAACTTCTGAATCTGCCTGATATTATGACTTTTCACCACCATATTGGTGCAATTTGTGGCTTTTGAGTATTCATTAATCTACACAGGCGTAAAGTATCGATTCTAGAGAAAGAGCGCCAAGATTTCCAGTCTACTGTTGATGCCCTACAAGAAGGTATGATTTCCTTGATCTATATAGTCTGAAGCTTTACTGCTGACTTTCTTTGGATAGTTCCTTCATTTCTAGTGGTGTCAATGTTCATTCAGACAGATGGGTCTAGACTGATCCAGCCAGTATTGACCTATCTAAGATGATCTGTCGGGTACATGAGATAGGTTATGGTCAAGGATTTTAAACCACTGTGGGTTGGGTTTGGTCAAGCATATGTTATCTTGATAATAAGGTTCATCCTGAACTGACCCTACCAACTTGGATGTATAAAAGATGTCTTTACTTGTAAAACCAATCTGACCTAACCTTTTCAACCTTAACTGCCCTACTGTTGTCAGGTCTGGGTCAACCTATTAGCAGGTCAGTTTAGGTTTGGTTCAGCTTATGGTTACCGACCATTGCATGTCAACTCGATCGGCCCTTTGACTCCCCTATCCTTTGCTCTATGCACTGTAGCCCATCCGAATTTTAACCAAATCATTGAGATCACTGTCCTTTTCTGTATGCACTGTAGCCTATCCAAGATGATCTGTGGGGTACTGTCAGGCGGCGGTAGTGTGTGGGTGACCTGATCGAGTGACAGTACGGGCTTGCAAGCCCTAAAGCCTATGTTTTATTGAAAATAAATATTCGAACTGGACCACTGAAACAGGGGTGGTCCGCATCCCATTTGGTGGTTGGACCAGTAAATACCAGCCGAATCTTATCAAACTGATTGTTTTTACATTTCTTGACCAGTGCTACTCTTGATGGAGTTACATAATAAATAAAAGAATAAACAAATTATGCACCAAATCTTCACCCTTCAACATGAACCTTCATTATTAATATATATTTTTTCATTATTAATATTCAATATTGGGCTTCTCATGGTCTTATTCTTGTGCATCGCTTCATGCTTAATATAGGATATAAAAAGTTGGGCCTTCTTTGACAGTTGATATAGAGATTTGGTGCTTGTCTGTTGCCACATAATTTTTTAGATATTGTATTGGTTACGTATTTATGTTATCCTTAATTTTGATCTTTGCCTATATTATTGCTGTTTTGTTAATTTACGTAGCTTGTTTTCATGCAATCTCTTACTCAAACTCATTATGTTAAATGAAATCTTACTATTATTTTACTTGCATTAAACAGAGAAGAAAGCATTGCAGTCTAAGCTACGAAAAACATCAACTGATGGAAGAACCAAGGGTGTAATGGAAAATTCTTCCATTAAACAAAATGCATCTACATCCACAGATGATTTAGGTATGTATATTGTGCTTTCTCCATGTCGTCCATTGCCTATGGTTAAATATTAGGTTATTTCTTGGGATATAATCAGTCTCATGAAAACATGTGTGGCTCTCAATATGTCTCGGTTTCTTGGATGACCAGTGAACTATTCAATCTAACGTAAAATCCAGTAATCAACTAGCTGGGATAATTTTTGATTAAATGTGGATACTCCTACATTGGATATGGATATGTTTGATTAAAGGATGACAAAGCAATAAATAAGTACAGTGCTTATTTATTGCTTTGTCATCCATAATAATTTATGGATATGTTTTTACTTCTTACAAACTTGATTCTGACTTTCATATTTTACCTTCACAACTTTAATGACTCTGCTTCTCAAGGTGGACTAGCTATATGCTGTTCTCATAAAGATGCTTAAACCACAGATATTATGTTTAAGGGTTTTTTTGTGTGTATGTGGCAGATGCTGGAAGCAGATTTTTGATATAGTGAAGTAAACGAAATGACCTGTGAAAATAGTCTTTGTGGCTTATCAGAAGTGTTAAACTAAAACTAGATCTGATTGCGATATTTTATGAACTTATGTTCTGCTTTTCAGTCACATAAGTTGCACATAGATGTTCTTCATCAGCATCCAATTTTGTCCTCCAGATGTCGAAGATGGAGAGACCAGCGCAGAAGGAACAGCGCTGCATAGTGGCATAAATTCGGTGCAAGATGTCAGACCATCTGTAGCTCTCTCCAATTGCACATCTCAATCCTCTTTCGTTCTTAGTGATAGAAGAGTGGATCTTCCATATGCATACAGTGATCTTCCAGAAGACCAGCTCAGAATGATTGAGAACATTAAGGCTTTGATATCTGAGGTTGCACTTTTTAAATTATTCTTCTTGAGCCTTCTACTTTTGTTTTTAAGTCACTGCAAATGGTGAAAACCCAAATCTGTGTAATCTTTAAAACATTCTCTTATCTTATATACTAAGTGGTGTTCATTGTAAAATTACAGTTATCAGTGGAGAAAGAAGAGTTGGTACAAGCACTGAGAATTGAGTCATCTAATTGTTCCAAGCTGAAGGTACTGATAACTACTTCTGACTTGCAGAATTCACGACAAATGTAGTTAGTTTTGCAATAAGGTACTGAACTGAAACAGTACGGTAGCATGTTTTGAGTATGACGACAAATATTGTCAACTTATATTCTCACAATGCTGCTGTGATTGTTCGTGGAACTTTAGAAGCATGCTCATGCAAATGTATTTGGATTGCTATATGTCTATGGTCCTAATGATGGTGGCTATGAGAAAATGGTGGGAAGATAGGCCCTGCATGCAAAATGATCCTATCTTATGGCTTTCAGTGGAGAGCACTCGTTTGGTGGAAGGAGCATAATTCCTCGAGCAAGCATCAACCCTTGGACTATCTGATTATTCTGATCATGCTCGTTTGCATTTAGTTGGTTATATATGAAGCCTTTGTTTCCAGCATTACATGTTAACTGATGATTGTTATTTTGTGTTGAACTTAAAGTGATATGCTGGTTAAGAATGAATGCATTTACTAGGATTGTAACTTTTCTTGTATTTTTCTAGCTCAGTGATATCAATCTGTTCCTATCTATCCATTCATGGTTATATTCTTTGGGATACCTAAGACATCTTTTTCATATGAAATTTAAATTAAAAAAAAAAAGAATGTCTAAAAACTGCTTGTAGATGTCCACCCATCCTCAATACTTTTTGTATCTGTGTGGTTTTATAACTTAATTCCAGATGATCATTGCCAGATTCACTAGACTGTAACATAAATGAGAATTTTTTAACCCTAAATAATCTGTTTATGAAACCAGTGTGGAAAGAAAGCCTATTGGATAGGGTGAAATCAGGACAGTTGCTTTAGAATGGTAAATCGGAACATTTGCTTTTTAAGGAATTTCTGAAGTTTGTCCACCTTTTATGTCAGGGGTTGTTTGAGACATGCCTTTGGAAGAAAGTTCTGCATGTTAAACCTTGGTAAACGAGATTAAGGAAAGATGAAAAAATTATTTTTATAAATTATTTAATGAATATTCCACACAAGACTTAGATTTAATGATAAATAATAGTGATAGATTTAATAATCATACATTTGTTTGTAAAATTAGAGCCAATGAAGTAATAGATACATTAAGAAGATGGAAATAACTAAGAGTATGGGGCCTGATGGTATCCTTATTGAGGTTTAGAAAAGTTTATGGAACAAGGGAGTAGCTTGGCTAACTAGTTTATTTAGCAAAATTATGAGATTCAGAACGATGCCTAATAAATGGAGAGAGTTTTTTTTCAAATTATAAAGGAATTAAATTCATGGGTCATACTATATAACTTTGGAAAGAGTCATCGAAAGTAAGATTAGGCTTAAAACAAATATCTTTAAAAATCAATTTGATTTTATACCTGGAAGATCAATCATAAATGTTATTTATTTATTAAGACAATTAATGAAAAAGTATAAGGGGAAAAAAAAAGACTTGCATATAATTTTTATTGACTTAGAGAAAGCTTATGATAGGAAATCTAGAGATTTATTATGGTGGGTTTTAGAAAAGAAAAATAAATCCACTAATTATATCGATATTATCAAAGATATATATGGCACTATAGCTACTAGTGTTGGAACTATAAGGAGTATGCTTAGTGAATTTCTTATTAGCATAGGATTACATCAAGGATCCGCATTAAGTCCCTACCTTTTCAAATTGATAATGAATGAACTTACTAGTTACTTGCATGATAGGTTTTCTTGATGTATATTATTTAGCTAATGAAAGCTTATGTGGAATTAATTGAAAACTTGAGCTATGAAGACAAGCCTTAGAAATTAAAGGTTTTAGATTAAGTAGGACTAAAACTAGACAGGAGAATATATAAAATGCAATTTTAGTTATTATAGAAATAGATAGAAGAATATAGTTAAATTAGATGGACAAAAAGTTCCTTTAAGTAAAAGCTTTATGTATCTTGGATCAACTTTTCAACAAGATAGAGAGATCGATGAAGATATTATTCATAGAGTAAAATTAGGATGCTTACAATGGTGAGGGGCATTAGGAGTCTTATGTGATCATCATCGGATATTTTTGATATTAAAGAAAACTTTTATAAAACGGTTATGAGACCAATAATAATTTGTGGATTTGAGTGTTGCGTAGTGAAGAAATAACATATACAATAAGTTTGTGTTGTTGAGATGAGACTGTTGAGATGGATATGTGGAGTTTCTAGGAAAGATAGAAAAAATTACTTTTATTCATAAATAATTAGGTATCGTTTCGATAGAGGATAAGATGAGAGAAAATTGTTCAAGATGGTATGAGCTCGTGCTTAGGAGACTTCCGGATGCGGTACCCAGAAGTGGTGAAATGATTAATATTAATGGTAGAATGAGAGGTAGATAAAGACCTAAAAAGATTTTAATAGAAACTATAACTAAAGATTTAAATACTCTGTATTTAACTAAACATATGGCTTTTTACGGAACTCAATGACGATAAAAGATTCATGTAGCCGACCTTAAATAGTTGGGACTTACGGTTTTGTTGTTGTTGTTGTATTATTTACTCTTGAGAAATTAAAATGGTTTTCAATCTCAAATTGAGAGACAACAATGCCTGCTTTGTTTCCTAATCTGAGTATAACTATCAATTATTGTTTCCTCTTCGGTGATCTTTTGTTTCTGTTAATTTCTACCAGAACAGCTTTGTCAAGCTTCTATAACTTCAAAATTTTCTAAACTTGCATTATTGATTGGCTGCATTCATCATGAAAAGATGAATTTCATCATTGACTATGTGGAGTGTCTGATATGAAATAGTTGCCCTTTTTCTTGCTTTCCAATGATTAATGTTACTTCTCGTTTTTCTTTGCCTGACTACTCAAGGATTTGAACAAAGATTTGTCCCAGAAACTTGAGGGTCAAACCCAGAGGTTACAGCTCTTGACCACCCAGAGAATGGCAGATGAGAATGTTGTGGCAAGACCAATTGATACTCGTGGCACGCATGATACAACAGAATATGCTGATGAGGGTGATGAGGTATGACAGTTACCTGATGTTGTTTCCTCCATTTGTTTAGGTGTTCTAGAGATGGTGTTGTCATCATCTAATTTCATGTTTAGCTTGTGAAATTAGTAGTTAATTAATTCATTAGTGTTTCCATATTAATAACATGACCTACTCGTTAAATTGGTCATGGAAGTTGCTTAGGTTGCTTTGAACTGCTTCTGAAAGCTTGTATCCATTTACGATCACTGGTAAATGGGGCCAACACTCAGTAGGGATGGGATTTAGATGTGGTGCATGCAAAAACATATTGTTTTGAGTGGTGGATGGAAGAATCTGAACATCCAATGGCTTGGAGAATGAAGCAACACACCTAAAAAAAATTCTTTTCCATGAAATAGCATGCATTCAGAGGTTGGAAGTCCTTGCCCACACTTGGAACCAAAAATCCCCTTCATGCAGCGGTTTCATAGAATATAGAAGTTCGTGCTAGCATCAGATTAATGCTAAAGATGTCCATCATGCTTTATTAACTATTAAGGTAGCTGTTCAAGCTCAATCTAATATCTGCTGGCAACATATAGTCAATAAACATTAAATCAAAATCAAATTGTTCGTTAAATTACAGTTTGATTTCATTCTAATTGCTTTTCTCGTTGATAATTGATGTTTAGTGACTTTAAAACCTAAACTTTGTCTTCCCTATTTCTGTTAACATTTTATATCTTATATCGTTGTCGTTCTTTTAGGTGGTTGAAAAAGTATTGGGTTGGATAATGAAGCTCTTCCCTGTTGGGCCGAAGCGACGCACCAGCAAGCTTCTGTGATGGGGAGGGAGGACAGCAAAATTGCAAGACCGTCGTTACCAGAAAGCTTCTCTGATGGGGAGGACAGCAAAGTCCCAAAACTGACGTTACTTCTGGTTATATATTGAGGTCTCCAAACATGTACATGGGCCGTTAGTCGTAGCCATTCTGTTTTTTGCACAGAAAATAGGAAATAGGTGTTTCTTCTTCTGTAGATTATATGCATGGAAGAGTGCATTGGTCAACGGAGAGAATAAACAGTAGGAAGCCCTCCACATTATTTTTCGGCATTCTGTTTTGGCTCTCTTTGGTGGTTGAGAGGTGGGAGGGGGGGTGATATATGTAAGAAGAAACTGTTGTATTAGCTGTCGTTCCATCTTCTTCCAATTTCTGAATTTTGTTTTGAGGCGAGTCTGCTTGCTTTTGGCCCACAACCGAGGCTGCATTGATAGTGTATCTGATACTATAAGAAATTAACTTGTACATCAAGAGAATTCGTGGAAACTGGACAACGCCTGGTGCTCCACGTCCTGTTATCCTTTGCCCTAGGAGGTGTGGTTTAAATTCTTTGGTTCGGATTAGATGCAGACTTGCACGTTATATTTGTGATGTTGCTAACGTTCTTGCGTCAATGCAGCAGGGATTAATATGAAAAGAATCAATGTACGCAATCTTACTCGAGTTGTTCATAACAATTAATTATACTGTCGTATCTTGTGCATCTAGAACTGGTATTACCCTAGAAGAATTCCCACTAACACGATCCAAAGCCCCCAGGTCAAGTTTCTGACCTTGACCTGTGAGAGAGGCCCAAACAAAAAAAAAAAAGATTCTGTCCTTGCCCTTTTCGAGTGACTGGCAATGGGGCTGACCAGGCTGCGTCAGTCAGTGTTCATACCAAAGCCGAAAAGGCAACATTATACCACCACAAATCCTGCTTCCTGCTCGAGTATATATATTATATACACACAGCTCAACTTCTCATATTCACGCCATCATTTAATCTAAAAGTTTGGTCTCCACTTGTCCTGCAGCGTCGACATACAAAATGCTGCTGAATTTGACAGTCAGATCCATGTGGATGTCAGAGTGGGAAAGCAAGAACTACTTACATCTTCAATTCGAGCACTTGTAAGGCCAAAATGCTGCTGGGTTATGCTTCTTGCCGTTTTGTCTTTTTTGCCCAACACATCATAAGACTAGCACTCATCAGATTGTATTATTTGGAGACGTCCCAACACTTGCATTCTCATTTGACCACATCAATCTTTCATCTTTGTGTGCTGGAAGAACCAAATCTCCAGTGGGGATAGCAGATTGACTTGAATATCCTCCTCTTCTTGATGTCCTTTGCTAGCCTTAAATCTTCCGATGGGAGGCCACCTAATTCCATATGTAAATAAATAGTTATCAGATCATCAAGTAATTTGCCCAAGTGGGAATGAATGACCGAGCAATTCTGGTCAAAACAACCTCATCCAAGGTAAGGTCTCTTTTGACCTTGGCCTGCCTTTGGTCATGCAAGTCATGAATAATACATGCATGGTACTCTTTTTGGTGAGCCTACAGCATCAGCTAAAATTCCAAATTCTGAACCTGTGCATGCAGAGCTCAGTCTGTGTGTTGCATCCTGCTATGATTGGTCATGCGATTGTGTCGAGCTTTTAAGTCTCAAGGTGAGAAACATGCAACCGGTTAGGGTGTCAAATGTCATATACACAAACAAAAAAAAAAAAGTGTTGGTCCATGCGTCACTGTTGGGATTTAGCTGGTGATGGAAACTGATGGTAAGACCTAGTCCACATATTGATCCTATCTCTATATTCCTTGTTCTAATCATGTCATAGAAGGCATTTTGCCTTCTGCCCAACGCTTCATTTTCAACCATTCCTACATGATAAGTGAACGGATAGTGTCGAACACAACACAGAGGTGGGTCAATATAATTTAGGGAGACCCAAAGAGGGGTGGTTTACCAAATCGTATGCTTAATGAACACAAAAGCTGTGTAGCACATTCGGAAGAAGAATTCAAACCTCCATTTCATCTGAAGAATGGTGAGGAGGGTATCCTATTGCAATCAAGAACAAACCATCTCCATGTTATGTGCAGAAATCACCAATCGAGTCTCGCTCGCTGCAGTCTTCTCCTTCCCCACTGCAAAAAAGAAATAGCACTTGAAGACAGCCGGGTTCGGTGACTCCCACCTACATCACAGAGCCTATCATCAGTTTGCACGAGAAAAAAATATGTTGTGAGAGAGGAAAAGAAAGAGAAGAAGACATGCAATAGGACAACAGCCACGAAAAAGAGCAAGTTGGAAGCTTGTTTTATGCGTTGGAATAGTCGAGGGAGTGAGTCGTTTGATCTACCCGTGACTCTAAATTCCTTTATGTTGAATTGAAGAAACAGCTGCTATTAAGTAATGGAGACAGTTCTGATATGCTGCCCATATTCTGTAGGACCATGCTTTGACCATTGTCGAGCAAGTAATCTCATTGGAAGGATTCCTACCATATAGATTTTTACTTCCACAGAAGATGTCAGATAAAACTTTTGATGCAGAATAGAAGCTCAAATATGTCGTCAACATGCAGGTGTTTTCACCCCTTTCTTTCTCCCTCTCATCCTCCAATTTTCTCTTCTGCTCCAAGGAAGGGGGGTTGTGAATGCAACCTGTAGAGGCAATAGGGAAGAAACAAAGCAGACACTGTGTTCTATCAGTAAAAAGGGATAGAAATGATGAGATTGAAGGCTTGGCACTGTTACAGGTTGCTCGAAGATGCTCACAGCACAAAGATGACCATCTCACTTGATTAATAAATGCTATCAACTTGGAAATTATAAGATTTTGGCCTCTCAAAGTCCAAACCTAAACCGCTCTTATAGTGCGCGGTATTAAGCCTCGATTGGGTCAATATGAAGGTGTTTCTTTGAAAAGCTAAAAGGGGATGGAGTTTTGTGTCATTCCATGTGGAAACCACCCCAGCTGGTGGGCCCATACAAGTCATGCTTGTGAGTGAGCCCCAGAAGCCGAGAAAGATATTGGGATGGGGTGGTCTGATGCTTGTCACTGAAACAAAAGGGGGTGCAGGCATACAAGGACAAAACTAACACCATAATTGAATGTGAATGTGGAGCCCCAACCGCTGCCTTTTCCCAACCCAACCCACGCTCTCTGATTTGATGACACCACCCCCTCTCCTCCCAAACCCCATCTGCTCTGATACCCTGCAATCACTCCAAATCTTCCCTCTCTCTCTCTCTCTTCCGGCTTGCTAACCCTCGTGAGAAGTCCCAGAAGGCCACTGGAGCTGTATCATTTAATGGCGGTTTCTGAGATTGCCTGACAAGACTCTTCTCTCTCTCTCTCTCTTTAAACCCTTCATTTCCCCAAGTCACACACAGCCCAAAGCCCTGCTCTCATACATCCATGCATGCATGAGTGCAACCAACAGGCGTCTCTACCCGACTCTTCATCCTGTTCTTCTCCTCCTTCCGCTTTTCAGACCACCGGATACAGTACAGAGATGGATACGTACCGGAGGATCACGCTGGTTGTTCTACTGGTGGTGATCTCTTTCCTGCCTCCTCCGGCTCTCTGTCGCTACTTGGACTCGGTGTACATGGAAGTTCTTTTTGAGGTGAGGAAATCTTTCACGGAGGACCCCCGAGGAGTGCTCGACGACTGGAGAAGGGATAACCCCGACTACTGCTCTTGGAATGGAGTCACCTGCGATCTGGACTCGGCGGTGGTGGCTCTCAATCTCTCCTCCTCGTCCCTGGCTGGCTCCCTCTCCCGCTCCCTCGGCCAGCTGAGTCGACTCGCCACCCTCGATGTCTCCTCCAACCGGCTCACGGGAACCATCCCAAGCCAGCTCGCCGGGCTCTCCGCTCTGACCACTCTCTTCCTCTACTCCAACCGTCTCTCGGGAACGATTCCCTCTTCGCTTGGCTCGCTCTCCAGCCTTCGAGTCATCCGGCTGGGCGACAACCCAGGCCTGTCGGGACCGATCCCGGACTCGTTCGGCGACCTCCGGAACCTGACCACTCTCGCCTTGGCCCTCTGCAACCTCTCCGGCTCCATTCCGCGTGGACTCGGCCGGCTGACACAGCTCCAGAACTTAGTCCTCCAACAGAACCAGCTCGACGGTCATATCCCCTCGGAGCTTGGCAATCTGGCTGATCTCCGGATCCTAAACCTTGCCAACAACTTGCTGCAGGGAGAAATACCGAGTCAACTCGGCAAGCTGAGCCAATTAACCTACCTCAACATGATGTCCAACCGGCTTGAAGGGACCATTCCGAGATCTCTCTGCAAGCTCGTCGGCCTTCAAAATCTGGACTTGTCGATGAACGAGCTCGAAGGCGAGTTCCCCGCCGAGGTCGGCCAACTGAGTGAACTCAATTATCTAGTCTTGTCCAACAACAAACTCTCCGGCGGCCTGCCGGAGGACCTCTGCCAGAACGCGACTAGGTTGCAGCACTTGTTCCTGTCCACCAACAGGTTCTCCGGTCAAATTCCAGCCGGCTTGGTCCAATGCCGGTCCTTGACGCAATTGGATTTGGCAAACAACAGCTTCACTGGCGCAATCCCGGTCGAACTCGGTGAGCTCGTCGACCTTACTGATCTCCTGCTCAACAATAACAGCTTGTCGGGTTCGATTCCTCGCGAATTCGGCAACCTCAGCAATCTTCAGATACTGACGCTCTATCACAATGAGCTGCGAAGGCAGCTGCCGGAGGAGATTGGCAGGTTGCAGCAGCTGCAGATCCTTTATCTCTATGAAAACCAGTTGTCCGGCGACATCCCCTCGGCCATCGGGAACTGTTCAAGCTTGAAAATGATCGATTTCTACGGGAACCAGTTCTCTGGCGGCATTCCGGCGACTATTGGCCGGCTGGAGCAGCTCAGTTTCCTGCATCTGAGGCAGAACGACCTCTCCAGCAAGATCCCCGCGTCGCTGGGCAATTGCCGGCAGCTCACGATCCTCGACTTGGCCGACAACCGGCTCCCTGGCGGGATTCCGGCGACTTTTGGGCTCCTGAAATCGCTCCAACAGCTCATGCTGTACAACAACTCGCTCGAAGGAAGCATCCCCGATGAGATGTTTGATTGCCGGAACATCACGAGAGTGAACCTGTCCAACAACCGGTTCAACGGGAGCATCCTTCCGCTGTGCGGCTCGACCTCGCTTCTGTCGTTCGATCTCACCAACAATTCCTTCAACCTGGAGATTCCAGCGCAACTCGGAAACTCACCGGCGCTCGAGCGGATCCGGCTGGGGAACAATCGTCTGACCGGCAAGATACCGCCGATGCTCGGAGAAATCGGGGCTCTCTCGCTTCTGGACTTGTCGAGCAACTTGCTGACCGGAGTAATACCGAAGGAACTGGCGGCATGCAGGAATCTCACCCACATTGTTCTGAACAATAATCGGCTAACTGGAGTCGTCCCGACGTGGATTGGGAGCATACCGCAGCTGGGGGAGCTCAAACTCTCTTCTAACAGATTCTTTGGGCCTCTTCCTGTTGAGCTCTTCAATTGCTCCAATCTACTGAAGCTCTCTCTCGCAGATAACTCACTCAGTGGCTCACTCCCTCCTGAAATTGGCAAACTTGCATTCGTCAATGTCCTGGACTTGGCCCACAATCAGTTCTCTGGAGCAATCCCTGCCTCCATAGCGCAGCTAAGCAAGCTTTATGAGCTCCGGTTGTCGAGGAATCTGTTCACCGGGCCGGTCTTGATCGAGCTTGGACGACTGCAGGAACTACAGAGTGCGTTAGACCTCAGCTGCAACAACCTCAGCGGCGAGATTCCGTCATCGCTTGCGTCGCTTGCGAAGCTCGAATATCTGAATCTCTCGCACAATTTTCTGACCGGAGATGTCCCCCGACAAATAGGTGAAATGAGTAGCTTGGTGGTGCTCGATCTCTCGAGCAACGATTTGGAGGGGCAATTGGACGGCCGATTCGCCCGCTGGCCACCGCAGTCTTTCGCCGCGAACCTTGGTCTCTGCGGGAGTCCCCTCCAGCCGTGCAACATTATCAGGCCCGCCCGCGAAGGTTCCACCTTAAGCTCAGCTGCTGTAGCCGTGATCTCTGCCATCGTGACGCTGGTGATCATTCTCCTGCTGATAGCCGCTGTGTTATGGATCAGAAGGTGGTGCGCTGAGAGATCAAGCGAGGTCAATTGCGCATACTTCTTCAAGGGTTCCTCTTCCAAGATTCATCGAGAACTGATCGTGAAGGGATCCACGAGGCGAGAACTCAAATGGGAAGCTATCATGGAAGCGACGTGCAACCTGAGCGACGAGTTCGTCATCGGTTCTGGCGGGTCGGGCACCGTCTACAGAGTTGAAATGCCGTCCGGTGAGACAGTGGCCGTGAAGAAGATTCTGCATGACAAAAGGGAATCCTTGCTGCAAGACAAGAGCTTCGTGAGAGAGGTGAAAATTCTTGGCCGGATCAGGCACCGGCATTTGGTCAAGCTACTGGGT
The DNA here is from genome assembly GCA_001649415.1 of Musa itinerans. Classification (NCBI taxonomy): domain Eukaryota; kingdom Viridiplantae; phylum Streptophyta; class Magnoliopsida; order Zingiberales; family Musaceae; genus Musa; species Musa itinerans. The sequence continues at coordinate 36,412 of LVTN01000417.1, read as the reverse complement.
TACCTTAGCAGAAATCAGGGGGAGCATCTGCTGGTATACGAGTACATGGAGAATGGAAGCCTGTGGAATTGGCTGCACGAGCCTGCAGTGAGCCAGAAGAGGAAGCGAGAGCTGAGCTGGGAGGCCAGGTTGAAGATCGCGATCGGCCTTGCCAAAGGAGTGGAGTACCTACACCACGACTGCGTGCCAATGATAGTTCACAGGGATATCAAGTCGAGCAATGTGCTGCTCGACAGTGACATGGAGGCGCATTTGGGCGACTTTGGACTGGCAAAGGCGGTCGCCGCCGAGAATTACCCGGACGGTTCGGCACGGTACACGGAGACTGGCTCCTGCTTCGCCGGATCCTATGGCTACATGGCTCCAGGTACGCTGCATACAAGTAATCAAACCCGTGGTTTGTTCACTGTCATATCAAATAAACTTATAGCGCTGCAACATTATCAGAATATGCCTACTCCCCAAAGGCGACGGAGAAGTGCGACGTCTACAGCATGGGCATTGTTCTCATGGAGCTCGTTAGCGGGTTAATGCCCACAGATCGGAGGTTCGGAGGAGACATGAATATGGTGACATGGGTGCAGTCTCGGACTGCGACGACGATGACGGTGACAGAGCGGGAGGAGTTGCTGGATCCTGCGCTGAAGCCGCTGGCACCGCGTGAGGAGTCCTCTCTGTTTGAAGTGCTCAATGTGGCCTTGCAATGCACCAGGAAGGCTCCTTCCGAGCGGCCTAGTTCGCGCCAAGTCTCTGACATGCTGCTCCGCGTTTCCCTGAAGATTCAGAGAGTAAGCACCGGAAAGAAAGTTGCAGTATAAGCATTCTGGCAGATTAGTTGTGTCAAAGCCTTAGTTTGGTTGGTTGACTAGAACAAAACCACCATTAGGCACAATTGGTAGCTCAGAGAAAATGATCAAGAAGGATAATAATAGTACAGTCGTGTGTCTATGTAAGCAGAGGGAACAGACTAGCTATATTGTCAAATGGAATCCCCAACCCCCGGCAGTGAATGGAGCCGGATAGGAAAAGGTGTAGCAGGTCTAGTGGAGGTGAAGAATGGAAGAGATGTTCTTTCAAACGCTAACATGAAAGCAGAGTCATCTTGGGAGAAAGCAACATGTTCTAGAGTATTCAAAGAGTCAAATTTCTGAGAACAGACATTCACCTTGCAGGTTTACTATCCAATTATAATGTCTTAAGATGATGCAAAACTGCACCTGGTTAAAGATAACTTCTTTTCATGATTGTAGGCACAAAGATTTAGAGTACCAGTGACCATGAATTTGTAGGAAAGATAAAGCCCTATAAAAGGCTAAAAAAATTACCAATCAAGCACCTGATGTATTCCTCAAAACTTCATCATCTGCAACATGATAAAAAAAGAGCAACAAGAATAGAGGACCTTAATGAGCAATGAAAGAAGTTTGTCTAACGAGAAAAACTTCTTGTCAACAGCAAAACATCATCAACTTACAAGAACATTAAATATTGCTTCACCTATGAAATCTTTGAATTTAGCTAAGTAAAACAGTACATTGTTCCCCTGTATCCTAAGGGCAAGTAGCATGTTTTCACGCCAATCTGCAGTTGATGGTGCACAGAAGTAGACAGATTAACAGCCACCTACTCATTCACAAACACCAACCAATCAAGATATTTCCAAGAATCAGTGAATGAGTTTACTTGATCTAAATAGTATTTCATGAAGATTCCACTCTGCCTGCAGCACAACTGTTGCTGAGAGACATGCCTGTCTTTGGATTACAACATAATGGCAAAAGGCCATACAAAGCAAACAATCTCACATAATTTGTTAGCTGGTGGTCTGTAAAGGTATATTCACATATATACTTCTCTAAAGTTGATATCAGTGCCATCCACCATTTTCTATGACAAATGAGGGAAAATTTAGAGTTATTCAGTTTTATAATCAATTAATCAATGACGATCCATATTAGTGAACAATTTTATGCACCAAAGTTCTACGAAGGGGCATACAAGCATTTTCTGAATGATGCTAAACTTTGTTAATTACTGTATAGACATTGGGAAGCTGAATTTTTCACAATGCAAATCATATTTTTAAGACAAGTTTATGGAGCAGAAACAGGGTAATTTCCTCCCTTCATGCAATACCTCAATATACAGGTAATTTCAATTAAAAATATGAAAGCTACCAACATCATCATAAATGTTCACACCTGCTTGACAGCTTCATCCATTCAACTGTTTTTAAGGGAAAGGATAATGATGATGGTGATTTTCAGCTGGTGATAAAGAAGAAAGGGAAAAAAGAGTTTTAAGTTCCACTAAAGGATGGTTGTACCAAATTGGATTTATAAGCATATCCACAAGATACAATTCATTTTAATATAACTGCCCAAAAATAGTCACAGGTTTCCAGAAATTGGGTGCATCCTTTTTTTTTTTTCTTTCCAAATGGAAATACCCCTTTGTGTTTGTCTCTGCTTAGTTTAAACTTGGTAAACATTTTCTTAGATTATCACATGTCATGTCACTAAAAGCGTCTGAGACCTGCATATATTTTTTAGATGGTATATAACATTAGCTAGTGTTACAAAGCTTAAAATAATCATCAGTGTACCCTTATAAGATACTTCAGTCCTATCACAAAGGAAAAGAGATGGCACCAACATGATTTATTAGAAGTACTAGAGATGTCAATTAATCTTGAGAGTTCATGATGGAATAAACCTACAGAAATAACAATTACTAAGCCCTATTCACGATCCAGATTGATTTTTTTTTTCATTTTATAATGATGATTTTTCTATTCCATGTGATGGAGAAGGTGCATGGATTAACAAGTAATGAAAATTTTGCAGATCCAGTATGCCAAAACAACTTAAGAATATGTTCTATTAATATTTTTCCTACATGAACCAGAAAATTGCAAGAACTACAAACTAAGAAGACCTTGATCAACTAATATGCTGAATCTGTATCGATTGAGCATGACATTTGATTAATTTGACACTTTAAGAACTGAAGCAAGTATACATGGATAAGCTTACACATAAAGGTAGAAGTTGATTGGCAAGATTTATCAGCATTTACCAAAAAGATGAGCGCAGGCATCCAATTTTGTTTATCCATTATCAGCATCTATCAAGTTTGCTACACAAGCAACTACCAAGAAAATAGGAAGTCCCATAAGCATTATGAATCAAATGAACAAGTTCTAAATCATTACCATATTGAACTGTGCGGAGTCAGACAATGTGAAAAATAATTTTGTCTGAAACTTAGGCATTCAATAACAAAAGAGAAAGGAAATTATGTAGGATATTTCAGTATTCTTTTCTTTCATATATTATATATCCTTCCTTCCCTAATTGTCATTGTTATTTCCTTTTAATTTTTTCTGTCTGTGCTCATTGTAACAAATTTTTAGGTGTGCAATATCTATTTTGTTATCGAATCCTTCGAACATCGAAATACATCCACAATCTTCAATTACATCACGCGACCATCTCAATCTTTCAGTGGTCCCTAACAGTACCACCTCATGTAGATACTCGGCATCCTCTCCCCTCAATTCTTCCACAAACTCTCATTTCTCGCAAACCTTCAACGCAAGGGATCAGAAAGAATGCTTCTTGAACACCTAAAATTAGGTTTTCAGAGTCAGAACACCAACTGGTAATCAAATCGAACAGGATAAAGAAATCAAGAAGGGGCAGGCAAAATAAAGAGACGGACAGAAGTTTCTATCCTAGTTGACGGCCATTGCCTTGTGCAGCATCTTGTCAACCGCCGCCTTGAGGTCGTCGTCCTACGAAATGATTCATGAAGACGGCCCTCAGCCTCATCCCAGCACGCAAGGTAACATAGAACCGATCGATCCCACCCATCCGACACTAAAGAAGAAGATATCAAAGAAGATTAGGGTTTGGGGTGCCGGAGGAAGGAAGGGGCAGATGCGTACGCCGGATATAGAGGAGCTTGCAGAGGGCAACGGAGTGCATCTGAGAGCCCGGCCCTAACAGGGTTCCCACCAGCGTCAGCGTCGGCGTCGGCCCCGGCAGCATCTCCTTTATTCTCTCCGAGGGTAATGGATTCACGTGAGAGCCCCGTTTGTTTCTTGGTTTTGGTCTGTGTGACGGGTTTACACTTGGGCTTTGGGCCATAACACCATTGGTACGTAATCGACATTGTAGATAAACAAAATTAATCTCTTCTTGATTTACATGGTATTTTCTTTTAAGCCCTCGACTTCTGGGCTAATTATATACTAGCTGCTACTCCTCTTATCTGTGGTAGTTATTTTCACGTAGGCCCTTCTCCTTGAGACTAATTACATTATAGTTCTTTTTTCCTTACCATACGTACGTGGGACAATGCGGACTTTGTGAGTACTTTTTGCATATAAGCCCTAGTTTTTGGGATTAATTGTATTGTAAGTTGGACAATACACTTCGTGAGAGGGTTATTTGCATACAAGCCCTCATATCTGAGACTAATTACATTTTAGGTTCTCTCTGTTGTTAGCATTTATGATCCCAATTTCTACCCACTGTTCTTGATGACTTCACCAAATAGAAATTACAAGACTACGTTGTGGATTGCAATATATATCTGAAATGTAATAAAATGTGTAACTTTTTGGCCAAACTCCTCGTGCTGGATGAGCTACAACAACCGAGTAAAATGTGGCATGCACAATATGCCCTTCGCAAGTAACAACTCTCTATGTTCAACAAATCCTTATATGTGTGATACGATCGGCGTGGCTTTCCAGTCGACACATCCGTACTCTTTAGATGTGCTTCAGCCAACCAATTACTATAAAAAATTTAATGTCAAAATTAAAATCAAATAACAATAAAATGATACATAATTATCATTTTAAAATAATTATTTGATATATAAGGACATCGTTTTCGAATTTAAAAATCATAATAATATTAATATGTAAAATGAATTAAACTCACATTCTTCTCTTTTCTTATCTTTCAAGATATTACTATCACAGCTTATATGAGAAGGTTCTCTAATTGTCTTCTCGAAGAAAAAGCTAGCCCCATGAGAAGCTAAATTTAAGGGAGAAATTGACCTTCTTCCTCCCATCGATTCCTTACAATAGTGGAATTCTACTGTAAAATAGTGGAATTCTGCTATAAAGAGAGTTACTTTCCATCGATGGCCACCAAAGATCTTTCCTCAAGTTGTTCTTGCAAGATCCCTTAACCACTAGTAGATCTAGAGTCAGCTCTAAGCAAGAGAACCAAAGGAGAAAGCCAAGAAGCACTATTGCCCGAAATCAAGCCAACAGCATTCCTATTTCGGGTTGCCAACCAGTGCAGGCCAAAGGCCTCTACATCTTCGTAACCCTCTATCAAAACCTCAAGAGAAGGTTTTGATAGCGAAGAACCCCGTAGAGCAATGCCCAAGTTAGCGAGAACATGTTCTACCGAGAGATGCTTTGTCTAACCTATAGTAGAATTCTACAATAGAAAGTAGTCACAAAACTAGTAGCTTTCTCTTTGTCCTTGAGATCAATTGCAAACTCAAACATATTCAACCTCTTCAATAGTACCAAAAAGAAGTATTTTCTATTGATGAGAGGAGAGAAGAAAGAGAGAACTCCATGAGTGATTTGTTGGTGCTTGTGGCATGAGAATTTTTGAGTGATCATTGCTCAAGAACTTTTTATTTTAGTTTTTTATTTTAGGCATTTTAAATTCACAACAAGAGTAGAATAATTTTTCTTTTGAAGTTACGTTTATTACAGTAAAAAGTACTACTCCACTGATAAAACTTTCATCTAAAAATTGGTATTGAGTCGACGAATTGTCAAACCCAAAACTAATACAGATCAGTATGTGACATGCCCAACATGATACTCATAGCCAATGTATTATTTTATACTTAATGCACTATTATTTGATAAAGCATGTAATACACCTAATGCAACCTTTGAAGGCAATATGTCTCTTGCACTTGATGTTCCCTTACCAAGTAAAGCATGTTATGCGCTCGATGAGGCTTTCACAATGAACACATTTACTAATGCTCTGTCATAACTAGGAAAAATGTATGATGCGTCTGATGTAGAACTTGTGACCAATATATCTCTTTATGCTCGACATACCCTAACTATGCAAAGCAAGCACTATAGTCATTATGCCCCTTGTGGCTAATGCATCTCCATACATTCTTTGAATTCTTACTGGGCAAACAACATGACATGCATTTACCTAGCAAAAAGTATGATGCACTTGGAGGATTCACAACTAATGCTTCTCCTCCGCACTCAACATATCTTAATCATGCAAAATGTCAAAGTGAACATGTCACCCCATGCTGCCAATTCTCTCATTGTGCAAGATGTACTCTAATTGTGTAAAGCATGCAATACGCTTGTCATGAGACTCGCAATAATGCATCTCCTCTTATTCAATATTGCATGACCAGGTAAGTCATTCGATACACTTGGGATGGCCTTTATGACTGATGTATCTCCCCATGCTCAATGCGTTCTAACTAGGTAAAACACGCAAAACACCAGTTGTTGCACTCATGACCAATGCATCTCCTTAGGCTTATTGTGCCTTAAATAAGTAAAACATGATGCATCCCACATACACTCACAACCAATGCATCTCATCTAGCTTGATATGTCATTACTCGGCAAAAAGTGCAATGCGCTCCATGTGATACTCCCAGCCAGTGCATCTCCCCATGCTACCAAGCAAAACATGCAATTGGCATGATGCATCCTTCTTAGTCAAAAACTCTCCTCATGCTTGATGTGCCCTTACCAAGCAAAATGTACAATATGCTCTTATTGCTCTCGTGGTCTAACATATATTCTCATGCTTGATGCACCAAACATAACTCTCACATCAAATGCATATTCCTATGCTCAAACAATACATATATAAGAGTAAAATTATTTTTTTTAATACTAATTAATCAGCACAAGTAGTACCTGCACGGTAGAAATCAAACATTCATTGTATTGGTTGTTAAAGTAAATCATTTTTATTAAATTTCTATAATATGATATTATAATGTGCATCAATCAAGTCGTTGTAGTATAGTGGTGAGTATTCCCGCCTGTCACGCGGGTAACCCGGGTTCGATCCCCGGCAACGGCGTTTGATATTTTTCTTTTTGTTTGCTTATCGTTAACGGCGTCATCAGAGCTAACCAGTCCGTCTTCTTCTTGATCCTCATGGTGGCTACATATTTTTGATCTCATGGTGACCCGTAGAGCAGTAGGTTCACCTCGATCCATAGTCCACGAACGACCTCCGCAAGAGCTCATCGATTTCACCACCTTTTTTCTTCCGACCACCTGCCCCAGCCTCTTCAGCAATGCATCATGAAGTCATGGAGAGAAAGAGTGTAATGGAGTCGAGGATCCAAACAGCTTTCCTGGTTCTACTACTTCCAAGTGCAGCTGGGATTGTTAAAGTCACGGAGAGAAGGTAACCAACTCATCACACAGAAAAACAACACAAGTTTTAATGGCCATACTTTTCGAGTCAAGACATGCCGATGAAGTCACTGTAAGCAGCCTTTGTTTTCTTTCTTTCACTGCAGGTCTTCGAGAGGAAGTCTACTCATAAGGAGTTGAACTGTCGATTAGTTTGATTAAATAACGCGGGCTTGGGTCGATAGGTTTGGATGACTTGACCCTACCGCTTCCGATGGAATTTCCATGCCTATGCATCATGTTCGACGATTTGAGCAGATACAAATGAAAGAAAAATCTTTGATATTGATCGATGGCCGGCTCGGGATGGAGATTCCGTCCACTGGTTGAACGACCTGTTCACAGCCACGAGTGACTTTGGCAATTGCTCTGAGCTTTCCTCCTGTCAGAATGTACGCGTCATATTTGTCGGTCAACTCATGTTCCAAGTCAGGTGTCCGTTTTCTGGCTTGAAAAAAAATCAACAGGAAAGACATTAATTCGTGTGGACCAGAGAACTCACTAAAACAAATAAACAACGATTGGACTCCGTAAGAGTCACGCAGTTGCAAAAAAAACGAAAATACTATGGACGATAAAGAAAGACGACTATTCTTTGGCCTTTCATTATGCACGGCCATATCCTTGCCTCGTTAGATAAAGTCGGATATGGTCTTTGAAACATTTCATGGACGACGGGTGGATTAATATAAAGCAAGCGGCATCCTAAAGGCAGTGGATACATCTGGCTATAGTGCAGGTCCTCCGTTGCTCAAGCAGAACCCTTTTGGAAGAACCACAAAAGGTACCTTCTCAGAAACCCATGATATCTTTCTTTCCGCTTCTTGTTGTTCCCAGTTAAGCTCAACACATTTCTTAATGTGTAGTAATTGTTGTTGGTTGAAGATTATATAACATGTTAGAATTATGATCTCTGTGGATACGTGAGAAAAGCTTATGCCGATAGTTAGATGAGGCGATGAAGCAGCAGTACGTGATCTAAATGCTCAGCTTTAGATGCATGCTCCTGCAGACTCGTCGACGTAGAAGTTAGGCCTGTAAGCATAGATCATAATTATCTTATCATGCAGAATAAATTTAATATTAGAATATAAAATCAAATATCTTAATCAAAATTAGAGGGTCTAGGATAAATAATTAAGATATTGGCCATATCCTAAGAAATCCTATCATAAATAAATGAATTTCTTTTCTATTATTCAATAACCATAATCAAGATCCAATCAAATCTATAATATATCTTATCCAATTATACAAGTCACATAATCTAATATTCTCATCCATTAATTAGTAATATATACGCAGAATTCAAAATCAAAATAAATAAAATAAAATTTTATTAAAAATAGTTTTACCTAATCAAATTTTAATTTTTTTTAAAAAAATTATACATTGACATTAATTTAAAATAAGTTAATAAGTCTAACACTTCATTAAGTTCGATTATCAATATAAGTAATAACAGTTGTATGTCATCGATATCATACTTCTTTTTATGTACCACAAAACTATTAGTTTTTTCTAATATAATCCATAATGACCCATGTAATTTGTCTTATCAAGATAATCCTATTATCATATTTAGTTATAATATATATATATATACATAAATATAAATAGGATAGTATAAATAAATAAATTTAATTAACTAATAAAAAAAATCAATAATGATATCTACTTAAATACTTATTTCATGTAGATTACTCATCTAAATCCATATTGACAAATTTTATTTTTATATTTATTTGATGTAACTCAAGATTATATTAGACTATTGATGTCAAAATAATTCTCATCGAGTCTCTTTTAAAAACTAGAGAAATAGGCTCAGTATAATTGATGCATTCTTTTTGAAAAAAAAATCTTTGGCCACAAGTTTGGTTTTATATCATTCAATATTATTATTTGAGTTATATTTTATCTTAAAGACATATTTATAATTGACTCTTTTGTAGTTATTAGAAAATTCAATGAGTTCCCAAATATTATTTTGGTTTATCAATTTCAACTCTTCCTTTATTGCATGGTATTACTTTTCATAATCATTGCTTTTTATGACATAAAAATGATAATGGATCTATTTTGATTCCTATGTTATAACCTAGTTCTTATAGATATACTATATAATCATCGAGAATAACATATCTCCTTTTCCTTTAAGATCTTCTTAAAACTATCGGTTTTGATTATTTTACAAGATTATAAGCAACGACATCAATATCATATGGGAGTTCATTAGTGTTGTTTTATTATTCACTCTCATTAATTTATTCAGTGATTTGAGGAACAACAACTTCTTGAATAAAAAATGATAAAGGAGCATCAACACAAATCTCCTCTATATCAAAATTAATATTTTGAGATTTTTTAACTCTCACTATTTTGATATTTTCTAAGAATCTTTCATTATTATATTCTATTATCCTCATATGATAATTAGGTTTAAAATCTATATCTCTTGAAAATTTTTGGATAATCAATAAGATACATAGAAATAGTTCTTGGATCTTATTTTTTTTATGTAGATTAAAGACTCTTATCACTACATGATAACCCCAAATATATAGATATCTCAAACTGAGTTTCTTATAAATTTATAACTCAAACTGACTTACTAAAAACCTTATTCAAGATATATATAGCTATCCTAAGTGATTCACCCCACGTCGACTCACATATATAGAAATAAACATAAGTTTATAAGAGTATACTTTTATTTTTCAACAATGCTATTCTACCGTGGCACACTTAATAAGATATACTAAGCATAAATAGCTTATTTTTTTAGGAATCTAACAAAAGGAATAGGATTCCAACCTAACTTATCATATCTATCATAAAATTTATTACCCCTATTAGATATGACAATTTTAATTTTTCGATCTAATTATCTCTTGACTTCATTTATGTATACTTCAAGAGTGTCAATAGCATGAGACCTTTTATGTATTAGATATGCATAACCATAAGTCATATATAAATGTGATAATATATCTCTCTTCATTGAAATAGAAAATATAAAGTGGTTTGTAAATATTAGTATAAATAATCTCAAGGTGTTTTTTACTACTATGATTTTTATATATACTTAATTTGTTTTCCTTTAATATAATCTATACAAACATTAAAATCAAAATTAGTAAATTCTAAATCTTTCAAGATATTATTTTTCACTAATCTTTCAATACTTTCTTTGAAGATATACCCAAAACGTCTATGCTATAAGATAGAATATTTTTCATTATTGAAACTACGTTTTAATTTAATATTTAATTATATTTTAGCAAACTTAAGATTCAAATTAATTCTATGCAAACTATATACATAGTAACTTTTATTAAATCATAAAATATACTATATTTACTATTAATAAAAGAAAGATAATATATTAACTCATCAATTCTAGATCAAAAAACTAAAATTTTAAAAAAGTAAAAACATAGCTTGTGTTCGCAATATCTATTAGATAACCTATCTTTAGACATAGGTGATAAGCTTACATTCTAGTTACTTCCACTCTAAGATGATTCCCCATAATGATAAATCTTTTATATTTATTTAAATTTTAGGTTATAATAAATCATTGCATATTATTAGTAACATAAGTTGAAGCATCAAAATAAATCCACCAAATATTAGAAGGAATCTCTGTAGCGTTTGATTCAAAACATACAAAAGTCAAATTTATATCTTTCTTTTCAAACCAATCTTACATTTAATGTATTCATTTTTTATATATCTTTTCTTATCAAAAAATTACTTTATTATGAGACTTCCTTTTTATTAGTCTACTTAACATTTTTAGACCTGATAAATTTATTTGGTAGATGATGTTTCCATATTTTTTTCTTATTACTAGCTACTTGAGTAGTAGTTAAGACATTGTGAGATCTTTCCTACCTTAACCTTAATTTTTCCTAAACACACATACTAGTCAACTTATTCAAGTCATATTTATCCTTACTTATATCATAGTGAATTTTGAATAGGCCAAATTAAGAAGAAAGAGAATTAAGAATAAATTATACGAGAAAATACTCATTCACATATATATATAATGTTTTAAATTTCATAGCCTTGTCAGCCATATTAAGGATATAATTTTGAATCCCCCTGAATGTTATCATACTAAGTCATAGTCAGTTCTTTTACTAATGTGTACATTAATAAATTATCAATAAATTTAAACCTATTTTTAATAACCTTCAAATATTCTAATGTGCTAGTTGTAGGTGATGATGAAGTCTTAATATTATTTACAATTGTCATTCTTATAAGCATTAGACTAAGTTTATTAGAACTTTCTTAAGAATTTATTTTATTAACTTATTTTATAGTGCTTTATCAATCAAGTCTATGGATCTTTCAATAAGTAATGTTAGGTAAAAATTTAATATACCCAATGTGAACCGCATATTCTTTAACTATTTTGAATAATTTGAACCAAAGAATATAGGGATACTAAAAGTATGAGAATGCATGGAAAAAAGTATCACTATGAAATATAAAATAATATTAATACTTTGAGTTTTTAAAATATAATGAACTATTAATATCATCCATATTTCACCTTAGGGTGAAATATTAATATATCTAATGTTCACTTAAAAAATTATTTATGGATGACTAATATTATCCTTGTGGAATAATATTATTATTTTTGGTTATACAAATCTAAATTGTAAGGATATCCAAAATAATATTATCCTATTCCATCACATAATTATCTAAATCTCTTAATTATGTGCGTCATTGTAAATATTTTTTTAATGTCATTTATAACTAATTTTTTAATATAACTTTATGAGTCATTAGTCTAAGTCATTTTGATAACTATTAGACCAATATAATAATATAAAATATAGTTTAAAACGGTCTATAAATGATAGCATTTATTATAATTCATAATCCATAAACTCATTATCCTAGGTCATCATGACAGTTACTAGTCAAAGAAAAATTAGAAATATAAAATATAAATAATATTCACTAATTTTTTATTAATATAATTTATATAATAAGATAATAACAGTAATAATAATAATAATAAGATAATAACTGTAATAATTATTAAATATTAATTAATATAAAAAAATATCATATAATGATTATAATCATAATAAAATATAAATCATATCTTTATGTAAAAAAAAAATATTTTATAATTTTAGTTCATGCTCAGGTATTTAATAGCCACATAAATATCCAAAACAATAATCAAAATTTCTAAATAACACAAGCAATTAATTTGGACAATCATAAATCATATCATATGAATAATAATAAAATATTTATAATTTATTTTTCTATTTAATTTTGGTAAAATAATTTATCAAAATTTATGACATAATTTATGTTATTATGGTTCAACAATAATGCCAAATCAAAAGGGCAAAATCATAAACAAATGATATTATTAAAACATAATTAATTTCATGTGGGTTAAATAAAAATTTTACAATTAAGGGCTTAGGTTAGAAATAGTTGATTTTTAAAGGGCAAATATAATTTTTTAGGATATATATTGGAATTATCTATTTTTAAAGGGTAAAAATGTCATAAAGGGATATCAACTAAAATTAATAGATTTCATAAGGGTAAAATTGATCTTTTATAAGGTGGAAGCCCTAAAACCCTAAAACCTTCACCCTTTCTCCAATTGATATCGGACCACAACTTGCCCATGTCGTTGCCCAACTACGTGAGTCTTCATTAGTGGTGCATGTCACCATCGACAGATATAAGGCCACCGAACATAATCACCACCCAATGACCACAACCTTCTCGAGAATCGGCAACGTAGCATCATTGTTTGTTGTCACGATCGTTGTCTGCTAGATAGTCGTCACGCCAAAACCCATCGTCGTGGGCCTTGTGGACTTTAGCAACACCATTAACCTTAGTCATAAGCAAGCATGCGACCGAGATCCACTATCGTGATGCACCAACATGATCCTTCTTCTATGACTTGCCATGCCAATGATAGCTAGAAAACCATTAGCACGATAGCCAAAGACCACTGTTGGAATGGAAATTGCTATCGCACCAATGCAGTTGTTGCCCACAATAAGGCCCCCTACACCTTTGTTGTGATTCATAACAACACTATCATTTGTGTAGCCTCCATATTGCGATGAGGACACTGTTAGGATCAAGAGCACTAAGAGGGGGGGGGGGGGAATTAGTGCAGCGGAAAACTTTCGACGATTAAAACTGCGTTCGTACGATAAACACGATCTCGGTAAGAAAGCCGATTCGTAAATCACTTGTGATTAAGCGAGATGCAGTTAAAGTAAAGATATAGAGGCAGTTTGCAGTTATGATGGAAATCAGAATGTAAGCGCAAATTGAAATATGATGTTCGTACGATAAAACCGGTTTACATCTAAATG
>LVTN01000416.1:190437-242694 GCA_001649415.1 Musa itinerans | reverse complement strand
ACTTTCGGCTATCTTGATGAGAAGCTCATTGACACCGGTCTTACGAAGTTCCTTGGCCTCTGCCCTTCAGCCTTGTCTCGGTACTTGGAGTTTGCCTCTGTATGCTCCACCTCCTCGGCCCCTTTCACAACCAAGCGCTCTCCCTCCATGAGAGCAAGGGATCAATGACTTTCACGGAAGTCTCGCCTCTACGGTACCATAGCGCTGCCATGCCCATGGCCCTACTATCAGTCGCCTCGTATCTGCATCCCTTTTCTTCACAATCAGTAGATATGTCTCTGTGGCACTCCTCCGAGTCCACCTCCATTCTAACTGATCTTGATTTTGGGTAGCTAAGTCCCTCTGGACTCGTCGTCGCCTCCTCGCCCCTTTCGACCCCCTACTTCAACACCTCTGTATTCTCAAGCAGTTCCCCTTGGTCAATGGAAAGACAGACTGCAACTCCAATGCATGGCCTTTGCCATTATGTTGTAGGGTTTGCACTGATTCTGTTTTCCTTAGCTTCCTTGGTAGCAACGTTCGCTTACTCGACCTTGTCCTTTGACTTGTCGGGCTCCCTTAAGCGAATATGGACTCTGGAGCAGTCCAACTCTCCAACTGCTTCGATCATACCTCTGCATGATCAAGTCCCTCCCATCGGACTCACTGGTACTTGCATTCGAACTTTTCCCTTGGTGGAACACAACCCCTATATGTTGATGATCAATGCTTTCATCCGATGCAAAATTCAAATGCACGCACGGAAGACCTGCCTCTGCGGTACCATGGCCTTCACTCCTTGAATCCATAGCCCTTCTTGTCGTTATGTTGTTCACCGAAGTAGAGCTCCCAATAGCTCCCGATCATACCTCCGTATGATCTAGTCCCTCACGGGACTATGTCGTGTGTATCGCATTGCCACGAACTGTTCCACCACGATCCGCTGCACCATGTCGCCTACTGGTGACATCTCCATTGCATTCTGATCCTAGTGGGATGAACTCGAATTGTGATCCCTCCATGTGTGGCCTCTGTCAATACATCGTAGGGTCTCTTCCACATTCGATTTTGTTCGCTCCTTTGGCAATCGACCTTCATCCACCCGCTCTTGGGTTACACCTAGATGAAGCACCGCTCTAGGACAGTCCGTCGCCTAGTAGCTCCCGAAGTCCATCGACTTCGCTGAAAGTGGTGAACCATTATCTGGATCCTGGGCCTCTGCCCCCACCAGCACAATCTTCGCTGCTTACCGCTTCCTTCATGGCAACTTGAATGACAACACTGTGGCATATTCTTCAAGAGTACCCACCTCTACGTTCTCTTGCCCCGTGCCAAGGCCTTCTGAACTCAACTTCGCCTCCGCAAGTTAAGTCGCCTTAGTTCCTCAATCAAATGCTTCTCCGAGATAGGGTGTATGTGCCCAGAAGCTCCCTTCGTCTTTGGCACCATGCAAGATGACTCCGCTCCGTCAGAATGAAGAACTCATGGAACAACATGATCCTGCTCTTACCTCTACAAGAGTTCATGTCCTTGACCTCTGTCCAAGGAAAGCTTTGTGCCTCCGCTCTATGTTCCATCTTCTATGCTAGCTCCCTTTATGCGGCTTGGGTACTTCGCCAAGTTACACCCAAGTTGCTCCGCTCCTCGTTTTGTATTGAGTTGATGGTGGCCCTCGCGCCCACCATTCCACGGGTCAGCCCTCCCTTGAGTCCGATCTCCATATCGACTCCAAGTATGCCTTCATTTGTGTTACTTTGGGTCACTCCCCCACTTGATCTCGCAATGCATACACCAATGCATTTTCTCAAGCGAGATCATGCGACGACTCCTCGCCACTCGCTCGGTCCATTGAGCTTTGTGGAGTTATTGTTTTTGAGGTACTCCTCCTTAACATGTGTGGTCTGTTGCACATGATTCTCCCTCTAGAGAACCGGAATCTATCCCTCCTGGATAACTGTCCCGTTGGAGCAACATCTATTTTCGTTTCGGAGACCACCATCCTCTTGGACTACTCCGATTTACTGAACAAACTACGCATTGTTCTGCCTCCTGCAGACGCACTTGCTAGATTGCGACTCCACGTCAATACAGCCCCCACTGCACCACTCAAGGCCTAGCAACATGCTGAACTCGCTGCACACTTCAACCTCCTACGAACGTATCCTTCACATGCCGAAGAGAAAGTTTCAATGCTCCATGGCGCCGAGTTTCGGTCGCCTTGGGATGGCCGCGAACCTTCCATCGTCCGCATACAAGCCCATGCATGTGTACCGAATTCTTCGAGTTAGCAATTACCCTCACCTCTGTGAGTTTTGCACAACTCTTTCGGTCGCTAAGCAACTCATTCTACCTTGCATGGTCTCATCCTTTACCAAGCGTCTCGCTTGCCTTGAGCACCATCAAGTATAGTTGTCAACGTTGAGCCGTAGCTCAAACTCAGCCATCCCAACCTTTGTGCGCTCTGCATTCTTCCAAGCTTGCTTGTTCTCGTGGTGCCTCTTATGTGAAGGGTTGGTCATTCCTCTGAATGTCAATCTCAGATGCCCGCTCCTCCAAGCGACTCATTTTCCCTACATCTCCATGCTCGTTTTCCCCCAAACGGTCGCGCGTGTGCTGACTGCCCTCAACGCAGCCCCGCTAGGTCCCCCACGTTTGCATACCAAGTGTTTCTATGAGTGCTTGTCTCACTCTGATACCATCTGTCACGGACTTAGCTGGTTTTGCCTAAGTCGTGCGACACCCTTGCGTGTCCGTCCGCCCCCAAAATGTCCCCCCCCCCCCCCCCCCCCGGAAGCCTCCCATGGTCCCTCCCTTAGGTACTACAAAAAAGAAAATGGGTTAGAGAAAACGCCTCACTCGGGATCCACAAGCAAACATTTCCGAAAACACTTCATAGACAATGTAAATTACAAACAGACTTTACAAGCTCTGAACAGTTTCTACATGATCCACAACAAAGAGTCAAAATGGTCCACTACAGACCGAAAATCTCTCAGAAGTGTCTACATGATACGACCTTTATTTACAAGCCTAAGTAGGCCACCAAACCCAACTTAAATGGGGCTTTTAAGCCTTCGACCGTTCCTCTACATGTTGTGCAAAGCATGAACGAACAGAAAGACACGGACATACATAAGTATTACATCAAACATCTTGTTTCGAACTTTGTCCGTGACAATAAGTCATCACCACTCTCTTTTTCTCTCTCCCCTCCTCCTTCCCCTCCCTCTCCTTCTGCTCCTTTCTCTATGGCTTGTACCTACTGTTACCATCCTATCTTCTCTCTTTTGTCCTTTCTCTCCTCCTATATGCTCTTTTCTTCTCTACTTACTTTGTAGCCCACAACTATCATTCTCATTGCCCTCCCTTCCCTCTTATCACTTTCTCACCTCCAACCTCCCTCTTCTCTCCTATCTCCATTGTTCCATCTCTTTGATCCCTCTCCCTCTCTCCTCTCATTCAAATTAACATGGCAATCAAAACTACAATTCAGATACAATGGTAACCAAAGGTACGTTAGAGGAATCATCATCAAGAAACAATAAAGATGATGATCCAAATTAACATGGAAATCAAAACTATATTTCAGATACAATGGTAACTAAAGCTACGTTAGAGGAATCATCATCAAGAACCATTAAAGATGATGATCCAAAAGACCCTAATGCTGCCACTTGTATGTTTTGTGATAAAACCACTAAAGGTGGAACATTTAAAGACAAAACAACATGAAATGGAAAATCTAAAATCAATCATCATGCAAAAAGGAAAGTGTCCTTTGAAAGCAAAGCAGAAGTTACAGGCTTATATGAATGAGAAAAAAAACAAAAAGATTAAATCATTTAATCATTAATCATTTACCTCATTTGATGATTGGATGTCTTAAACTAGTTTGTTTAAAATTTGTTTATTTGTTATTTAGACACAGACTAGTTTCATTATCATTGTCATAATTGAGTGTTCTATAAATGGTCATATGTGTATAATTTGATGTCTTCGTATTAATCATCTTGCATATGTAGTGATAAAAACTCATGTAGCGATCCTTTTTTTTATAATATTTTTTTATTGTTATAAGGCAATTACTTTGTTATATTAGGACAAGGACCTAGGCACGAGCTTGGTGCCACAAGCAATAAGGAAGCTTGGCACCTCATAGCACCTAACGCTTTTGATGACCTTGGACTGATCATTCTAAAAATCACCAATGTAGTCAAGAAAAGAAAAACAAAGTCCCTAAAAAACCAAATGTTGAAAAACCTATTACATACAAACTTGAAGTAACCAACCATGCTCAAGACATTGAAACCAAATTTAGAATTTTGTGTGATCATCGGATGCCTTTGAAATTAAAAGAAAATTATTAAAAGATAGTTGTGAGACCAATAATAATTTATGGATCTGAATGTTAAGCAATTAAAAAATAATATATACAAAAAGTTCGTATTGTCGAGATGAAAATGTTAAGATAGATGTATAAGGACCTAGGCACGAGCTTAGTGCCACAAGCAATATGGAAGCTTGGCACCTCATAGCACCTAACGCTTTTGATGACCTTGGACTGATCATTCTAAAAATCACCAATGTAATCAAGAAAAGAAAAACAAAGTCCCTAAAAACCAAATGTTGAAAAACCTATTATAGACAAACTTGAAGTAACCAACCATGCTCAAGACATTGAAACCAAATTTAGAATTTTGTGTGATCATCGGATGCCTTTGAAATTAAAAGAAAATTATTAAAAGATAGTTGTGAGACCAATAATAATTTATGGATCTGAATGTTAAGCAATTAAAAAATAATATATACAAAAAGTTCGTATTGTCGAGATGAAAATGTTAAGATAGATGTATAGAGTTACTAAGAAAGATAAGAAAAGAAATACTTTTTTCATGAACGATTAGGTATCGCTTTGATATAGGATAAGATGAGAGAAAATCGTTTAACATAGTATAAGCATGTGCTTAGGAGACCTCCAAATATGAAAGTCAGAAAATATGAAATGATTAATATTAGTGATACGAGGAGAGATAAAGAAAAACCTAAAATAACTAATAGAAATTATAACTAAAGATTTAAGTACTTTACACTTAACTAAACATATGGCCTTTCACAAATCTCGACAAAAGACCTATGTAGTCAATCCAAATAATTAAGACTTTTGGACCTCCGGATATGAAAGTCAGAAAATATGAAATGATCAATGTTAGTGGTACGAGAAGAGATAGAGGAAAACCTAAAACAACTAATAGAAATTATAACTAAATATTTAAGTACTTTAAACTTAACTAAACATATGGCCTTTCACAAATCTCAATGACGGCAAAAGACCTATATAGTCAATCCAAATAGTTAAGACTTTTGGCATTGTTACTATTGTTGTTGTTATTGTTGTAATTGAATCAAACATTTATATTAAAATAAGCAAGAAATAGCTGGAGATGAACCAGGATCATTGACCAAGATGATCCTAAAGCATTCAATCAATCAAAATTAGCCATCATAGATCAAGTTGAACTAGTAGTACCTAAAAACTTAAGTTAAAGTTTGAGGGCACTCCTTGTGTACTCAAGATAAGGGAAATGTAGTGGTACCAATTAAAACTTGAATGGATTCTTAGGTTGAATGGTTGAGAAGAACTCCGTAATCTCATGCTACCAAATAAATTAACAATGTTTAAGGAATAGTCCTCATATATTCCCTAGATCTTAAATACAAGAAAACAGATGCAGAGGACAACCATATGCAACAAATCATGCTAACCAATAACAAAAGCTCCAGGAAGCAACCTAGACGAGCATTATATCCAACAAAAAAGATAAAAGTTGGTTTTTGAAAGTCAGAATGACCATATTGTGGAGTAAAATTGACATTAAAGATAATTGTGTGGATTTATAAATGACCGAAGAGGAATGCAATTAATGATAAAAAAATATCAATTAGCAAAACCAAGCACTATAAAGCAAACCATTTAAAATATTTCTTATTGTTCCATTTGGGCTTCTCCACATAGATTTGAGCTTAAACTCTTTAACTCTAGCTTCATCTGCAGGTCAAATGAGAGTCATATTAAATCCATGTAAAACAAATGACACCAAAACATTGTTGGCCAAAATGCTTGCTAAAAAATCCACACTAGACAAGAAAGAGTAAAATAATTCTGCACGTCTGTTGGGTTTTTGTGGAGGCATCCTTACCCTCAATTTATACATTTCTTTTTTTTTAATTCCCTTTAAAAACCAAAGAGTATAATCCTCAATTTATACATTTCAGAGGAGCTGCACAAACTAAGGACTACATGGTGCAATGAGTGTTCACCCCAGTGCTTTTGTTATCCTCAAATTATATTAATTATTGAAAAACAGTTTAAGTCCTCTACAACCCTACATTTTAATCTTCATTTCACAGAACAGTAGTATATCGTTGTTTGCAAACCTATAACTACAATCATCATCTTTAAACCATGCTCATCAGTTCTATACTTATAAATTTCCTAGTAATCACACATAAGCCTATCATGTGTAATGACTACATAGACTCCTCAACCTAAGCTGTAAACAAATGTAAGCAATCTAGACCAATGTCCCTTCTCTAGCCCTTCTACACATGGTAAATATCAATACAACCTTCTGATTTTGCTTTTCGCTTTTAATTGATTTCAGATGAAGCACAACAGAAGGGCTATAGAAGGGACATTGGTCTAGATTGTATTGATTAAAACTGTTGGTATGCCTAAAGATCCAAAAAATAGAATAATTAAAACTGGGTTAGCAACAAAAGAGTGAAACAGACGCTCGGAGTTTCCAACTAGTTTGACAAGTTAGTATATTTCTGAAAGGAGTCCCCAAGTTTTGAAACAGTACGCTGGACTGCAGAATTCATGCTGATGCTAGTTTAAGCAAACACTGTTCCCACGTATCTTTCTGAGAAATAATTCGATAGATCTGGTGAAATGGAAGATTGAATACACCAATCGATACAAGCATGTACAAAATGGTAGATCAAGTTTCCTATATGCACAAACATTAATTATACACAAATTGGTATTCAGTTTATCACTGTAAGAAAACACAATAAATCATTTAAGTGGAAGGAGGAAGGGGAAGTGCTACTATAAAGAAGGTCGTGGTAGGTTACTTGAGAGTTGCCTCGGCACTTTCAACGGTTACCCGATCGTCGGTGGCATCACGACTCAAGAGGCCCAGATCGAAGTACTTGATGTCCAATTCGAGAAATGGAAAAATTAGCTGCAGTCAGGAAATAAATCAATCAATCATTTCCAAGTGACTCCAGACTTGCAGGATATATAAGAGGAATGAGAAGATTGACACCTTTTCTTTTATCATCCTCCAGATGACCCTCGTCATCTCATCGCCTGAGAAGACATCAAAAAGTTTTTATGTACATCAGATAGGTAGGGTTTTAACCTCTTTTTTTTTCTGAGTTGAAAAAAAAGAAGAAGATATCGATAGAACGTACCGAGGAGAGAAGAATAAGCGTTTGAAAGCGGGAAAAGAACCAAGAGAGCTAAAAAAAAAGCAGCAAACACACACACACTAGGGGGATGGGGCTCACCATCCATCTCAACGATGGGGTTGTGGACTTTGATTCGCTCGGCCGGTGAGAAGGAGGCAAGGCAGCGTACGGAAGAACCGACGACGACGAAGCGGGTGGGAAAAGAGAAACGAACACCATTGAGTCGCCGCTGATGCGTGAGGTGGATCGAACTAGGGTTTTTACCTGGTAGGAACGACGAATAAGGGGAAGAGGAAGACATGGCCCCAGTGGAGAGGAGCCGCCGCATGAGAAAGCAAGCAATTTGGCGAGCGTAGTGCTCGGCGGATCCATTGTTCATAAGATGGCCTGACCCCGACCCCAAAAACATTAAAATAAATAAATAAAAAGGGAAATGACGATTTACACAGAGGAGGGAAACGTTGCATACTCAATATGAGATAATCGTGTCTTGTAAATGCTCTGAATACTTCATTTAAGAGAGTACATTGTTATATGGCAAAACATCTATTATATCCATAGAGGCTTGTGACAAGGATAATTATTCGTGAAATATAACATATTTCTTAGATATCGTGAGTTTTTGTGCTTCAGGCTTGTAGCATAAGTGCTCTTTCTCGCTCTAAAGCTATGCTAATGTTTTTTTGTGCTAACAATCCTAGTGCGACCGGATGATCTGAATACCTCATTTAAGAGTGCATTGTTATGTGGCAAAACATCTATACATACCCATAGAGGCTTCTGACGAGGATAATTATTTTTGAAATATAACACATCTCTTAGATATCGTGAGTTTTTGTGCTTGAGGCTTGTAGCATAAGTTATCATTGATTATAAGCCAAGTATCCTTCATCGATTATTTGTTCTTTTACATATTTTGCTTCGAGAGAGTTGCAAGTTTTTAATGTGCCATGATGTGTTGTGTATATGTTAATATATCTTGCAAGAGATTAACGTTAATCTTGGTGAGAACTTGCCTGTTGAGTGGTTGATAGATGCTATATAAAGTGGTTGATAGATTTGGCATGATGATTGAAACCGAGGAGTCAAGCAAACGCATGTCCTCTTTCTGGCATCACTTCCTTGATCCCATAGAACAATGGGATGAGATTTGGCATGATGATTGAAACTGAGGAGTCAAGCAAACACATCATGGTCGTTAGCTAGTGATGGTGAAACAAAAGCCTTTCTACTCTATTTTACATAGATTATTATACATCTGCTTAAAAGCCTTAACTTTGAATTTGGTAATTATGCAAGACCATGATGTTCCTAAGCCTCTTCTATAGTGTGACATATTATTCTTACCTTCTTCTTTGGTTTACAGATGTCTTTCTACTCTATTTTACATAGACTATTGTACATCTGCTTAAAAATTCTTTTTAGTTAGCAATATAAGATACTCGGATCTATTTTCTTATCCTTCTGCATAAATAAATACCTTCTTTTCAGTTTCTCTACATTCAATATTTATCTTGGTTCCAAATGATAATGTGGATTGCTGGATCAGAAGAAAATTATGCTTAATTATAATTATTTTTAAAATAAGATGAGATTTAGGTGCGATATAAATAATTTTCTATGTGTACATAGAACTTGATAAACAAGTCCTTCTAATCCTTTGGTGTTTTTTGACTCAGCTATATATATTTGTTGACATACTTAATTAAATCCAATGATTAACAATATTATTATTTTTGTTTATATACTTGGAGTTAATAGTTGGTGATGGGCCTTGTGTGACCTTAATGTTATTTTTTTAATATTGATCTAAACTGTGTTGTATGCTTTGCTTGATCTAGACCTCACATAAGCATTTGAAAAAAAAGAGGCATGATAAACCTTCAGTAACAGAAGTAGAAAATATGATATTGAAATAAGATTTAAAAAATAATAATAAACATATATGTAAAAAAGATGAAATGGATAACTTTCTCTCCTCTCTCTCCAGCATTGGCAGTGCAACAGCATAACCGTAGCTGATTTTCTTAGCATAAAATTCAGCTATTCCTGTTGTAATTACTGTAGACATTGATTTTGCTGTGCCTCTTTTTGCTAAGACCACACTTGTAATCTTCTAGAATATTGCTGTGCCTCTTTGGCATTAATGTGGTATCTGGACAAGGAAACATTCCAAACTTGACGCCAAATGTTCTTTCAATGTAATCTTTTCTTTTCTTTGCTAGAATAGAACAACGGGAAACCACTACTTCAACAAACCGTGACCGAGCTATGCCCAGGTCTCATTCCTCACACTACCAAACTTCATTTTATGTCCTTATAGTGATGGTGAGATTTATGCCTCATCTCAATAAGCTTTCATAACCTTAGTTTAAAAAGAAGTAAAATATATATACAAGCTGAAATTCTGAAAAGTTCGCTCGCAAACATAAGATCATGGTAGCTTTACGGAAGTTCACTTCATCATCCTGAGAATGGTATGGAATTTCTTAGACTTACATTCATGGTTTATACAAGTCCTTCCATCACCTGCATGCCCTCCTGGCTCATCTGTTGTACTTCAGAAGCCGATAAAATTCTTATGCATCTGACACAGTTTATGAATTCTCTGCAAGCAAGTGCATGGGACAACATTTGCATGAGATAAGCAATCATTTGTTTAATAATTGACGAAAGAGATGATATGACCTACACTAAATCATTCCATGGGGAGGATATTTTATGTACAGAACATGAAAGTCATGATAGACTTGATATCAGCTTGACCAATTAAAAGCACCAGACATCAAAAATAATGCTTGCTATGTACCCAAGAAACATTTAAACTGAACAATAAAAAACACTGTGTAGATAAACATGTATGCTCCCATATATAATAACAAAATCAAGGTTCGAGATCATCAGGGAACAGCATCTGAAATTTGTTCTACTCTTAATCACTTTAACGTCAAAAGAAATCCAAACGAGGGAAAAACATCAAACTCAGTAAGTCAACATGGGTACGCAACTCAAGCAAATATGTCCGGAAGATAAATAACTTTAATCGGTTAAGTGTAAGAGTGAACATATGGAACCTACCACTCTACGATCCGCAGTATCAATTTTACTTTGTTATGGGTTGACCACACAATCATAGATTTAGGTAGCATAGGTGCACTTACATATTTCAGAAAAGTTGCATTTGCCAGAAACATCGGTTAATTTAATGGCCTGTCAGGGATATTATTGAATCAAAGCAATTGCGTGAGAAAGAAAAAGGAAAGTGCACTCACTCCCATGGATCATCCCCAACCAGAAGAACATCGTTTTCATAATCCACATAAACAAGTTTCCATTCTGAGCCTCGTGGATCATCCAGCTGTCCCTCTAACCCAAACATGCACGCCACTGCAGATCTCAATTCATGGTAATTGCTAAAGCGTGTCACATCAATCGATCTTCCAACAGATCCTAGCTTTTGAACCTGTTCAACATAGGTTGCAATACTTGTTAGTTCAAAGACAAGTCTATTTGTTTGTTCTTGTGTAAGTTCAATTTCAGAAGCCAATATTCCACCTTAGTGTATGTTCTTAAAGGTTGTTGACACACTTGCTTCCTGCAACCTCGGTATAAGCTGTAATCATTTGCAGCTATACTACCAGATGATGTACCAGCAGAGCAGTCAGGGATGTCTTGTAAAGAGGATACCGAGTCTGTCAATCTCATTGAAGTAATTTTAGACATCTGTTCCTGATTTGAATTGAAAATGCAGACTGGCATCACTGAAGCTATACGAAACTTGGAAGATCCTATGGAACTGAGGTCTTCTATAGTCACACTTGGAATCAGACCCATATCCATGCTTTCGTTGCTAGGGTCAAGATGGAGATTGTCAATTGTCTCACTTTGGGTATTACTCTCCTCAGACAAGTCCATTGTCCCACATGAATTGGACATACCCTGCAAGACACTGCAATGTCCTTGAACATCTATGTTGTGAACCTCAGACGAAAGGATGCCTTGGACAAGCAGCTCATCATCTAATGAGTTCAACTGAGTGCCTAAATATTCTTGAATATTAATTGTGCAGTGCTGCCCGGTGTCTGAATCTGAAATGCATGATAGCTGATATGTCTCTATGGGTTCAAAGCTGTGAGGTTTTGCTACAGAAGATATATCGGACGTAAAAGTTGCAGCATTTTCGGCTGCAGAGAGATATAATGAATCTGGCTTATCATTGATACAGGGAACTTCTGGTGTCCTTGATGAGCTCATGAAGGACTGAAGACATGAATGCTGTGGTATCCATTCATCATGATCCAAGTTATGATGCAAGTAGTCTTGACACGGAAGCAAGTTATTTAAATTACTCACATCTGACGACTGTGTTGCTTCTAACCCAGGTGACTGTGCCCCAGTCGGATCACTTTGCTGCCGAACAATTTTGCGATGACCTTGTACCTTCACTTGTAGCCCTTGCTTCATGGATATTTGATCTGCAATGTTATCATGATCAAATGGGCTAGTAAAACTTTCAACATTTTGATGTTTTGGCAATTGGTCCAGATTTTCTGCCAGTATGTCATGAGAAATTGTTTTAATCATATCATATGATTGCTTATTCGGATCAATTGGCAACACCACAGAATCCATCTCTGATTGCTGAGCACTGGATTCATCTAATGATGCACTTTCAGTCCTCCGTAGGTTGATTCCATTCTCCTTTCCTGTGTTATGATCTTGAAAATTTTGTTCAGGCTCTTCTGGGGAAACTTCATCACTACCTGATACTTGTGAGTTTACATGTGTCCTTGATGCAGAATCTAATTCAACACCCTGGGGCACTAAATAATGCCTCTGTTCTTGTGGCATAACATCTCCCAATGGAACCATACATCGCTGTGGAGAGAGATGCTGTTTCTGTTGCATTGCTGCTGTGGAGACTATTATCTGGTGGGTAGAATTTCCCATTGTATGGAATGTTGGCATAGTTAAGGAGAAGTTTCTAGAAATTTCACCACTACTAACATTCTGCAAAATACTGGAGTATATGGACTGATGACATCCAAGTAGACCATCATGGCTAGTAGGTTTATTAAGAATATTTAGAAGATTTTCTGACCCTACACCAGCAATTAAATGCTCCGAGTTTGGATTCCCATTTTTGGCTGGCTTTGGAAATGGTTTCAAATTTCCAAACTGAATGTTTATTGCAGGACCTGCAATCATAACCAAGATAATCAGGATTGTGAAAAACCAAACTCATATTGTCTTCTGTGATAATTACTTGTGCTACCATCTATGGGATCAATAAGAAGTCGATATGACAATAGATATATTTATCACCGAAGCTTGCCAACCAGAAAGACAAAAAGGAGATCAGTGCTTCCAAATAATATGAAGAAAAACACACTTACCCACATATCCAGGAAGACATTGTCTTTTTAAACTTGATGTTATACTAGGAAAAGAAAAAAGACTTTCCGGGGTTTCAATTTCCCATAAGCTGACTCTATCAGGTCTCTCTCCATAACCATGTTCATCCCATTCCACCTGAAAATTGTAGGAAACAAGAAATTAGTCCAGAAGGAGAATTTCATCATTCAGATTGTCAACAGTAAATTTCTTGTAAATAAATGAGCAAGAGCTGACTCACTTGCAGGTTTCGCCACTTTGAATTAGGCCATTTTACCGGATCACAGTCACTGATACCTACGATTGTGCCCATGTATCTACAAGAACAACCAACACAAGTCATTCAATGTTACATCATGTTTAAATATATATATATATATATATATATATATATACACACATATTTGTAGAAGCTACATAATGAGTCTGGTGAATTTATAGAACATAAGCAACAGAATTGCTAATGTCGAGCATATTTAGGTAGCATGACACAAGTTTTCACATAGATAGAGCTTGTACTTGTCTTGATGCACCATGTATATGTCCTTGCACCACGCCTGTGCTAGCAAAATCATCTGTGCATCAATGCACAGAGTTCATGCATGAATACATACAAATGAATGCATAACAAAATAGAGACATATATTATTATCTCTATTGTAATGCAAACACATGTGAATGTACAAAAACTATGCAAACACATAAATTTACAGAACTTGTAAGTACATACACATACTTCAAATTAAAGTATATGGAGATCTGACTCCAACATATTCTTATCTATGTCATTGAGGTCAAGCACTAGGAATGTAGCTACATTTGATCCCATAGAAGATGCATGAATCACAACAAAAAGAAAAGTAAGTCTAGGAAGTGATGACAGAAAGAGGACCTGCGTTTGCTTGACTCCTCGGTTTCAATCATCATGCCAAATCTCATCCCAATTGGTACTTGGGTATATGCTGCTTTATGGTACTTGGTTAAAGGAATTACAAAGTCTGAAGGACATGCTCTGAAGCAAATAGAAAGAAACATAAATATCTAAGAATGATAAGTAGAGGTAGCTCAATTTTATAATACATGTCAATCAAACAAGAAAGAGGAAGACAATGCACCTAGGATTATAGTATACAGTGAATGGGCTCCTACTTGCTGTAGCATGAGCTGCTGCAGCAAGGACACCAATATGCATACTATCAGTGGAGAGTACAGATGACGGCTGGGCTATTTGCTTACGGAAGGCACGTCTGATGCCCAAGAGTAGCTGTGACTTCTCATCCCTGTACATACCACATGTTTCATTGGTTTCTGGAAATGAACAGAGTTTGTCCTTTCTCCTTAGAGATTTTCTTTTGTATTTAAAGTTATCAGACTGGTCCAGAAAAGCAACTGATAATGTGCAGATATATACATCAACTGATCCCCAAATCCTTCAATTATTCAAATCAAAGTAACTCCAAGCAAAATAGCTTCTAGTTAAGGAAGAGAAACCACATGATTTAAGGAAGCTTCTTTATCAGTTGCTTCGTGAAGAATCATAGACACACATGATTTCTCAATAACATAATTCAGGGAAGAAAATCCACATAATACATCTCCAAAGTAGAAAATTAATGGGAAGTCTCTGGAAAAATAATTTTTGAGCCTACAAGATTTCCTAAAAGATAGCGCTCCATCATCTAATTTGTTAACTGCTTGCAGAGAAAGAGAACAGAGAAATTTAATAGAAACCAAGAAAACTATCCCTTGAGACTTTCATTAACAACTTCATTTTTTAAACCTGAATACCGGCTATATCATTTCCAAACTACATCTTCCATGAACTTGTAGAATACATCAATTATGCAAATAAAAGAACCATCATTCAGTAGTTCTCATGTTCCTTGGTTTGAAAATGGAAGTTCCAGAATAAAATCGTGAAACTAATTTCTCTTGTTCTGCCATTTTACCTGATAAACAGTATGGAATCACCAGCTTTAAGCCTTTTTGCACCCACAAACAAACTCCATCCGGTTGTCAAAAGGTGTCTCTTTGGCTGTCCTGGAAAGATAATAAAAGGACTGTGTTACATGAAGCGCTAAAAAATCAATACTAAAAATGAAAGCAGCATGGTGAAAGAAAATGCTTATCAGTGAGTGAGCACAACAACTAGGGACACAACATTGCAGGATATTCCTGCATAAACCATTTTTTTTCAATTTCTACAAAAAATATCCCAAGATGAGACCATTATTTTTTTATCAAATTTATTCGAAAATATAGATGCTATAAGAACCTCAAATATGCCTAGACTCATACCTCGATAGATGTGCCGGAATGTCCACAGGTTATCATGCAAATCTCTGACAATAAGCTCTGATTGCTGAGCACTGGATTCATCTAATGATGCACTTTCAGTCCTCCGTAGGTTGATTCCATTCTCCTTTCCTGTGTTATGATCTTGAAAATTTTGTTCAGGCTCTTCTGGGGAAACTTCATCACTACCTGATACTTGTGAGTTTACATGTGTCCTTGATGCAGAATCTAATTCAACACCCTGGGGCACTAAATAATGCCTCTGTTCTTGTGGCATAACATCTCCCAATGGAACCATACATCGCTGTGGAGAGAGATGCTGTTTCTGTTGCATTGCTGCTGTGGAGACTATTATCTGGTGGGTAGAATTTCCCATTGTATGGAATGTTGGCATAGTTAAGGAGAAGTTTCTAGAAATTTCACCACTACTAACATTCTGCAAAATACTGGAGTATATGGACTGATGACATCCAAGTAGACCATCATGGCTAGTAGGTTTATTAAGAATATTTAGAAGATTTTCTGACCCTACACCAGCAATTAAATGCTCCGAGTTTGGATTCCCATTTTTGGCTGGCTTTGGAAATGGTTTCAAATTTCCAAACTGAATGTTTATTGCAGGACCTGCAATCATAACCAAGATAATCAGGATTGTGAAAAACCAAACTCATATTGTCTTCTGTGATAATTACTTGTGCTACCATCTATGGGATCAATAAGAAGTCGATATGACAATAGATATATTTATCACCGAAGCTTGCCAACCAGAAAGACAAAAAGGAGATCAGTGCTTCCAAATAATATGAAGAAAAACACACTTACCCACATATCCAGGAAGACATTGTCTTTTTAAACTTGATGTTATACTAGGAAAAGAAAAAAGACTTTCCGGGGTTTCAATTTCCCATAAGCTGACTCTATCAGGTCTCTCTCCATAACCATGTTCATCCCATTCCACCTGAAAATTGTAGGAAACAAGAAATTAGTCCAGAAGGAGAATTTCATCATTCAGATTGTCAACAGTAAATTTCTTGTAAATAAATGAGCAAGAGCTGACTCACTTGCAGGTTTCGCCACTTTGAATTAGGCCATTTTACCGGATCACAGTCACTGATACCTACGATTGTGCCCATGTATCTACAAGAACAACCAACACAAGTCATTCAATGTTACATCATGTTTAAATATATATATATATATATATATATATATATACACACATATTTGTAGAAGCTACATAATGAGTCTGGTGAATTTATAGAACATAAGCAACAGAATTGCTAATGTCGAGCATATTTAGGTAGCATGACACAAGTTTTCACATAGATAGAGCTTGTACTTGTCTTGATGCACCATGTATATGTCCTTGCACCACGCCTGTGCTAGCAAAATCATCTGTGCATCAATGCACAGAGTTCATGCATGAATACATACAAATGAATGCATAACAAAATAGAGACATATATTATTATCTCTATTGTAATGCAAACACATGTGAATGTACAAAAACTATGCAAACACATAAATTTACAGAACTTGTAAGTACATACACATACTTCAAATTAAAGTATATGGAGATCTGACTCGAACATATTCTTATCTATGTCATTGAGGTCAAGCACTAGGAATGTAGCTACATTTGATCCCATAGAAGATGCATGAATCACAACAAAAAGAAAAGTAAGTCTAGGAAGTGATGACAGAAAGAGGACCTGCGTTTGCTTGACTCCTCGGTTTCAATCATCATGCCAAATCTCATCCCAATTGGTACTTGGGTATATGCTGCTTTATGGTACTTGGTTAAAGGAATTACAAAGTCTGAAGGACATGCTCTGAAGCAAATAGAAAGAAACATAAATATCTAAGAATGATAAGTAGAGGTAGCTCAATTTTATAATACATGTCAATCAAACAAGAAAGAGGAAGACAATGCACCTAGGATTATAGTATACAGTGAATGGGCTCCTACTTGCTGTAGCATGAGCTGCTGCAGCAAGGACACCAATATGCATACTATCAGTGGAGAGTACAGATGACGGCTGGGCTATTTGCTTACGGAAGGCACGTCTGATGCCCAAGAGTAGCTGTGACTTCTCATCCCTGTACATACCACATGTTTCATTGGTTTCTGGAAATGAACAGAGTTTGTCCTTTCTCCTTAGAGATTTTCTTTTGTATTTAAAGTTATCAGACTGGTCCAGAAAAGCAACTGATAATGTGCAGATATATACATCAACTGATCCCCAAATCCTTCAATTATTCAAATCAAAGTAACTCCAAGCAAAATAGCTTCTAGTTAAGGAAGAGAAACCACATGATTTAAGGAAGCTTCTTTATCAGTTGCTTCGTGAAGAATCATAGACACACATGATTTCTCAATAACATAATTCAGGGAAGAAAATCCACATAATACATCTCCAAAGTAGAAAATTAATGGGAAGTCTCTGGAAAAATAATTTTTGAGCCTACAAGATTTCCTAAAAGATAGCGCTCCATCATCTAATTTGTTAACTGCTTGCAGAGAAAGAGAACAGAGAAATTTAATAGAAACCAAGAAAACTATCCCTTGAGACTTTCATTAACAACTTCATTTTTTAAACCTGAATACCGGCTATATCATTTCCAAACTACATCTTCCATGAACTTGTAGAATACATCAATTATGCAAATAAAAGAACCATCATTCAGTAGTTCTCATGTTCCTTGGTTTGAAAATGGAAGTTCCAGAATAAAATCGTGAAACTAATTTCTCTTGTTCTGCCATTTTACCTGATAAACAGTATGGAATCACCAGCTTTAAGCCTTTTTGCACCCACAAACAAACTCCATCCGGTTGTCAAAAGGTGTCTCTTTGGCTGTCCTGGAAAGATAATAAAAGGACTGTGTTACATGAAGCGCTAAAAAATCAATACTAAAAATGAAAGCAGCATGGTGAAAGAAAATGCTTATCAGTGAGTGAGCACAACAACTAGGGACACAACATTGCAGGATATTCCTGCATAAACCATTTTTTTTCAATTTCTACAAAAAATATCCCAAGATGAGACCATTATTTTTTTATCAAATTTATTCGAAAATATAGATGCTATAAGAACCTCAAATATGCCTAGACTCATACCTCGATAGATGTGCCGGAATGTCCACAGGTTATCATGCAAATCTCTGACAATAAGCTCCTGATTTGGAGGTTGCATTGAATAATCCTGGAAAATACAAGAAAGTTTATGGGCATATCCAATAGAAAGTGAGCACAAAATTTACTCCTCACCAATTGTGGAAATAGCTTTTCAGCAGCTCTTCGAGGTACAGAGAATCCACCATGTGTGCTAGTATCACTCACAGTCAAAATCTTACAAAATATTTCAGTAGGGTGCTTACATTTAGTATGACCAAGATCCGGAATATGAAGAACATCACTTTCCTGAAAGGAGAAAGGGAAACTGAGCACCACAGTAGTTAATAACTCTCTTAGACTAAACAACTTTAAAAACATAAGGACATCACTTTGGTGAAAGGAAAAAAGGAAACAATAGTTAATGGGAAACCTCTCTTAGACTAAATACTCTAAAAATACATTTTAATCTTTCATTTTTCATGTCGTCGTCTATACATAATAGTTTTGATGAATTTCCGGACTGCAACAGCAATCTTGTATATTACTACAGAGCACTCAGGTCTAATCTTGTCCACCTAAAAACCATCTGTGTTCAACACTAAGCTTTAGAGAACACTAATAGGAATTTACAAATGCACAACTATTGTTGCACTCTTATAGTTTCACCGTCTCATAATAAAAATGAGTTGTAATAAAACTATCTAACAAAAAAGGAGAAGCTGCAACACAATTTGATTTATTCCCAAAGGTTCTTGCATTACCAACTTAGCAATACTAATTAACATATGGACAAAGTAGAATTGCCATAGGTTGCTAATGAATCTCCATAAACCAAGGAAACCATCAATCAACAAAGAAATTAATATAACTAGATTTCTACTTATTTCTAAAGCAACATAATGGCAGTCTAGGCATGATCATTGAAATGATGTCATGGCTTTGATAAAAATCTGATTGCTAAATGGGGCCACATGGATCACAATATGTCATTCAATAAAGTAAAATGAAAACATTACAGAGTTTACTGGCTGAAGGGTCATCTGAGCATAGATCTCATCAGTCTCCTTGTCAGCCTGGAGATGTGTACCAAACAAAAAAAAAATAACTATTCTCATAAAAAGACAGTAGAAAACCAAAATCACCTAGAATTTTACTTACATGAAGTGCAACATTATGAACCTGGCACATCAACTGAGATGGAAGATCAGTGTAGGCAGGGATTTGTGAGTTTGCTATTTTTCTAGTCGAAGCAGTAACCTGAAAGGAAGCCAGAAGATAATCAATAAATTGAAGAACGAAAAGGTCTGATGATGTAGGACTACTTAATCAATATATTTATGTAGCTCCAAAACCCAGGATCAATTGTGACCTTTACCATGCTGGCATCACAAATGTTTCATCAATTGTGAAATGTTTAGAGCCTAGAACCATGCTACCAAGTTTTCTTATCTAACATTCTCAACCCAAATGGCTACACAGATAAGAACGTAGGTCAAAGTACAACTAATCATCAACATGAGAAGATATGTTGAGTCTGCTTTTATTAGCAGATTTTACTTATGAAATTTTGCTGCCAAAGATTCTGTATTAGGTTCTCTCTAGGGAAAACAATACCAGGACAAGTCAAGAATCATGTTGTATCCACAGTATATGACAAGATGAGCAATACAGGGACCTGCTCGCTGTGCCCCTGTGGGAAATAGTACACTAGGCTGCCGGGTTGAGGCAACGATACGAGTGATCCAGCGCAAGCATGCCAAAGCTCAGAATTTATCACCTTCCTTCCACCTACAAATAAAACCAAGCTATTTCTCATCAACTCACTGAGCTGCTGCAGCAAGGACACCAATATGCATACTATCAGTGGAGAGTACAGATGACGGCTGGGCTATTTGCTTACGGAAGGCACGTCTGATGAAAAAAAAAAAAAGAGCAAATAATTTATATTTCTATCAAACATTACAGAAATGCAAGATGAACATCATCAAGCAAGAGTGTAATCAAGAAGCAAATTACTAACTTGACATACTCGGAGCTTCCCCCAAGAGCTTCATCTCATCTTGCAGCACTGCAGCGCTGTTTAGACCGACAGGTCCGACGTTTTCTTGGACGGAGGACATCTTTAACCAGCAATGTTAGGAGCTCAACTTCTCTTGAGAAAAATCTGAAGAAAGAAAGATCAACAACAAGCTCTCACCAAAAGAGAAGTATCTTCATGCTGCAAACAAGAACCTCTCTTCAAACATCCTGTAACAGTATTAGCGTTTGGAAGATATTACTTCAGGAGCACCAAATTTACATCTTCAAGCATATTGCTTTTATTTCGTGGAAGGAAGCATCTTCGGGGAGTCAGCACTATCCACCTTGGCAGGACAAAACATGTAGCATCAAAATCCAATCTTTAAGCAGAAAAATCTCATCTTTATTCAAAAAGCACCAACTTCTGAGCAGAGAGCCGTGCGTCCAGCCAGCAGAAAACGAAATGATATCCCAGAATCGTTCAATCCGGAGAAGCCAAAGTAACAAGAGACCAAATTGTCGAGTTCAGGCAGAAAGAATAAACCGATTACAGCCACAGCGCTAAGAACCAAGACCTGTTTCCAGTGGGTCGGCTTATAAAGCTGCGGCGGAAGATAAAAATAGAGCGAGTGAAAGGGAGAGACGTGGGCCTCTGATGGTCGTCGTCGGAGGGGAAGGAATGGGAGGAGGAAGAGGAGGGCCACCAGCTGCTGTAGAAAAAGGTCGAATTTTTTGTTGGCAACCAAAGAAGCACGCCAAACTGTCGCAGCATTTGCAATGAGTAGTCGAATTCGGGGCACTCCTTTTTATCTTTTTATTCTCTCTTTTCGCCATAAAGATACCGACCTTTCGATGATGGAAGACGCCATGATTCACCCATCTCTCTCTCTCTCTCTCTCTCCTCAAACACCCTTTTCTTACCTTTTTCCTGGCTTCAAATAGGATTAGCGAATCCAAATCGCATTAGCGAATCCAAATCCCTGCCTCTTTCTGTTTCCACTCTTCTGTTCATCGGTACCCGTCGATGGATCCCTTCGTCTCTATCATGTCCCACCCTGATGCGTTTGCTTTCTTTATCCTGTTGTTTTACCGCAGCAACTTCTCTTTCTCATGGTATGGTATGGTATGGTCTGCTGGGTTTTGTAGCAGCTTTAGGAGGAGAGGCAGGGATAGACGAGCGCTACACGGAAACAGGGGACTGCGGCAGAGTCGTTGCTGCTGCAGCCGCAGCACAGCAGCGAGAGTGAAACAAAGCACTGTTACCATTAAAAATCCGAGGTGGAACAAAAGCAGAGTTCTGTCGGAGAGAGGGCTGCTAATTATTGTATTTACTCATCACTCGGACGCAGATGACGCAATTACTACTTAGGTTGTCGATCGTATTGAGAAGACTAGCTTTGACAGAACGATCAGTGCACCTCAAAGAAAGCAAGGTTCTTCCACGTCTCCATGAATGGTTCTTCGAGGGAACTCCGGCCCTGAAGCAAAGCATTCCGCATTGGATGCGGCTCGCGATGCCATAGACAGCGGCCGCGGGTCCATGAGAAATCCCATCGCTCCAGAGAATGCTGCGACGCTGCTCGCTGCACACGCGACAGGTTCTCCTTTGTGACGTCAAGCCCGGAGACCAAAGACGCAAAAGAAGGGAGAAAGAGTACAGCTCCGCTCTCTCTCTCTCCCCTCGTTCCTCCACCTTTGTGTCTCTCATCATGGTCTCTCCCGGACGTCACCAAAGGCAACAATGCGGCTGCGAGAAAAAGGCAGGCACGACCCTGCTCTTTTGGCGTGTGTGCGAGAGAGAGAGAGTCCAATATGTGGGATGGAATTGGTAGGGAGAAGCTATGGCTATGCGGCACTTTTTGACTACGTCTCGTCCTTTTCGTCATGGGGCCTGCGCTCTTGTCCCATGCAATGCATGCATGCGTCCGCATCCGCCACCGACGATGACGCCAGCGGACGGCCCCGATCACGGCGCGGCGATCGAAGAGCACGCGCGGGCGGTGGTGTGCGTGGTGGTGGAAAGGGAGGTGAGCCCGGCTGGAGTACACTAGATTAGGCCCGACCTGTCGTCCCTTTCCAACAACAGCCTGTTTTGAGTTCCAGTTTGCAGCGATGAGATCTCTAAACTCCAAAGATTAACGGAGAAAGAGGAAACTCACTCTTGTTGACGCTTCCTCCTGATTCTGATTCGATGCTGGAGAGAGAGGAAAACAGTAATCCACCACCAAGAGAGAGGTCCACTCCCCCATTTCTTTTTTCGACTGGAGATGATGACACCACAATGATGATGCTGATGCTAGTAATGATCAAAAGGCAAGAGAACAGGAGCCACTGTTTATTTCCCTTTCTCTTTCCTTCGGTCTTCAATCCAAAAGTATGCCAACTTTTATGATTCCACCATTGTACTCCACCATTCATGTTCATCTACTATTTTGGCTTCGCTACGTGGACCGTCATACAACACACGATACTCTTTCTTGAAAGGTGAAGGAACAAGAGTTTGTCACGTGAGGGTCGGAAGTTCCATATACTTCGATGAGTTCGCTCACTAAGTACAGTGATTTGCTTACCATAGTACAACAATGATAGGGGATATTTTAATGTCATCCCATGACAATAGTCGACCGCCATCTCGAAACCAATGTGGTACCTCTGAATCGACATCATGCACACATCTAAAAGCAACACAATTAATTGTATCTTGAAACGACACAATAGGCTCAGAAACAATAACAACTACACCGCTCGAGGCCATAGGAAGTGGCACCCAAAATCAAATAAGATAGCCCCGCGTGGCATAGAATCGGAACAATTGGCCTATGCTATCCGGAGCAGACGAATCGACTGCTTGGAATGTCGACGGTCATTAATAATCCACGCATGACTAACTTTCGACGAGAGGTACAAAACGCCACCCCTAGGCATACACTAGGGACATTGATCATTACTCTCAAACAACTGACTTAAGCTTCGAAGGGGTTAAGCTGGGAATCCCCTTTCCTGACATCAACTCGTTGTGTAAGAACTCATCGTCGGAGGTAACCTCAGCTCCATTTCGAGGCAACCAGGAGACACCAGCCCCAATCCTTTATTCCCTCTCCATTCATCCCTCCGAGCGATCACATGGACGCCCTCATACAATCAGGATCAAACCAAGCCGTGCCAGTTCTTAAGCCATGACATAAAGGAACACAATATTTTAGTGCTAGAGAAAGGGTCCGATGTCACAAGAGCATCCACCAATGAACAACCTTAGCGAATGCCCCAATGAAGAGGCACCTGCTGCTCACTCCACCTTTGGCCTCGGAGGGCAACTGACCATTCCCTCATAGATGGACGAAAACGCCTCAGCTCAGACCCCTATGTGCTATTGGCGTTTATTCAACTACCATAAGCTCTCACCTCCCAGGACTACCATGGGACAGATGCTCTAAGATGGATTATTATTTTAAATAAATATAAATGTATTCAAAATATATTATATACCAAAGAAATAAGACTCATCAAGTAAAATACCGATCCATAGGGTAATAATGAAGTACTGATCGTATTATTCAATGATATGTTTAGATTATGAAAATATGAAGAAAAAAAAGTACATATGAAAAAATCAAAAAAAATATTTTTTAGAGTTTAGTCAAAGTATTTTATAAATTTTTAATAGTATAAATATCAAGGGCACTTTAGGATATATATATATATATATATATATATATGATTGTATTCACATATTTCTGTCCTATTTATACAGGTTAGGAGGGAGGATCTCCCTCAACAGATTAGAGGATTTCCCTCAACAAAGTAGAGAGATTTCCTCAGTTGAGGAAATCTTATCTGTTATCATGCCCCCGCAAGATGGTGCTCCTATCAAGGACGCCAATCTTGGATCGATGTAATGTAAAAAGGTGACGAGCGAGAGGCTTTGTGAGTGAGTCGGCTAACTGATCAGCCGAATGGACATGAGAAACTCGTAGTTGACGGCGGACAACTTGATCTCGCACAAAATGGAAGTCGATAGCAATATGTTTCATGCGAGAGTGGAACACCGGATTAGTGCACAGATAAGTAGCTCCGACATTGTCACAATATATTATACGAGTAGAGTTGATGTTGAGTTCTTTGAGCCGATTTGTGACCCAATTGAGTTCTGCAGTGGCAGTGGTGATGGCACGGTATTCAGCTTCAGTTGTAGACCGTGCAACTGTCTTTTGCTTCTTAGAACTCCAACTGATTGGATTAGCGCCAAGAAAGACAATATACCCCGATGTTGATGTTCGATCATCAAAGTTGCCTGCCCAATCAGCATCGGTAAAGGCATGAAGCTGAAGTGGAGAGTTTTTACGAAGAAAGACACCATAATTGAGAGTCCCCTTAAGATATCGTAGGACTTTTTTGATCGCAGACCAATGCATAGTAAACGACCTCTGCATAAATTGTGATAATTTGTTAACTGCAAATGAGATGTCAGGACGGGTGAGAGCTAAGTACTGTAAGGAACCAACGACTTGTCGGTATTGAGTGGGTTCCGTAGCAGGACTTCCATCAGATAATTTGAGAGAGCCACTAGCAGATAGAGAAGTTGTAATCACATTTGCGTCCTGCATGTTTGTTTTGAATAATAAATCTTGAATGTACTTTCTTTGTGACAGAAAGAGACCGGAAGATGTGAATGTAGCCTCTACACCCAAAAAGTAGTTCAGGGTCCTAGATTTTTGAGCGAGAATCGATCTGCCAACTGTTTGATGAATATTTGGATTGTTACAGGGTTGTTGCCTGTGATAATGATGTCATCCACATAGACCAGAATATATATTGTGTCACTATGATGTTGTCTCAAAAATAACGAGGAATCAGATTTGGAGTTGAGAAAGTCAACTAAAGTCAGAAAAGAGTCAAGTTCAGTGTACCAAGCTCTTGGAGCCTGATGAAGTCCATAAATGGCTTTTCGAAGTTCGCAGACATGCCTTGGATACTGAGGATGAGTGAAACCAGGAGGTTGTTACATAAAAACATCTTTAGTTAGAGTCCCTTGTAAAAAGATATTATTAACATCTAATTGGCATAATTGCCAACCCTTAGTGGTGGCGAGACTCAGGACAAGTCTGATTGTAGTGGGCTTAACAACAAGACTAAATGTCTCAGTGAAATCAACTCCAGGTCTTTGATGAAACCCTTTGGCGACGAGGCGTGCCTTATATCGGGCAATAGAGCCATCAGGGTCACTTGGCCGAGAACGTCATTGACACAGGACGAGTCAAGTGGAGGTACGTCAAGGTCACTTGGCCGAGAAGGAGGTAACGATTGTGATCCTAAACCAAGTACCCCAATAGTCGGAGAAGAGAGAAGTGGAGTAGAAATGGGCAATTGCTGAACCAGAGGAGTGGAATAATGTGGATCATGAGAGGAGGAACTGGATGATGTTATGGGAGGCTCATCCAATTGGATTGGAGGTATACCTCAATGAGAAATAGTTAATGGGGTGGTCTGCATGGTAGGAGAGATATGGTTATGAAAAAGAAAGACAGACTCAACAAAAATAACGTGACGTGATATAAAAATTTTGTGAGTGTGGAGATTATAGTAGCGGAAAGCATTATGTTCAAGAGAATAACCTATAAAAACGCAAGGATTAGATCGTGATGTTAACTTGTGAGAGGCATAGGGACGCAACCATGGATAATATAGACAACCAAATACTTCGAGTTTACGAAGATTTGAGAGTTTATGAAATAGTGTGTCAAAGGGGGATTGGTATTGTAGGACTGGCGTAGGCATTCTATTAATAAGGTAGACAGCAGTTTGAAAGGCTACCGTCCAAAAGTTTGAAGGCATGGAAGCCTGATGGAGAAATGTAAGCCTAGTTTCCACTATATGCCGATGTTTACATTCAGCGGAACCAACAAGTTGAGGAGTATGTGGGGGAGACTTGAGAGATAGGATGCTAGGGCTTGATATTCATCGCCACCATCAGAGTAAACCGTTTTGATGGTAGACTGAAAGTAGTTTTCGATCAACTTTCGAAAAGTGGGAAAGATGGTCGAAACGTCATATTTATGGTGAAGAGGATATAACCATGTGTACTTAGTGAAGTGATCTACAAAAATGACATAAAATCTGAATTTATCAAAAGACAGGATAGGGGCAGGGCCCCAAACATTAGTATAAATAATTTCAAATGGTTTAGAGGTGGAAATGGAAGATAAGTCAAATGGTCGTCGATGACTTTTATTACTGAGACATGCATCACAATGCGGTATAGAACTATGCGATTTAAAAATAGGAAGAGAGAAACGAGAAAGTAATTTTTGCTGAATAAGGGATGAGGGATGACCAAGATGACGATGCCACACATCAACTGGAGCCACAACGGAAGAATGAATAGTGGGCTGGGTTATTTGTGGAGCTGATGGCTATTCATAAATGTTGCCTCTATTCGGACCCTGAACCAATGATGCCTCCGTGCTTAAGTCCTTAACAAGAAAGGAATCAGGAAAAAATTCAATTGAAGTATTGTTATTTTTATAAAATTGAGAAACAGAAATGAGGTTGCGTTTAATATTAGAGGCATATAAGACATCATTGAGTGTAAATGTGGTAGTATCAGAAATAAGCGTTGTGGAACCAATATGAGTTATAGGAAGGCTTTTACCATCACCGATGATGATATCTTCATCGCCACCATAAGGATTGTGGAGAGACAAATTCTGAAAATCAGAGGTGATGTGATGAGAGGCTCCAGAGTTGGACTGGCTAGTTGTCGGAGAAGTGAGGAGATTTGCTTGAGACCAGTGTGATGGAGCAGGAAGACGGGTTTAAGACCGATAAACTTTAGCGGAGTGACCGACTTTATCACATAGCTGGCAGACGACCCGTCGTTGTTGGCTTGAAGGGGCAGGATGCCAAGGCGGATGAGTATTAGAGTTGTCACTTTGTGAGAAGTTATGAGTAGGAAGATAAGAGGGGTGTTGCATTGGACCCATAGGATCAGAAATATCTTTGGTGATGTTCGGAGGGTACCGAGTGTTCTTCCTCTTAGACTTATAATTGACTAGAGCTGTGATAGACGGTCCAGGCAGTATTGATAGCAGCGTGCTGTTGTAGCCGCTTGGCCAATACAGAGCTAGTGCTGTCGCCAAGGAGGAAATCAATAGCAATGCTCTGATACCAATTACTGAAAAAATATGATTATATTCACATATCCCTCTCCTATCTATACAGGTTAGGAGGAAGAATTTCCCACAACAGAATAGAGAGATTTCCTCATATAGTTCAGTAAATCTTATCTGCTATCAAATACTTACCTAAGGATATGTTTATACCAAAATAGATGTCTATAAAAATGTTGTTTTCAAAAATTGTAGGTAAGGAAACCATTTATTTGAAAGACTGATACGATAAATAATCTTGTGAAGCTAATTTTCCACGTGGCGGCGTTCCATGGGTTAAACTTCAAAATATCGACATCATAATTAGCACCTAAATTCCATATCATTCTGGGGTCACCTGTCCCCGCGTAGGCATATTCAAATGCACCGACTCAAATCCATGCGCATGCATCGGACGGTCGAGAACTTCCTGATCCTTGATGTCGTCAACGAAACAACCCCCATGCGATTCATTGTACCGGAAGACTCTGCCAGGTTCCAGCGAGTTCCAGACTCCACTAGTCAGATCGAAACACCACGTGGTTTCATCTCGTTCACGAACGGACGGTCAAAGGGGGCGAGAGATCGCTGCGGGGCCCGATTAAATTAACCGACGTGGTTCCGAAGCAAGCAATTCGCCAATTCGTTTCCACCAGACCCTCATCGTTGGTTTGTCTTCGTCCGTCGCCCTCTTTCAAGCTGTGAAAAGGAGATCTCGGAGAGATGGATTCCTTCTTCCAATCTCGATCGCAGCCGTCGTTCGGCTCCAGTTGGAGCTACAATTCGTTCAAGAATCTCAGGCATATCCAACCCACCGTCCAAAACCACCTCAAGTTGGTGCGATTCCTCAACCCCTGGCCCCATTTTTCCTTTTCTTGTTTCATTCTTCTTTAGATTCCTTTCGTGTTCTTCTTGGGTGCGTTTGATCGACTGTGCTTCTTTTTGGATTTCTTGTATTTCTTGAGAGAATGGTTGTTTCGGGTTAAATTTGATGGATTTTTTTTAGGCAATCTCGACGACTGATGTTTCAGCCCTTTTTGTATTTCTTCTCCATCTTTTGCGTTCCTTTCAATCTTGATTTCTCGTCAGGGTTTGATCGAATGCTTGATGTTCTCTCAGTTGATTCATGGTTTGACCGATGCGATTTATCTTTTATGTTCTTCGGTTGCGTTCTTTTGATGCATGGGATCTGCTGTGCGAGAATGCTTGATGTTGCCATTCCGAGTGTCTTATGTGGGCTTGATCGATAGCGATTTGTGCCTTTCTCTTCTTTCCTTTTCCAGGGTCAATTTTTGTGATTCTTGATGAGAGTGGCTGCTTGTGTTGTCGTCTTTTTTTATGGTTTCTTAGTTATCTTCTTTGTCCTCGTTGACATGTTTTCCTCTTGGTTGATTTTGGTTCGGATTGTTAGCAAATTTGCTTGGAATTGAACTCTCTGGAGTTATCTTTTTTCTTTGGTTGCGTTCTTTATCATCTACACTTGTCTCTCTATCTCATGCAATAGCGGTGCGGTGGAGTTGTGTAGGTTTTCTTGACGCTATGTTGTGCCCTAGCTGCTTCAGCCGTTGGAGCCTATCTCCACATTTTGATGAACATAGGTGGCGTCATAACCATGCTTGGATGCCTTGTAAGCATCGTGTGGTTGTTGTCCACGCCCCCACATGAAGAGGTACTCGTTCTTGTCCGTTTCTATATTTCGATCATTTTTGTTTGTGGTTACTCATAATAGCTTTTAATCATATTATTTCTTATCGGAGCAGAGGAAGAGGTTCGGCCTTCTGATGGCAGCTTCTGTTCTTGAAGGCGCTTCTGTGGGTCCTCTGATCGAGCTGGCTATTGACTTTGACCCGAGGTAATCTTCTCTTATTTGTAAATCAATTTATTAAATGGTGTCATATATAATACCATCTGATGTCTAATTCGACATGTTTACGTGAAAGTGGTGTCCATCGAGTGTTTGTATGCACCCGTTATCATTTCTTTTTGTTTGTTCCTTGTGTCTGTAGGACCTATAGCTGTGGAAGTTGTATTAATCTAGGGCTATTATTGACTTGGATAAGGCTGCCATGTTAATAGTGGTTCAATCCTTTGAATAATTTTGTCACTTTCACCTTTGATATAATGGGGTAAGTAGGATCAAGAAGTTGAAACAGTGTATACCTGATGGAGTTGATTGAAGTTGGTTACATATCTTCTTGTGTGATTTATAAAGCTATAGGTGCAATAAGTGATATTTGTTCAATCGAGCAGCTAAAAACAAGGTTGGTTCTTGATAGTCATCAAGACATTTAGACATTCTGTCTTATTCGTCTGACTCTCTGATTAGTTGCATAAGACTTTTTGTATTTTTTTTGTGTTTGTTTTAGTGAAAGTCCATAATACCCGCATTGGAGCTGCCTATATTTGCTAGCAGCAAGACAAGTAGCACTTTCTAGTGTATGAATAAAAGGTGGTATATAAGGATGAAGAGAAGGAATTGATGGACTTGTTCTTTTGTCATCCAAACAGCTATTATGCCAATGATAACTCATGTACTGCATTTGCAAATGAAGAGCCATCATAGATGGATCCTTTCCCAGACTTTTTATAGGTTGATAAGTATGTTATGGTTGTAAAATTGGACACAGCATGTATAAGTTTATACAGTAAGATTTTGCCTCTACTAGTTAAGTCATCTATTTTGCAGACTAAGACAATTTGATTCCTGTGTTGGACAATTTCCTTTAGAAGTACAAGTTTGATCATACTAATTTTGTGAGACTTTAGTTCCTTGTGGTCCTGGATGTTGCTTTAAAATGTTGCTACTGTTGATGTGGCTTTCTTGAATCCTATTAGGTTATTCATATGGTGCCACTTATCATTTTCAAAAATATCTCTATTCATGTAATGAAGTTAATGGAAAATTGTGATTTTGTTTTTTTTTCAGAGGTATTCAAGTTTCCGTTATGGCTAAGACAGAG
This sequence comes from Musa itinerans, assembly GCA_001649415.1. Lineage (NCBI taxonomy): Eukaryota > Viridiplantae > Streptophyta > Magnoliopsida > Zingiberales > Musaceae > Musa > Musa itinerans. The sequence continues at coordinate 212,311 of LVTN01000416.1, read as the reverse complement.
TATATTAGGGAGATAAGTGATCTGCTGTGGCATATAACCTTTTCACTGAATCTTTCTAGTCATTTTTCTAAACTTCTTACAACTAATTCTACCTTCCACCATCTTTCTAATCCCTGATCCACATTCATTACGTATGCAATTGTAAGATGAAACTGGCAGATGCATTGTTTAACAGTTGTTCCTCTCTTGTGGCTATACCGTTCTTTTTTTTTTAGTTGTTTATTCAGTGTCTGATTGCAACCCAAAATTCTTAAAGGAACAAATCAGCATAAGCAATAATTTGGTGTCTGGAAAATTTTGCAATTTTTTTTATACGAAACAAAATGTGATAGAACAAATAGGTGAGGATGATAGTTGAAATTTAGAAGATAAAGTTACTTGAAATATGCTGGTCTTGTATTAGCATGGATTTTATGTCGTGCCAAGCCTTTGCCATTTATTCATTATATAATTTCGGCTTTCACGGACCAACAAAGATCATGTGCTCTATATCATGCCCAGGGTTTAAAGATGAATCCTAAGTCTCACAGAAATAGTTTTAAAGGTGATTCTTTTGGTGCTTCCAGTTTAGTTTACTTGTAGAGTTCACTTTGGTTTATGATCATGTATATTCTGCTATACTGCTTGATATACAACTATAGATGCAACAAGCTCTGGGTCTGACATAATATGTATGCTTTCTTGTCATTGATGTGTGCTACTCTTTCTATTCATGCTTTGTTGGGTGTTCTTCTTAAGAGAAAATTTACTTAAATGTAATAGAACCATGCTAAAAATTTCTCAAGCTTTTGTCCATTATGTTTCTTATTGTTCTTCTTGTAGAAGGATGATATTGATTCATATTATAATGTGTTTTCTTTTTAAATTGAACCATGATCTTGATTTTCTTTTAATCTATGTCTACTATGTTTCTTGTTATCCTTCCTGTAGAGAGATGATATTGGTTCCCTTTCCAGTTGGGAATTCTCCTATTATCACTATACTGTGAAGCCAGCAGAATTCTTCGAGATGTTCCCATGAAATTCTCGTGTAATGCCCTGATAGAAATGTATCCATATTGTTGTAAATGATGGATTAGTATGCTGACTTGTAAATTTTGTGGAGGTGGTTTAATCATTTTGGTTTGATGAATGTTCAATTTCCAGCGTGCTAGTGACAGCATTTGTTGGGACTGCAATAGCATTCGGATGTTTCTCAGGGGCGGCAATAGTGGCCAGGCGGGCGGAGTTTCTTTACTTGGGTGGTCTGTTATCTTCTGGCATTTCTATCCTTCTGTGGTTGCAGTTGGCAGGATCCATTTTTGGACACAGTGTGGAGATATTGAAGGTTGAGGTAATCTACTAAGGCCAAACCTGACCAATATCTCAATGTTTTTTATTGCCAAATTTGATGATGTTGATTTTTTCTTTTGCAGCTTTACTTTGGGTTGTTGATCTTCCTGGGATACATCGTCTTTGACACTCAAGAGATTATAGAGAGAGCTCATCTTGGGGAGTTGGACTACGTGAAACATGCCCTGCATCTCTTCACAGATTTTGTTGCAGTTTTTGTTCGGATTCTCAGCATCATGGTAAGCTGCATTCCTAACACTCATCGCTTCAAAATTTTGGTAACAAACTAATTTCTTGTGTAGAAGAAGAGTGTACTCATTCTCAGTTTCTGGTTTGCAGTTGAAAAATGCATCAGCGAAATCTGAAGATGAGAAGAAGAGAAAGAAGAGATCGTAAAATCCTGGTCAGAAGTACTTGTGATCCTGGCTAAGTACAGAAAAGTAGAACTATAATTTGAGTCCCTGGTGTGTCCTTGGACTTCTGGTTTGTTTTGTGCTTATGAAGGATACGTACATGTGCCAAACTGGCAGTGACGATTCTTGCGTCATGTGCGCCTCTTTATACCTCCAATGCTTCTACTAAGATGAAACTAGGTTATTAGATGTCTTCCTGCCGAGTCGAGACCACCAGCCGTGCACGTTTGTATGTTCTTGCTGGGTACGTACGTTAGACTGATGTAGAGATGGATGAGTTGCTGTCTATACCATAGACAACTTAGAAGAGTGTGCTATGAAATAATAATTGCTGAGCTGAATCTTCTGTTTGATCTACTGAAATGAAACAAATACAAAACCGATTTCCAAAATACACTAATATTTAAAATAAGTAATTATAAGAATTATCTATCGAAAGGAATCACCCTTTAGTCCAAGGTGTGGAAACAACGTCTGGTCGACGGTGTTCTTGAGCTTCATTTTTGACATTTTGCAAAGCATAGGACAAGCAAACGTACCCCTACTATCTGTGGTTTGGATTCCGAGCAAATGCAAACGGCATTCCATACTGGAAATCCGTTGACGTTGGTGTTGATGTTGGATTCTAAGCTTTTGTTGATGTTGATATTATTATGATTTATTATGATTTATCTCTGTAGACCATACTATCATCTTCTACCAAATTCTACAATCCATAGGAAATAAATATAGTCTTCATCTTAAAAATATAAAATTAATAATTATCACCTTGGAAGATACAAAAAAGTAAATTAAGAACACTTCAATGCTTGCCATCTTCGTTTTTTTCTTTTTTAGATCTATTGGTCTTTCTTTCTTTTTTAATTGATATTCTCCTTTTGATTCTTTGAACCACCACATTGTTAACTTTTCTATATAACTTTAGGGAGAAGGAGAAGAAAATTAATAAAAAAAACTATGAGTATTTTCAATCTATAATACTTTTGTATTGATCCAAAATCATTTATTTATATTAACTAAAAGATAAAATATAAGTTTTTTAAAATAATAAAAAATTATTATATCCTGATAAATCTTTTCATCCTAATCTATTTATTTAAATTTAAATTTTTATCTTTTATTTTATATAATCCTAAACATATTAAATTTATAGATAAATTTCTGAGTTCGAGCCCATTGAAGTATTCCCATCGGTTGAAGTTGTTCGTGTTAGTGAACAAATGCACCATGGCTAGAGAGTCAACATGGCTTGGTCCACGGGTCGATGTCGGGAGTCTCCTGACGGCTGAGTTGGATGCCGGGGTCGACCGGACCCTCGCAACGGGGTGCTGATCGGCGTTCCTCGGTTCGGGTGTTGGTTGATGGCTCGTCGTGGGGACGTCAGTCGGTGACTCCCGAGGTAGGGACACTCGCAGGTCGCGGGCGATCGCCTTCCTGCAAAAATTGCCTTCATCAGGTGAATCCCGACTTTGGCCTTTCCGACGAGCAAGTCAGTGGAGGTGTTTTTCTTCTTCTCTTTCTCCCTCTTTGGCGGATGTCCACCAAGGGCTTTTATACCATTGCATGAGGGTCGATCGTACGCAGATCAACGTGATGGACGTGCCAGATAGTGTCTCGGTACGGACTCTGACGTGGCGTGTGGGGATGGTGCCGTCTCGGGTTTACCGGGATAAGGCGTGTTGGCCGATATCCTGGGGTACGGATTCTGACTTGGCGTGTGGGGTGTCGTGACGTGTCCTGGGGGCAAAATATGCCTTATCACTTCTCCCCCCCCCGTGAAGGCGCACCACGGGTCCTCAAAGGTCCGAGAGGCGTGACTGGAATGCTATGACTATGTTGATGGCTTGCGAGTGGGGCCTGGGTAGCTCGTCGTGGGGCGGTTTGGAGGAGCGACGCTCCGCGCCTCAGGAAGGGTCGAGAATGCCGATCGGGCGGCCAAGCCGAACGAGGCGAGGCCATCATGTCGTAGGTCGAATAATCGATTTGGTGCAGCTAGGAGTGCTGTGGCCGGCGAGTTGCAAGTCGAAGATTGAGCTGAAGCGACTCAGACGACGAATTAGGCTGATGAGGCGTGGCTCGAACGTTGGATTGGCCGAGGGGCAACTGGCCGTGAGACGTGGTCCGGGCGTTGGATCGATCGAGATGCGACTCGGGCATTTAAATCGGCTACGAGGCATGGCTCGAGCGTTGGACCGACCGAGATGCGACTCAGGCATTAGATTTGGCTGAGACGCAACTCGAGCGTTGGACCGTGGCTGGTGTTGGATTTGGCCGAGATGCGACTTGGGCATTTAAATCGGCTACGAGGCGTGGCTCGAGCGTTTGACTGGCCGAGATGCGACTCGGGTGTTGGACCGTGGCTGGTGTTGGATTTGGCCGAGATGCGACTCGGGCATAGATTTGGCGCCAGTGGGTCGCAGATCGAGAGTGATCTGGAGCGACTGGGGCAATAAGCTGAGCCGACGAGTCGCAAGTCGGGAACCAATTTGGAGCGACCCGGGCAGGAACTGAGCTTATGGGCCGAGTGACTAAGCTCGGGCTTAGGCTTTTTGTGCCGGCGAGTCACAAGTTGGGAGCGATCTGGAGCGACTGGAGCAATAAGCTGGGCCGACAAGTCGCAAGTCGGGAACCGATCTAGAGCGACCCGGGCAGGAACTGAGGCTGTAGGTCGAGTGACTAAGCTCGGGCTTAGGCTTTTTGTACCGACGAGTCGCAAGTCGGGAGCGATCTGGAGCGACTAGGGCAATAAGCTGAGCCGGCGAGTCGCAAGTCGAGAACCGATCTGGAGCGACCCGGGCAGGAACTAAGCTTGTGGGCCGAGTGACTAAGCTCGGGCTTAGGCTTTTTGTGCCGGTGAGTCGCAAGTCGGGAGCGATTTGGAGCGATTGGGGCAATAAGTTGAGCCGGCGAGTCGCAAGTTGGGAACCGATCTGGAGCGACCTGGGCAGGAACTGAGCCTGTGGGCCGAGTGGCGAATTTTTCCTAGGCGTCTTTGTGCCACGCGGTGGGCCAGATGGAGCGGTGCAAGGGTCTGGTGGGAGATTCCTTGTTTCGAGTGACCTCTAGCGGGAGATCTTGGGCGATGGGACGCCTCAGGCGGGAGTTCTGGGATGACAGGACGCCTCTGGCGGGGGTTCCGAGGCCGGCGAATCTTGGCAAATCCGAGGGGTCATGATGGGTTTTAAATGTTGCAACCACCTCGCTCCTCGAGGAGCCAAATCATCATCCCGCGGCGGTGTGGCCTGTCCTTTATAAGCAAATCATCGTCTCGAGGAGCCAAATCTTCAGAGCATTTGCAATCACTTTTTCTTCGGCCCCTCAACCCGCGCCCCGACTTCTTGCTTCCAACCCTGAGATTGAGATGTCTTCGTCCTCTTCTTCTCCCTCGTCTTCTTCCTCTTCGTCTTCTTCTTCTGGGGGACCGCAGGTGGTTAGTGTGTCCTCTGGTGGCGCTTCCCCGGAGGCCACAAGGTGCTCTACCGCACTTGTAACCCTTAAGTCGTGGCATGATGTTGACTCGGTGGTGACTGAAGACTTTTTGAGGGTGCTCCGAGATCGTTATCGCATCCTGGAGTGCTATAGCGTTCACGCTCCTCGGCCTGGTCAACGGTCGTACGATTAGTTTCCCGACGGATTTGGGCTGACCGTCGGGGTGCTTGAGGCGGGGCTGCGGTTCCCGCTGCATCTCGTCATCGGGGAATGTCTCCGGAAATGGGGCATATCACTGTCTCAGATGGCGCCGAACTCTTGGCGCTATCTGGTGGCCTTTATCGGGGAATGTCAGGGGGCTGGGATCGAGCCGACCAGGACTCTCTTCTTGGCCTGCTTCCATTTGTGTAAAGGCCGAGGTGGGTATTACTTGACCGCCCGCAGCGGCTTTAAGATTAGCGGCACTCCTTCCAACAATAAAGGTTGGAAGAACCGCTTCTTCTTCATCAGTTGTAGTCGGGGGTGGGGCTTTAGTACTGGGTGGACCTCTCGAACCGTCGACAACTCTCCCCCGTTGCTTTCTATTGAAGAAGCAGCGGACGTGGATCGGCTGAGGGGCATCCTGTCCTATCCCGAGATCACCTGAGGTTGTCTCCCAAGGCGGGGCGCAGGGAGTACGAAGGGAAAGGGGGTGGCCGGGGCATTGGGCAGCGATCCTTCCAAGAGGACACCTGCGTGCCCGACATCGATGCGTCATATGTGTCGCATCCGCCCTCGGACCGAAGGCGAGGAGTTCGAGGCCCTAGCCATGGCCGACCTCCTAGTTGGGGGGTCGGGGACCCCTTATACCTCTCGGTGGCCATCTCTCAAAGCCAACAGTCGCATCTGGGGCGACGACCCGACTGCCCAAGAGTTCCTCCGAGGGGCCCTCCACCCAACTATGGCGAAGGAGCTTTACTGCTCCCCCTCGGAAGTGCTGGCAGACCGAGCGGCCAAGTCGTTTGTTTGGGTAAGTGACGGTTTTCTTTCCTTGTTTAACCTTTCCCTACGTAAGCCCTGACGCCGATCTTTGTGCAGGGTCACCATTATGCCATGGCGCTGATCGACCGGGTTCTTGACGTCGGCCGGGTGATCGAGTGCCAGTCGGCCATTCACGCCTCCCTTCAGCTGGAGATCCTGGAGCTGAAGACCCGGGGTGGCCCGGAAGCCGTCGCTGTGGCCGAACAGCGTGCCTCCACTCTTGATGAAGAGGTGACCCGCTTGAAGGCCGAGCTAGAGGAGAGCCGGTTGCGCACCCGGACGCTGGAGGATGAGCTGCTGACGCTTTCTCACGACGTCGAGACCGCCAGATCTACGGCCTGGGCTACTGGAGAGGTCTTGAAGGAGGAGCGGCTGGCACTGCCCGAGAAAATAAAGAGGCGCTCATCGAGTATAAGTCGTCAACCGTATTTGAGCGCGGCCTGGTGAGGTCGGGACGGATGACATACGAGTTCGGGTATCGGGTATCTTATGCTCGTTTTCGGGCGAGGTACCCGGACTTGCAGCTGGAGCTGGACCCTTTTGCCGACCGGCCAGAAGACCAAGGCGTCGATATGCCGGAGAGCGTCCCCTTCGATGACGGGCCCGAGACCCCCCCTCGGATTTAGGGGCTGTATTTTCCTTTTGTTTTGGTCGGGTCGAGCTTTGAAACTATGTCACTCGATCTTGATGTTTGTATGCCTTTTATCAACGAAAACTCTTGTTTTGAAATCTTGGTTTCCCGTCTCCTTTTGCCATGGATGTGAATGCTTCTTCTATTTGACGGAATGTGTCCTCCCAGGGCCTCGTCCTTTGGTCTTCACGGATAGAATTTTTTCAAATTCGTCGTGTTCCATGGCCTCGACAGGGGAGTTCCTTCCATAGTCTCTAGTCGGTAGGTTCCTTCTCGGACCACATCGAAGACTCGATAGGGGTCTTCCCAGTTGGGCGCGAGTTTTCCTCTCGCTCGGGTCAGGTCACTTACCTCTACCCTTCGGAGGACGAGGTCCCTGACTTTGATCGATCGCGATCGAACTCTGCGGTTGTACATCCGAGCCACCACCTTCTTGTATGCTAGGGTACGTAAATATGCCTTGGCTCTTCTCTCTTCGAGGAGGTCTAGAGCTCGCAGGACCTCCTCGAAGTCTTCTTGCTTATAGTTGGAGCTGCGCAGAGTCGAGAACACCATCTCGGGCGGGAGGACAGCTTCGGTCCCGAACACCAGACTAAATGGGGACTCCCCCGAGGCAGCTTTGGGAGTCGTTCGCATTGCCCATAGGACGCTAGGGAGTTCGTCCACCCAGGCTCCGCGCACGCCCGAGACCCTCTTCTTGAGGCCTTCTAGAATCGCCCGGTTCATTACTTTGGTCTGGCCATTGGTTTGGGGATGTGCAACCGAGCTGAATCTCAACTGTATTTCAATATGACTGGCAATAAGCCTTGAACTTGGCATTGTTGAACTGGGCCCCGTTGTCGGTGACGATGGCTCTCGGGATCCCGAATCGAGTGATAATATTCTTCCATGTGAAACTTTGAACTTGTTTCTCAGTGATGGAGGCTAAAGGCTCAGCTTCAACCCACTTCATGAAGTAATCGACCTCAACTATATGGAAATGTCGTTGCCCTGAGGCTGGGGGGAGAGGCCCAAGAAGGTCCAGTCCCCATTGGGCGAAGGGCCACTCGACGTCCACTGGGGTAAGGGGTGTAGCTGGCTGGTGTTGCAATCGAGTGTGCATTTGGCATTGTTGACATTGTCGTACATACTCCATGGCGTCTTGGCGCATAGGAGGCCAGTAGTATCCTTGCCTTAAGGTCTTAAAGGCCAAGGTTCGTCCCCCGATGTGCTCCCCACAGATGCCCTCGTGGAGTTCGGCGAGGACTGTTTCGGCTTCATATGGCGCGAGACAGCGTAGGAGGGGTTGAGAAAAACCCTTACGGTATAGCTTTCCACCAATTATGCAACACCAGGCTTGGGTTCGCCTCAGTCGTTTCGCGACTACCAGATCGTCGGGCTTCGTTTTGTCTTCCTTGAAGTGGAGAATATCTTCCATCCAGTTCGGCGAGACTCGAGTTTTCGCGACGTCGTGTGATGGTATCGTCAGTGCCATTATGGACTCAGTTGCCGGGGTTGCTTCCAGGCCGCGGGCGGAGGCTGACTTAGCCAAAGCATCGGCCTGTGTGTTCTGAGCCCAAGGTATTCGAGTAACCAAAAGACGAATGAAGAGACGGGTGAGCCGTCATGCTTCCACCAGGTATAACGCCATGGTCAAGTCTCGGGCTTCATAGATTCCGTTGACGTGCCTTGTCACCAGTTGGGAGTCGCTGAAGACCTCAAGGTCGGCCACCTGCATCTCTAAGGCGAGGCGTAGGCCGTGAAGTAGCGCTTCGTACTCGGTCTCGTTGTTGGTGGCTCGGAATTGTAGCCGGAGCGATCTCTCGTAGGTCTCTTCGGTTGGGCCCTTGAGGATAAGTCTGATCCCGGTCGCCTCGGTGGTGGCCGAGCCATCCACATGTAGGGACCACATGCGACCGTTGTTTTCCTGCCCATCTGCATGATCTTCAGGGGTTAGCTTGAAGATGAAGTCGGCCAGTACCTGAGCTTTGATGGCGGTTCTAGGAAAGTACTAAATGTCGAATTCGTCGAGCTCAACCAACCATCGTAGCATTCGTCCCGACGCGTCGAACTTGGACAAGATTTATCGCAACGGCTGGTCGGTGATGACTTTGATCGTGTGAGCTTGGAAGTACAGTCGCAGCTTTCGGGCCGTCTTCATTAACGTGAGGGTCAGCTTTTCGATCGGGGAATACCGTACCTCAGCCCCATCGAGGACGTGGCTAACATAGTAGATAGGTTGTTGCACCGGTGGTGTTTCTCGAACTAATACCGAGCTGATTGCCTGTGTTGAGATTGCCAGGTAAAGACCAAGGGTTTCTCCTAGCTCAGGGGAGGCAAGTCGGGGCAAGCGGACGAGGCATGCCTTTAGCCTTTTGAACGCTTCTTCACATTCTGGGGTCCATGTGAAGCTGTCGGCCTATCGTAGAGCCCCGAAGAAGGGGAGGCACTTGTCGCTTGATCGTGACATGAATCTGCTGAGTGCCGCTAGCTTTCCAGGAAGGCCCTACACCTCCTTGATCGAGCGGGGCAGATGCATCTCGGATATGGCCTGAACCTTCTCCGGGTTGGTGTCTATCCTTCTCTGGTGGATGATGAAACCGAGAAATTTTCCCGAGTTAACCCCGAAGATGCACTTCACGGGATTTAGGCGCATGTTGAATCGTCTAAGGGTTTGGAAAGTTTTCGCCAAGTCGGCCTGGTGTGCGCTTACGGTTTTGCTTTTCACGATCATGTCGTCCACATATACTTCCATGTTTCTCCCGAGCTGGTGTTTAAACAGCTTGTCGACCATTCTTTGGTAAGTTGCCCCAGCGTTTTTTAGGCCGAAAGACATTACTTTGTAGCAATATACTCCTCTATCGATGATGAAGGCAGTGTTCTCTTGATCTTTTGATGCCATTCGGATTTGGTTGTAGCCCAAGAAGGCATCCATGAATGTAAGGAGTTCATAGCCTGCCGTGGCGTCGACTAGCTGGTCTATCCTTGGAAGTGGATAGCAGTCTTTGGGGCATGCTCTGTTGAGATCGGTATAATCAACACACATCCGCCAGCTTCCATTGGGTTTTTTAATGAGGACTACATTCGACAGCCATCGAGGGTACTTCACCTCGGTAATAAACCCAGCCTCTTTAAGGCGGTCGACCTCATCTCCAATCACCTTTTATCAGTTGGGAGCGAACTTCCTCGGCCTTTGCTTCATTGGCCTAGCCCCGGGATCGATGCTAAGCGGGTGTTGGCCCACCTCCTGGTCAATCCCCGGCATTTTCTTGGGAGACCATGCGAACACGTTGGCATTTTTCCTCAGGAAATTGATGAGCTGGAGCTAATTTTCTTTGGGTTGGGTCGTACCGATATTTACGGTCAGATTGGGTCGGTTCCTTTTCAAAGGCACCTCGGTGAGTTGTCCCGGGGGCTCAAGGCGTATCGGCGGTATGGCTCCTTCTCGGGGATCCTGATCTTGGGGGTGTGAACTCTCCGGGAGAGCAATTGTTGTAAGATAGCATCGCCTCGATTCTCCTGGATCGCTTCGTGATTCTCCGATCCCTGCCAAAGTCGGAAACTTGATGGCCCAATGGTAGGTAGAGACTATCGCTTTCAGTTTGTTGAGCGTCGGGCGGCCGAGGATGACGTTGTAGGCCGAGGGTAGGTCGACCACCATAAAGGTAGTCATTGTCGTCTTGGTCCTTGGTTCTTCCCCAATGGTGATGGGGAGTGTGGTGGTGCCAAGCGGTGAACCCGGTGAGTGCCGAGTTCATAGGAGTGAGGTCCTCCCCGGTTAGGCCGAGCTTCTTGAAGGCGTCAAGGTATAGCACGTTGGTAGAGCTCCCGGTGTCAACCATTACTCTTTTGACCCGAGCGTTGGCGATCCGGATGGAGATCACCAAGGCATCGTCGTGGTGGGAGCGCTCAACCTCTTCGGCTCCGAAAGTGATTTCAGGCTTGAGCTCGGGTCGATGACGTTTCTCAACCGCGCTCCGAGCGTAGGCCTTCCTTGCCGTCGAGTTGTTGCCGCCGGCCGCCGGTCCTCCAGAGATGACGTCGATTTGTCTTTCGACGGGCCCCCTAGGACGTGGAGTCACTTCCCGGGATTCCTTGAGATAACGACCGAGGTGACCTCTTCGGATCAGGCCCTCGATTTGGTTCTGGAGGTCACGGCAGTCTTCCGTGTCGTGGCCGTAATCCCGATGGAACCTGTAATATTTTGATCGGTCTTTGTGAGTAACTTTCATGGGTGGCAAGTCCGAGGGGCGATAACCCCGGGTTATTGAACAGGCACCACTAGTGATCTGGCGTCGAGGTCGGGATTCCCTCATCCCCGAGGGGGGGGAGGGACTGATCCCCGGGCCCGACGAAGGGGTGCCCGGTCGATGGTTCTCCCTCGGGGAGAGCTCCTGCGGCATGCTCCTGCGACATGCCCTCCTTCTAGCGCCAAAAATATTGGTGAATAAATGCACCGTGGCTGGTGAGTCAGCACGGCTTGGTCCATGGGTTGATGTCGGGAGTCTCCTGACGGCTGAGTTGGATGCCGGGGTTGATCGAGCCCTCGCAACGGGGTGCTGATCGGCGTTCCTCAGTCCGGGTGCTAGTTGATGGCTCGCCGTGGGGACGTTGGTCGGCGACTCCCGAGGTTGGGACGCTCGCAGGTCGCGGGCGACCGCCTTCCTGCAAAAATGGCCTTCGTTGGGTGATTCCCGACTTTGGCCTCTCCGACGAGCAAGTCAGTGGAGGTGTTTTTCTTCTTCTCTTTCTCCCTCTTTGGTGGATGTCCACCAGGGGCTTTTATACCATTGCATGAGGGTCGGTCGTACGCGGATCGATGTGATGGACATGTCAGATAGTGTCTCAGTACGGACTCTGACTTGACGTGTGGGGATGGTGCCGTCCCAGGTTTATCGGGTTGAGGTGTGTTGACCGATACCCTGGGGTACGGATTCTGACTTGACATGAGGGGTGTCGTGACGTGTCCTGGGACAAAATATGCCTTTATCAGTTCGCATTGCTGTTGACGCAGTAAAGCGGCGTTTCATCTTCACGTCCACCAAGCTGGAAACATGCCGACGCTCCTTCTTGACCGGTCTTTCCTTTCAGCTTACATTCATCATCTTTTACCAGCGGTTTCGCTTCGCCAGGTCAAAAGGATGAACCAGTCGAACACCAAAAGGGAGGTAGATCATGTGATTGAGTGTGCGTTCCGACGCCTTTCTCTCATCTTCTCGTGCTACTCGAAGCACTTCAATGTTGGACGAGCTCCTTGGTATGCTTTTCAACACTCAAAGACTTTGGATCTCGTCAGACTTCCATGCATTCTGACGATGCGAAGAACCAACCAGGATGAGCTTTTTATTTGGATTAACAAGTATGGCTGTTGAAGTCGTTGTTTTCGTTCTCGACGACATCTTTTAAAGCATGCAAAACTCGGACTAGTCAATACCTGCATTTCTTGCTTTCAGATGGCTCACAGCCGTCACAGGTCTTTGAAGTCACCAAAAAATTGTAAAGGTCAATCAAGGACATGTCAAAGTCCCTGCTAACAAACAAAATAATTCACAGCTAAATTATGCAGTTATGTCCGGTTGTTACCATTGCCTGACAAGAAATCCGGGACCCTGAGGAGATCTTTCTCGATAATATGTCAAATTCTCATTGGTGTGTTTCTTGGTGTCAGCAAACCGGAGGATGTTTCTTGGTGCTTGGAGGCTACACAGTCAATGGTGTAACCGAAACGGTGCTTGGAGGTTACACAGCCTTGGTGCTTGATGATTCTTCAGGATGCATGGACCTAAACCTAAAGGTAAAGACTATTCGGCGATAGTACGGGATGTTGTCTCTCGTTGAGGGGTTGGAGGGTGATTAAAATACGCTGTCGTCAGATGTGATGTATGGAGAGAGAGAGAGAGGCTTGTCAACCAAGGAAATGAATGCATGTGTTCGGACGGAACTGGAAATCGTCAACGGATGGATTGACCTCAGATTTCTATGCTTGTAAAATTCTTTGACTTGCTTACTAAGTTACGGCTGAGAGTATTAATTGTTTAGCAGACGATCGCAAAGGGTAAAAGTCAAAGTACATACTTAGGGTCAAAGTTATGACTAAAACATATGTTGAATATGATACGTTTAATGAAAAAAAACTAAATTCTTTGCTATATGAGATTATATAATCTTTGAATCTAATTGGTGAAGTAAGTAAAGACAAGGTCAAACTTATTTGTGAACAGATAAGATAGATGACAGTCTGTCTGTAGCCGACTTTTCCTCATACAAATGGCTAGTTGATCCGAGTTTCCGCGTTGATCCGAGATAACACTATTCAACCTGCCAACTTGGTCTTGCACTGTCGCAGTCGATGTTGATGCTGCCGGTGAGGAAGCAGAGAGGGCTCTCCATTCATATTTTGGCCTCACTGAGTCCACGGAGCTCTTTGACCGTCCTCTTCCAAGCAACCGTGTTTGGAGTTACAATACAGGTATATTAATACCAAACAACCCCCCCCCCCCTCCTTCCCAAAGCCCCATTCCGTTTCCTACTTCTCGGTTCTCGAGTCTCTCCCTTTCCCTTTGCCATCTCGCCTCTTCTCCCTCCCCCTCTCCCTCTCCCTCTCCCTCGTTCCATCCGTCCTCGTTGATTCGTTCGTTCATGCCAATCGGCTCCGCCATGGTGACTGCACCCCGCCACGTCTCGCCCGTTCGTAACCCCCTCCGCCACCGGCCCAGCTCTCCGCTCAATCCCCTCGCCGCCCGCCTCCACTCTGCCGCCCACATCCACGCGACTACTGCTACTGCTATAACCACTGTCGTGTCCACCAGAACACACCTCTCCAACCTCGACCGCCTCCTCCAAAAGAAGCAACCGGTTGCTCCACCACCGCCACCGCAGCCCGCGCCTGACCCCGTCGTCGAAGATGATCGCGATCCCCGTGATTCGCCTTTCTCCTTTTCCGTGCTCCACCGTACCGGCAGCCGCCTACTGAACGCCCTTAACCTCCCTTCCGCTCTCTTTCTTCCTTCCTCCTCTACCCAGCAGGCCGAAGAAATTTCTCCCCGCAGCCTCACCCATCTCCGCCGCCTGCTCTCTAACTCCAACCGCCAATCTCCCCGCGGCATTATCGCCCCCAGATGGCATCAGTACCACGGTGCCGCCGACTGGGACGGCCTCCTCGACCCACTCGACCATGATCTCCGCCGCGAGCTCATCCGCTATGGCGAGTTCGCCCAGGCCACCTACCACGCCTTCCACTCGAACCCCACCGCCGCCCCGCCCGATCGCCCCCGCGCCGTCGTCCTTCCGGACCGCTCCTACCGCGTCACCCGCAACTTGTTCGCGACCGCCTCGGTGGAGCTGCCCCCGTGGGTTGACACCGTCGCCCCGTGGATGATGACCGCCACGCCGACCAGTTGGGTCGGGTACGTTGCTGTCTGCGATAACGAGCGGGAGATACAGCGGATGGGGCGCCGCGACATCGTCATCGCGCTCCGCGGCACCTCCACCTGCCTGGAGTGGGCCGAGAACTGCCGCACCTGGCTCGTACCAATTGACGAGGAGGAGCAGGAGGCCGAGGAGGAGGAATCCTCGGAGGGGGAGAAGACAGAGAAGCCCCGAGGAGCTGTGCCGAAGGTGGAATGCGGGTTTCGCAGCCTGTTCAAGACGGCGGGGCCAGACGCGCCGAGCCTGTCGTCGATGGTGGCGGAGGAGGTGCGGAGGCTGATGGAACAGTACGCGGGGGAGGAGCTGAGCATCACGGTGGTGGGGCACAGCCTTGGGGCGGCGCTGGCGGTGCTGGTGGCGGACGAGCTGGCGGCGAGCGTGTCGCCGCACGTGCCGACAGCGGTGTTCTCCTTTGGGGGCCCGCGGGTGGGGAACCAGGCGTTCGCGGACCGGGTCGAGCGGCGGGCGGTCAAGGTGCTGCGGGTGGTGAACGCGCACGACCTGGTCACGCGCGTGCCATGGGTGCTCCCCGCGCGCGCCGACGGCTACGCGCACGTCGGGCGGGAGCTGCGGGTGGACAACCGGATGTCCCCCTACCTGCGGCCCGACGCCGACGCAGCCTGCTGCCACGATCTGGAGGCCTACCTCCACCTGGTGGACGGCTTCATGGCCACCAATTGCCCCTTCCGCTCGGACGCCAAGCGCAGCCTCGCTCGCTTGCTCAGCCAGCAGGGCACCAACGTCAAGGAGCTCTACGTGAGCAAGGCGCGGGACCTCCGGCTCCGGCCGGCCGGCAGCTTCGCCCGCTGCAACTCCGGTCAACTCCCCAGCCCTTCGTCCACCTGCTAAGTCCACAGAGGAAATCATGCGCTCCTTGGATCCTCGACTGCCGTCGAAGGACGTCGACAAGCTTCAAGAACTTGGGGAGGATCCGACTACTGACCAACACTAGGGTCATTCTACTTGAGAAAAGATTCCGATTCTTTGATTTGATGTAAGAATTCTTAGTTCTGTAATCTAATTAAGATCTTTTCAAGAAAAAAGATGATGATATTAAAGCTACAACGATCATCATCGTTCGTGTCAGGAGAAAACCAAAACGTCAAAATTGACTGGCCCCAATCCTTTATCCAAAATAAGATCGTCTATTCCTACTGCCAAATCAAGTTTTACTCGGCCTTCCCAAAATTTGCTCCGTTGATCCCAAGCAAATCAAAGGCCTTACCAAGATAATCAAGTGTTACTCGGCAACAAGAGAAAGCAAAGTCCTACTTTCGACGATTAATTCACACAGATATTTTGAATTGAAAACCTTCAGCATAAAAACTTTTTGACTTTAATTGATAAGGGGGTTTGATATATAGAAATCAAACATAACGTGATGTCCCATCAAATATCTATCCGAGTATCATACTAGTATCCCATCAAACACAATCACATACGATGGGTCCCTTCGTCTCATTTATATAAAACCTCTATGGGGGCAGTCATGCATGACACACCTAATAATTTTAGGTGTGTTTTCTTCAGACCGAATAATGATCGATGATAGGGTAGTCATGCATGACACACCTAACAATTTTACGAGTGTCTTCTACAGACCGAATAATGATAGATGATTCCACATAATTGCCATATAGATTAACTTCTCACTTAATTTCAGTTGTCATCGGAACTCCCTTTTTCCAAGCATGTTTGCAATACTCTCTTGAAAAACTTTTTAAGTACACGATTCCTCTTATTCCTAAATCCTTCAATTGCTTATCAAGTCGAGCACACCCACACCATCTCATTCTCATTCTGGACCTTGGATTTAGATCAGCTCTGATCATCAGAATCTCCATTACCAATTAGTTCCTTGTAACAATTTGTTTTCTCTGGTATGATGGAGGCGAGAACGGCTTGCTTTGACTTTGGAACCTGAAGATGTTAACAGGCTGCCCTTTCTTTACTTAAATGTGGGCCAGTCATAAACCGGGCCAAGCCATCATCATGGGTTCGGTTTCTTCCACTCCAGAAAGCAATCTTAATATTTATTTAAACCAGGTCCGTCACAGCGATGATACGACTTCACCCAAATCAAGCCGATCTACCAACAAAGAACAAAGGGGCTGAGAAGGGCCGGTTCATGGTACCATTCTTTTAATAAATAAAAAATTATTAGGAATATTAAATAAATAAATAAAAATAAATTCTAAATTAATATATATATATATATATATATAATATAATATAATATCAAATTTTAATAAATAACATAAGAAATCATGTGATTGATTATAACTAAAATCCGTGGTCATATTTAGCAAAAATAAGGTTGATGAAAATTGAGACTTGAAATGTCAAAAATGCTCTAAAAAGGAAGAACAAAACTGATTTTTTTCAAAGGGTCATCACTAGAGTATACTATCAACTAATCATTATCTGATACCTAGTTGCCACGTGAAGTTCTAAGTGGGAAGAAAAGATTTTGGTCACCTTCCATCCGTTTGCCCAAAGCAAATCCAAGACAAATAATTCGAAATTGTCTCCCCTAGTCACTCACGTGGACAAGAGGTCAAGAGGGGAACGTTGAGGGTGATTAGAGGCTACCTCCATACATAATATTCCATAGAATATACTGTCTCTTTGTGACTAGGTATAAAGGCATGTCTTCAACATGATGAGTAGGGGCTTACCTTTTTTTACTACACATGTCCATACTCATATACATCGGATTACTAACTTAGGTGTCGGAGGGACCTGGTCGAGAAACCTCTCTCGACCTCAGTCTTCATGTAAGAGGCACTTTAGGAGCTCGATGTTTCCACATCGGACAATTCTACGCATACGAGTCTGGACTATGTCGGGCTGACCAAAACGTTAATGACTTTTTTCTTAACATTTTTGGTGCTCGAAAGAGGGTTCGATGTAGCAGGAATGTTCGTCCGCCAACTCTCACAATGAACGCTCGAGCGATGAGGTTTTGTCACTGACCCATAGTACTTTCACTCAAAGGGGGTAGCAATCACCCTTTCCGTACGTGGATACATCTACCTCGGCGTAAACGTCGATATGATACTAGCATCTATATCCAATAAGTCAGGTCTTTGGCCCTCGGAGGTGACCTCGACCCACCTGCTAGTCCTTGTTGATGTGTTCTTAAACCTCACCCAATAAGTACAAAAACTAGCGAGCATGATATAATCCGTCATTCCACTTTTGCCCCAACTAACCAAACAAGTGATGCCACCAGCTCAACAACGATCAATAGCTCAATCGCCATCGACATCGATGCCTATCGAGGTTCCCCCATTTGACGAGGTGTCGATATCCCATGAGTGCCCAAGGCACATCGAACCGTTGGTCGAGCGGGCACTTTGCTCCCCAACCATGAAATTTAGTGGACCATATTGCCACTCTATCTTACTTGAATTTGTGACCTAATCGACAAATTTGATAGAGGATTTCCTACGAATCCAACTATGGTAGATAGATTGACATTTGGAGGAAGTACAACAAGAGTTTCAATAATCCAAAAGGGAAGCGTTGGTCAACCCCACCTTGGGTCGATCATCATTCACCTAGAAAATCCAAAACAAACCAATCCCAATAAACTTTCGCCTCCCAACATTGGAGGCATTTAATGGTAATACCAACCCGATAGAGCACATTACTGCTTTCTCGCCTAAATATCGTTGTATGACACTTTAAACACCCTTATGTGCTACACCTTCCCAACCACGTTAAGAGGCCCGACACAAGAATGATATGCTTGTTTGAAGCCTCTCTTTATCAGTTCTTTTGCTCAGCTCACAAGGGAGTTTGAGCTTTATTTTCTCGAGAACATGCACCTGAGGCCATCAATGATAATACTTCTCGAACTTAGGCAAGAGGAGGAAATACTTTTAGACTTCGTTGCTTGGTTCACCATGCACTGAGTTGACAGTAATGTCAGTAGTAGAGAGATAGTGACTTAGAGTTTCGCCTAAGATAGAGGAGGAGAGTTGTGACAACTATGCAAGATGGTCCTTCAGCCTTTCAAAAGCCTCTTGATACTCATCGATCCATAGGAAGCCCTATGGGTTCTTTAATGCTTGAAAGATATGTAGGCACCTATCACTTCATTGGGATAGGAAACGATTGAGTATTGTTATTCTCCTTGTTAACTATTAGACTTCCCTTATTGAGCGAGATAGAAGCATCTTCAATATTAGCTCGTAGCTTCTCAAGTTTTGTGTCTATTAATTACAGGTGTCCTGCAAGCCAATTACGTGAGTGATAACACGTGTGATATGTTACATAATCTTTTTTGTTAACATTTATTATGATATTTTCTCACTTTATATTGGATGATGAATATATTGTGATGTCCTTGGATCTGTGCAATGGGAATTTGATCATGATGAGATCATGATAATGAGACAAATTCATCTATAAACACAAACCTTGAATATTCCTGGTCATAGGTTACTCGAAAGAGACATCGATATAATTGAACAAACTGATGTGCTATATACTCGTCCATATAATGGAGGCAGCTAGTCTCATAGTTGCTTATGTGGAGATACTACGTATAAAATCTCAGATTTCCATAGAAAAATTAGTCTCTTGTCGTCGTACAAAAATTAGTGCACAAAAAACCTACAAAATCGAAAAACTATGTATATAAGAATATCGTGTTACCTAGGGAGATTATATATCCATGAATTCCCATAGATTTGTGAGAGATGATAAAGCAGGTCAACTGTCCTCCTTTATAGCAGTGATCCACATGGTAGTGGCTGCAAAAACACTCCTCAAATCGCTACACAATCCTCCTCGCTGCGCGCACCATGCAATGAAGAAATAGCGGCCCTTCTTGCTGTCCACATGCCCCAAAACAGGGGCTGCAAGTTAAGGAGGAGTGGGGAGAGGAGAATAGGAGGTGTCAGCTAAAAAGGCTTAGCTTATGGCCCATTAGTTCCTTTCTATTTATAGACTCACTTGTTAACTTAAACCTAATAGATCATGCCCTATTTGGTATTGGATCTCCATCCAACTACCAAAGCCTCTTGGATTAGTAGGTCTTTACCCAATAATCTCTCATTGGCTCTTATTAGATCTTATACATATGATCAAATAATTCAATGGCTTATTGGATATCCAATAAGATAGATGCTCCAGTGGATATCTTAAATCCGAACCTCTACTCGTCGCAACGCCTACCATATGCTTGTGACCCTCTATGCCTCATATCAAGCTAGCAATGAGTCTTATTTATCAGAACTCATTTTGGCTCAGTAAATTATTATCTTTATAATAATTCACTCGACTCATCGACTGTAGACGTACGAGGCCATTACCCCGTAGTCCCCAAACGATATAGTGAAATCCAATCCATTAGATCTATCTGTTCTCAGTTACCATATATCTATAGTTCCTCATCTACTTAATATCCCAGAGACCGTATACCGGACATGGTGATGTTAGGCTCATATAATTTCTACTTGAGTCTCGCTCTAATCGGATTCTCCCGGATAACTCTTTCTCTCTCAATCCGAATGACCATGGCCAGGGATTTGTCTGAGGAAGAATACATGAGATATTTCTCTCATGACACTGAGAATGGCTGATCCTCTATCGATACTCAACAGCCCTTGTAAGGTGGCTACCACTCTCCATGACCAGTTGTGCTAGATCTGAAACTTTCTGGCCTATAAGTATGGTATCAAAAAGTGGAGTACTCATACAGGACATCCTTGGTATCTCAAGTCTAAGGATCAGATACACTATTAGGACGACGAAATTATTATTTGACAATGATGCATCATCAACCATCAAACATTTTGTGAGCAGATCAATCAGTGAACTCATTCTCTAATGAGTACCTGCGCGGTATCCCTAGTGTCTTCAAATAAGCAGCTATGAGACTAGCCACCTCCATCATATGGATAAGTGTACAACACACAAATTTATCCGATCATCTCAATATCCCTCTCGAATGACCTATGATCGGGATTATTTAGGATCTTTGTTTAAATGCGAATCGGCCTCATTATCGTGATCTCATCATCATATGATTTTCATTGCATAGATCCACGAACATCATAATATAAGCAACATTCACTTCCTTGGTAGTAACATTCACTTACTTGTCCTTGTCCTCTGACTTGTTAAGCTTTCGTAAGCGAATACGAGCTCTAGAGCAGTCCAACTCTCCAATCGCTTCGATCATACCTCTACATGATCAAGTCCCCCCCCATGGGACTCACTGGTACTTTCATTCGATATTCTCCCTTGGTGGTACACAACTCCCATATGCTGATGACCAAGACTTTTATTCGATGTAAAATTCAATGCATACATGGAAGACCCGCCTCTATGATACCATGACATTCACTCCTTGGATCCATAGTATTTCTTATCACCATGTTATTCACCAAAGTGGAGCTCCTAGTAACTCCCGATCATACCTCTGTATGATTTAGTCTCTCGTGAGACTAGTTTTGTGTGTATCATATTACCATGAATTGTTCCACCACGATCCATTGCACTATATCGCCTTCTAGTGATATTTCTATTGCATTATGATCATTATGAGATGAACTTAAATTATGATCCCTCCACGTGGGGCCTCTGCCAACACATCACATGGCCTCTTCCACCTTCGATTGTATTCACACAAAACTAGAAATGAAATACAAATGCATTGAGTTGAAAAAATACAATACTCTCTATTTATACATATTAGAAGAGAGGATTTTGCTCAATAGATGAGGATTTTCCTCAACAGATTTACAACATCTTCTCAATAGAGTTGGGGAGATCTCAGCTGTTGTTGAGGTTGTTATCACGGGAGATCTTGACTATTATCATGCCCCCGTAAGATGGTGCTTCTGTCAAGGACGCCGATCTTGGACCGATGTGATGAAAGCGAATTACGGGTGAGAGGCTTTGTGAGGGAGTCTACTAGTTAATCAACCGTATGTACATGAGAAACACGTAGTTGATGTCTGACAACTTGTTCTCGCACGAAGTGAAATTAAATGGCTATGTGTTTCACATGTGAGTGGAATAGCGAATTAGCGTATAGATAAGTGGCTCTGACATTGTCACAATATATTGTAGGAGTAGAGGTGATGTTGATGCCAAGTTCCTTGAGGAGATTCATGACCCAATTGAGTTATGTAGTAGCGATGGCTATGACATGGTATTTAGCTTCAGTTGTAGAACGTGCAACTGTCATTTTCTTCTTAGAACTCCAACTGATTCGATTAGATCCAAGGAAATCCCTCCTATTTATAGAGGTCCCCTATCAAACCTTAATGGATCCTTCCTTAGTAGGTATTGGATCTGCATCCAATTACCCAAACCTTTTTGGATTAGTGGATCTCTATCCAATAATCTCTCATAGGCTCTTATTGGATCTCATCCATGGGAACCAATAATTCAATGGGTTATTGGATATCTAATAAGACAATGGCTCCGGCGGATATCTCATATCCGAACCTCTACTCATCGCAATGCCTATAAGTCTAGTATTGGATATCCAATCAGCATCAGCAAAGGCGTGGAGATTAAGGGGGGAGTGTTTGTTGGGAAATCTTGGGGGCGACATCACATGAGCAAAGGAAGAACAAAAAAAAAATCCCTTATTCCCAAAGAGATGTTCGTCGTCGTGC
>LVTN01000416.1:156875-185604 GCA_001649415.1 Musa itinerans | reverse complement strand
GGACAGCCAAACCTATAAGTCTGGTATCAAAGAGTGGAGCACTCATACAGGACATCCTTGGTATCTCAAGTCTAAGGACCAGATACACCACTAGGACTACGGAATCGCTATCTGACAATAAGGCATCATTAACCATCCAGCATTCCGTAAGCGGATCAATCAGTGAACTCATTCTCCAATAAACACTTGTACTGTATCTCTAGTGTCCCCACACGAGCAGCTATGAGACTAACTACATCCATCATATGGACGGATATACAGCACACCAGTCTGTCCAGTTATCTCGATGTCCCTCTCGAGTAACCTATGACCGGGATTATTTAGGATCTGTGTTTAAAAGTGAATCGGTCTCACTATCGTGATCTCATCACGATCCGTTTCTTATTGCACAAATCCAAGGACATCACAATATATATATATGCATATATGCAATAGTTAATATAAAGTGATATATGCCAAAATATAATAAGCAAAAAGATTTCATATCAAGTCACACGTGCCATCACTCACGTGATTGGCTTACTAGGCACCTATGACTAACAATCTCCACTTGACCTAAAGTCAATCACCTATGTGTCTGATCCTCATCAGACCCCTGTGACGCTCAAAGATAATCTGAGACAACAGCTTTGCTGAACAAACTGTGCATTATTCTGCCCCCGCAAATACACTTACTCGATTGAGACTCCTCGCTAATGTAGCTCCTACTACACCGCTCAAGGCCTAGTAACATGCTGAACTCATTGCACACTTCAGCCTCCTACAGTCATATCCTTCTCATGCCGAAGAAAAAGTTTCAATGCTCCATGGCGCCAAGTTTCGATCGTCTTGGGTTGGCCACGAACATTCCATCGTCCACATACAAGCCCTTACATGAGTATCAAATTATTCAAGTTAGTAATTCCCCTCACCTTTGTGAGCTTTGCATAACTCTTTTGGTCGCTGAGTAACTAATTCCATTTTATATGGTCTCATCCTTTACTAAGCATCTCGCTTACCTTGAGCACCATCAAGCATGGTTGCCAAAGTTGAGCCATAGCTCGAACTCAACCATCCCAACATTTGTGCATTATGCATTCTTCCCAACTTGCTTGTACTCGTGATGTCTCTTGTACGAAGGGTTGGCTATTACTATGAATGTCACTCTTAAATGCCCGCTCCTCTAAGCTACTCCTTTTGCCTACATCTCCATGCTTGTTTCCCCCAAACGGTCATGCATGCTGGCTCCTCTCAACGCAACCCCACTAGGTCCCCCACATTTGCATGTCAAGTGTTTCTATGTGTGCTTGTCCTACTCTAATATCATATGTCACGAACTTAGCAGGTTTTGGTTAAGTCGTGCGGCACTCTTATGTGTCCCTCCGTAAAGGTCAGCCTCCCCGAAACCTCCTATGGTCCCTTAGAATATACAAAAGAGAAAATCTGTTTGAGAAAGTGTTTTACTCGAGATCCATAAGCAATCATTTCAGCAATTACTTAATAGCTAATACAAATTACAAATAGACTTCATAAGCTCTGAATGATTGTACAACAAAGAGTACAAAATAGTCTACTACTGACCAAAATCTCCACAAGTGCCCACATGATATAATTTTTATTTACAAGCCTAAGACGACCACCAAAACAAAAAAAAAATAGGGCTACTAAGCCTACTATCAGCCCTTTACATGCTATGCAAAGTATAAATAAAATCAAAAAATATGGACATATATGAGCATTACATCAAACACTTTGTTTACAATTTTGTCCGTGACATTGCGTGAAAAGAAATCTACCATAGAGGAGGCACAAAGCAAAATGTACCAGGGATGTATAAGTCAAAAAAACCTGATTTGCATGAAGAGAAATCTGTCACGACGGAGGCACGAGGCAAAATGTGCCTGAGGTGCATGAATCGGAAAAACCCCACTCGCATGAGGAGAAATTCGTCATGGTAAAAGCATAAGGCAAAATGTGTCTGAAACACGTGAGTTGGGAAAATCGGATCTGCATGAGGAGATTAAGAAGACCGACCCACCTCCGTTTGAGGTGTGGAAATTAAGAAGACCGACCCTCACCTCCATTTGAGGTGTAGAGGTTGCGAAGAGGTAGGGAGGTTGGAAAACCCAACCTTGCCCGACCAACATGTGTCCTTTGACGCACATTGGTTGGGTTGGTAATGGATCACCACCAGCAGCGCTATGGGGCGATCCCAAGCGCATTCGTGTCGAATGAACTAAACCTTGCATCTTGAACCCCTCTCACAAGAGCCTTGAAGCATGCTTTGGGATGGGGATAAATGATAGGGAGTATACTATCAATTAATCATCATCCGACCCATAGCCGTCACGTGGAGTTCTCGATAAGAGGAAAAAATCCAAGTCACCTTCTACCCGTCTACTCAAGTGGACAAGAGCCCAAAGCAAGTCTAAGGCAAGTAGTTCGAGATTGTGCCCCCTGATTGCCCACATGGACAAGAGGCTAAGAGAGGGCTGTTGAGGGTAGTTAGAGGCTGCCTCCTCACAAAATATTTCATGAAATATACTGCTGCTTTGTGAGCAAGTATAAAAGTTCTTCTTTAACATAATGAGTAGAGGCTTATCTTTTTTTAATCACTTACGTTCGTACTCATATATCTTAGGTTACTAACTTAGACGTCGAAAGAACTAAGTGAGGAAATCTCTCTCAACCTTGTTCTTTATGCAAGTGGTACCTCAGGAGCTTGATATTTTGACCTCGAACAATATTATATATATGGGTTCGAACTACATCGAATTAAAGAAGATGTTCTTTTTCCCCTAGCAAACTTTGAAAATCTTTTTAAAAAATACTATTACGGTGGGTCGAATCACTTTGGAAATTTTACGAGGTGACGTGGCTTCCATGAAAACTCGGTACTTAGCATAACTCTTTCAAAATAAGAAATGATTTAAATAGATTTAATTATAAGATTTAATAAATTTAATTATAAATTTATTATAGTAACTTGGGGTTTCACTGGATCGAATTATAGCATATCAGACTTATGAAATCCACATAGGGGTACGAACACGCATGTGCTTTGTGTGCTTGTAATTTGTCTAGCTATGCATCAACCTATGAAACTATTTGTGTGGTTAGAAAATAGGTGAAAAAGAAAAAGAGAGGAGATGTGTCCTGCCAAACCATATGATGGCATGAAGAGTCGCATCCTCAGTAAGTTTGGATGTGAGTCAGATATCTCGATAAAGAAAAAAAAAAATGGTATGAGATATTAATGA
This sequence comes from Musa itinerans, assembly GCA_001649415.1. Classification (NCBI taxonomy): domain Eukaryota; kingdom Viridiplantae; phylum Streptophyta; class Magnoliopsida; order Zingiberales; family Musaceae; genus Musa; species Musa itinerans. The sequence goes on along the minus strand of LVTN01000416.1, from coordinate 182,365 downwards.
ACGTGTTCTTTACATAACAAGTATCTCTGCGGCATCCAAATCCCGCATGTGGTGGGTCCAACGAAGACCAGGAGAAGATCGTTTTGCTCCTTCCTATTGGCCCGATAATACTGACATTGACAGGGCATGCATGCAGTAGGGACATTTCCTTGGACGTGCATGCAATCTTGCCCTCCTCTCTCACGTACACCCTCGCTGATTGCTTATATCCAATAGACCACATCTTGCATGGAAGTATAACCTATCGACACCTGCATGCAATCATCTTTTGAGGCCAATCATGCTTTCGGTGGCTAAATCGGAAACTGATCCGCCATTTATATTACCGTAGTGCAACGCCATGCATGACTTGTTTCCATTACTGGAGCAGTGGCGATGAAGTTGCAAAAGGATAGAGCCAATGAGAACGACAGAGGAAAATATCGCCTTTGGACTCTACTACAACTATATATGCTACATACACGGAGTGGAACAACAAAAGAAGGGCTCTCGCTGCCTGCACTGAACTCCACGAAGCTATCGAACTCATTTCAAAGGCATTTGGCGTGCAAAATGAGGAGAAGGTACATCAAACTCCGCAGCTCGAAGAGGAAATCTCACGTCTCACTGGGAATACCTGAAGCCTTACATGACGGTGATCTTCCACATTCTAGGTTAGGCAGCAAGTGTGACCCCATGTGGATCAGAAACGAGGCGTTTGCATGGAGCAAGCAGAACTCATCCTGCGTGCAGATTGACACGGATGTAAGTAAAACTTGAAATGGATAGAAAGCATGCATGAGTGGCTGTACTTCCTCGAATCATTTTATATCAGTCATGCAGTCCTTCATACTGTTGCTGCTCCTATAGTGCTTGAGATTGCGGCTGCCAATTTGGATGGCATTTCAGTAAGGCAATAGTACAAACAGTTCAAAGTGACAATCAATGCTATTGACGATTTGATGAGCTTAATTGAGTTTTCTATCAGAGACGAACTTGTCATTTGGTATGTACTACCAAACGTAAATCCTTCTTTTCGATGCTAAATTGTCATTTCCATTCCTATTGAAGTGGTCAAATGGGGAAGCAAATCACTAGCGAAGTCATGGATATTTAAACGCCCCCCCCCCCCCCCCCCCCCCCCCCCCCCATAAGTTTTAGGATGTGACGATGTCTTCGCTCATCCTGTACAACTTTTAATGGACCCCACGCCTCCTAAGCCAACCAATACCGGGATAAGAAACGGGTGCCTTAAATGAGCCAACCGATACCTTACCCGAGCCCGAACGGCCTCGCGATCCACCACAGGATCGCGAGGCCAAGACGTTTCATGCCGCTTGTGGCTCACGTGACACCTCACGTGCCTGTTCCATCGTCGGCGCCATCTCGCTTCAACGTTTCATACCAAACGCGATCAGTCCCCCGTCAAATCGGCACTGGCGGACGTCGAATCAGAGCCGTACGCTGGGGTCGGGTAGCCGCCCGAACAAGGAAAGCCGATCACAACGTGCGCCCTCGTGCCCCACGCTTCCCTCCACGAAAGGAGGAAAGAGAAGGAGAAGGAAAAGAAGAGCAGGTGTCCGCCGTCAATATCTCCAAGTCCAAATTAACCGCCGCTTTCAGTGTCGTCGTCACCGCCCATCAAATCGAACACACCCTCGCCGTATAAATCTTGCACAGGCACACCCTCTTCCTTCCTTATTCTGATCATCACAACAATTGCATTAGCCACTCCACGCCAGCGGCGGCACGAGCAGCCGCACCAGCAGCTTAGGCGTTGGCTGTGGTAAGATAAACTAGAATGAGGCTCGCATTTGGTATCTCTCGGTCGTCCTTTCCGACGAGGGAGCCGCGGCGCTCCACCGATTTCTTCGCTTCCACCTCTACGGCTTTCCCATCGGGCCGCCCGACCACCGTCAAGATCGGAAAACGGTGGAGGGAGTACCAGGGCGCCAACAACTGGGACGGCCTGCTCGACCCGCTCGACGACGCACTCCGTTCCGAGATCCTCCGGTATGGCGAGTTCGCTCGGGCCGCTTACACCTGCTTCGACTTCGACCCGTCGTCCCCCACCTACGGCACCTGCCGCTTCCCCAAGCGGTCCCTCCTTCGCCGATCCGGCATCCCCGACACCGGCTACTGTATCAGCCGGAACCTCACTGCGACCTCGGGCGCGCGCCTTCCCGGATGGGCAGAACCCGGCGCCCCCGCCTGGCTCACCCGCGGCACCAGCTGGATCGGGTACGTCGCCGTGTGCCAGGACGAAGACGAGATCGAGCGGCTGGGCCGGCGGGACATCGTCATCTCGTTCCGCGGCACCGCCACCTTCCTCGAGTGGATGGAGAACCTCCGGGCTACGCTCACGCATCTCCCCTCCGTCGTCGTGCCAGCCGCATTGGGCTCCGACGCGGCCGAGCCCATGGTCGAGCGTGGCTTCTGGAGTCTCTTCACCTCTTCCAGTTCAACCCGGCGCAGCCTCCGTGACCAAGTGCGCCAGGAGATAAGAAGGCTCATCAACAAGTACGACGCCCGTGGGAAGCCTATCAGCCTTACGGTGACAGGCCACAGCCTCGGGGCCGCCCTCGCCGTCCTCACTGCACACGACATCACCACGGCGTTCCAAGACGCACCGACGGTCACGGTCGTGTCGTTCGGCGGCCCTCGCGTCGGCAACGCTAGCTTCCGCCGTCGCCTCGAGGAGCGGGGAACCAAGGTGCTCCGGATAGTTAACACTCAGGACATCATAACCAAGGTTCCTGGCTTCGTGGTCGAGGAGGACCGCAGAGTGGCCGCGGACGACGACAACGGCTGGCTACCGAGCTGGCTTCTGTCGAAGTCCGGGTGGGTGTACGCCGACATCGGCAGAGAGCTTCGGCTCAGCGGGCGGCGCACGGCCAATGTGGTGGCCTGCCATGACCTTGGCGTCTACCTCAACCTAGTGAACCAGCTAAGCGCCAATTGCCCCTTGAGATCGTTAGCCATGCGAGCAGCAACCAGTCAAAACCAGGGACCGATTCTTGGATAATATCACATCCATTGTACATTATATATTAAAGCAAAAGGAGAACAAAACCGTTGAAGTTGGCGTAAAGGCAGTCCCTGGTGTTTTGCCATGCACGTTTTGTGAAGTCTGCTACATTGAGTTGACATGCATCCGTGCCTTGGCATCTCGTAGAATTCGCGACGAAGATCGATAGAAACAGACGGCATGACCCAAGGCAATCGATGCAAGGAAGCCCATCGTCGATGGTGTTGCTGCTCGAAGCCTTTTCACATTTACCTAACCTCAAGTCGATAGATAGGGACTTGTACGTGTATATAAATAGCGGTCATTTCAAGTATTGTACGTTGCGGCGGGAACGAGCCACGTTGCCCACCGGCCATGCTTCTCCCGGTGTGTGGTTCACGAACCGGAGCCCTTTTCCTGGTGCAGTCTCATTCATGGCCACGCACGCCTCAAGTGATGGCCCTCGTCATTGACGTAAACACTCTTGACCGTGGATGCAGCTTCTCAGACCATACACGTTGCGATAGCCCACAGTATATACCTTCACCGAAGTTGCCCGACTTGTTGATCGGATCCCAACCCGACGAACGCATCTGCTCTACGTGTGCCGAATTAAAAGTTGGATAAATGCACGTAGACTTCATTCTTCATTAGTTACGATGTCAACGACTTACAAATCACAAGGCCCATGCACTGCGTGTGTCATGTCGTCAAGCATTGACGCATTAGTAAATTAGTACGTAGACGCAACAAAATAAACAAAAATTGGAAAAGACTTGCATTGTTTTGGTGCGGTAGATCTTGATACGATGGAATGAAACGTGCATGTTGATCTCACCAGATATGAACTTAGCTTAAACAGCATGAAAGGGACGACATATAATAAAAAGCCTACTTAAGGGGATGATGATATAATTGAGACATTGCACATTTCCTCGAGATATCAAGGTAAGGTATGAGATTTTTTTGTATGAACAGTTTTGCGATATTTTATCGCCAATATAACTGGTTGTAATTATGTCTCTAATTGCCGGGAATCAGGAGAATGAGGTAGCAAGTACACTATATGACTTGGTCGGAGATTGCCATAAAAATGGACCACAGGATATATAGCGGCCTGACTCTAATGAGTTGGGGTTCATACAACTCTCTCTCTCTCTCTCTCTCTCTCTCTCTCTCTCTTCTCAATCAAAGGCCTCGTAGATAGCTTACAAGTTTCTATCACCATGAATGAATCGGCGTTTAAGGTCAATCAATCGGTGGAGTTCGATGGTGACTGATATCTACATTTTTAGTTATGTGATGAGGTGCGTGGCAAATCTATTTTAGCCGAGACAAGGGAGAACTCTCACAAAGATGGTGACCCTCGAGCCATTTCATTTCATGCACGTATAAATAGCTGCACGGATCCCCTAATATCAACAGTTTTATATACATGGTGTGGAACTCGTCATCTTGCAATCCTTTGGCTTGATGGAGATGGGCAAGCTCCATCCAGAGACTTCCATCACTAGCTAGTTTGATACACAATAGTAATTAATTAGTGTCAGGATTGACCAAGAACACTCTAATTTGGACAACCCAGAGATCTTGATATGACATGTTGGTTGGATTCTAATTCACCTACAGTTTAATCAGTTTGATACATAATAATAATAATTAATTAGTGTCAGGAATGACCGAGAACACTCTGATTTGGTCAACCCAGAGATCTCGAAATGACATGTTGGTTGGATTATAATTCACCTACAGTTTAATCAGTCTGATACATAATAGTAATTAATTAGTGTCAGGATTGACCAAGAACAGTCTAATTTGGTCAACTCAGAGATCTTGAAATGACATGTTGGTTGGATTCTAATTCACCGACAGTTTAACCTCATTCCCTTACATCGTTTGTCAGCCCAGATTGACAAACTCGAACGTCTCAGGAAATCCATATCAATTGTGTTGCTTGGGCCATCACCTTGTCCAAGCTCTACAACCACTACAAACTACACAATGAGCCCATGCCACAAATAGAACAGAGAAGACTTTTGACACGCAGAGTTGGAGAAATAACGCAGAAGTCTAATTTGGTCAAATGTTGTCAATAAAAAACTCAACGAAAATACGTATCTCGTATTTTCAGTATATTCTTCCAAAGGTAAATTAGGAAATGATATTTTAATCTGTCAATTACTTCTCTTTCTTCTTCAATGGCTGTTATTACTTGTAATATTATGAACGTAACTGTACAAGCACAATCTCATTGCTTGCATGCTTGCTTTCCCGACGCGTGTTGGCGGTCCATAATTCAGTGGACGCCCGGCCGGTTGTCATTTCGGCCGTGGCGTCGGCAAGCAGGCGACAGTAGTGCACTGGGATTGGCATGGATGGTGTCGTAACGCACGTCTTCATCACCAGTAGGTGGTGTATGCGGCGACGTCCCTTAGCTTCCCACTTCCCACTGGCTCAGGATATTTGTTTCGTCGCCGCCATTTCTCTCAGCGAACAAAGGTCGAACAGGTGAGCCTCCCATCGCACCTCCACGAGCTTCCGGGAAGGGACGGAGCGACGTGAACTGCACCGGTCGTCCAGCTTCGGTTGACGCCAGATCCTAGAGGATGGAAGTCAACGCACGCGTTCCAATGATTGGGTCGATGCCATCCTATTCCGATGCGGATGGGGAGCTCGGAAAGATGCGTCACCGCCCAGAGCCAGCGACATGCGTCACCGCCCAGAGCCAGCGACGTCTTCAGCGTCCATTACTTTCGCATGCAAAATCTGGGGAAAAGAGCACAAGCTTTTATTTAGTTAGCCAAGGACAAGCCGCCCTCCCTTGTGAACGCCTCGACTGCGGAAAGACGGGAGGAGAGAAGAGAAAGCATGATTCCTGAGACGATGATGAGCGGTGGATTGTTTCTGGGAATAACACATGCTTATTTTTAATTCAATCCTTTCAGCGTAGGTGGATTGATGGATATGGAAGAGTTTCTGTGACTTTTCTTTGGGGAAAAAAATGTCATATATATATATATATATATATATCTTTATTTAAATAGTAATCGTTATAATTTTCGTCGGACATCGACCGTTTACAGACCTTCATTTGGATATTTGTATAACGATATACCATAATTAATAAAAATATATATCACAAAATTGTTTAGGTCACACACTAGTACATATTTCGGATCCAAATTAAATTCGAGATCCGATTGATTATGTCCAACCCGGACCTTCATCCGAAGTCCGAAATTGTTTAGGTCACACACTAGTTCATATTATTATTATCGTTATTAATGACTGTTATAGGAAGAATCTTTGCCTTTCCCTCTCAAATAGAGGCTCTCGAGAGAGCACAGCCGAAGAAAACGGTGGAGGGAAGGGAACGGGTCCATCCTTCGTTCATCCGCAATCGCGATTCCTCCAACTCCCTTCACCCAATTCCTCTCTGCCGCAGCAATTTGCCGCATTTCAATCCCGAGTAGTAAGTCAGTTTCCTCCCCATTTCTTGTTTCTTTCTTTTTAATGATGATCCTGTTCGAGAGAGCTGTTAGATTTCGATGGATTCTCGTCTTGTGGTGCCCCTGGATTGACCTCGTCGGATCTTATCTTGGCAGTCAATGGGCATATCCCGCTCCTTGGAGGCACCGCGGTATTCCTTGATAGGGGTCTTGAGGCGCCATCTCCTCTGATCGACAATGTGCGATAGATCTGATGCTTTCAGCAGTTCTGTTGGTTACCTGGTTGTCGTTGGTAAACCTTTTTGTCATCGCTTTCTTTGTGAATGGACGTAATTAATTCCTGTAGATTAAATGGAAGATATTTTTACGAACTAAAGATTTCATAAAAGGTGAGATCTTGAACACATAAGATAGCAATTCAGCTTATCCAAACATGTAGGCTGTGAGTGGTCGTTCTCTTCTTAGGTCAGCATTATCGGTGGGTGTCATTTTGTCCAACTTTGGAAAGACGCAATCGCATATCGAGACTGTATCTGGAGGTTTCGTACGTATCTTGTGAATTTTTTGGTGTTTCTCCTAGACAGTCTCCAAAATCAACAAATTGACGAAGAGAGACCGAGTCACAGTAATGCACATTAGGTCAAAAAAAGAGACCAAATTTAGTTGTTCTTGCTGTTATTACATCTAATTTTGCAAACACTTGTTGCCTAATTTAATGGGTTCTGGACAGATTTAAATTATTTTAAGCGGAGACTAAGTGGTTTATGTCAATTCTTGATAGTATGATTTCCTTGAAGTTCTTGTTTGATTTTTCATAATAAAATCAGGTTTATTGCTGGTTGTTCTTAATTATTTTTAGCTATCAGATATTGTCCTGTACAGAGCTCATTGATTGGGAAATATGTGTAGGCAACACCAAATATGGGATCTTATGGCTTGTTGTTATTGTTAATTTTATTGTTGTTTTTATGCTGAGTTTTATCTCCTTCTCTAACATTCTTCTCTGGATTTCTCTCTATTCCTTTTTTGGTTTCCTGGTCACTTTTAATCTAATGATGGTGCCAATACCATCACGACGGTAAATTTCTGTTGATGCAGATTCTACACCTCCTTTATAGGGTAGCACCCACCTGGAGAGCCATTGTTAAAAGCTGATCTGGGTCTTATTTTGGGAGCTTAATTTAGATTGTAAGAGGATCACTAGAATATAACATATGAACAGAAAAAAAAAAAAAGAAATTACAATGAGATGAAATTTTACCTGCAACCAATCTGAAATATGATGTAACTGTAAAGTATAAATAAGAAGTAAGATCGATGTAACTCCTTGAATTTCACTCCCCTGTAAGTAGCAAGTGAGACCTTCACTTATTGATCAACCATAGCTTCCTGCTATCGTACATGCCTGAACTTCCATTTGGATAGCTAGATTTACATAGTTATTAGCCCTGTACCTTCTCTGTTTTTCAATATTTGTTGACATTAGAAGTTCTAAGTCTAAATATTGGTGCTTTGCTTTTGCATTTTGTAGTGAAGTCTCTGTTTTATCCATGATAAACCACCTCATTTTCTTTTCACAGTGAGATACTGTTGATCAATAATGCTTCAGAACAATTACCACCAGTTGAGGTCCTAATAATTGAGAGTTTGTTTAAATCCATGTGCCCTTTCTAATTTACACAAGAAAAATAAAGAAACTTTTTTTCTGAAAAATAGATATCTTCACTTGATAATAGGTAGTTCCCATTATCACATGCAAGGAGATCTTTAAGAATGTCAATCAGTTATTGAATGTGATTGATAGTTGTGCGAGTGAAAATGTCGACAAGCATTTGCTTGGCAATACATGTGACATTACGGCAAATGAAGTTGTCATATGAGACAGCCAAGGTGATTTTCTCTTGTGAGAGCTAGTTAAAGTAACCGTCTTTCCTTGACCAGAATAAAGCACGCAGATATGAACTATTTTTATGATCTAGCTAACCAAAATATTTACAGAATACAGGCTCTATTATCATGTTGTGGACTTGCAAAGCAGCATGAAAATTTCTTTCTTGCAAATCCATTTTGTCCTCTCATCATCCATTTACACAGATGGTCTGAAAGGTCAAATGAGATTCAATGTATAATCTAAGTACTGCTCAAATTCTTGTGCTTTTGCTTTCCCCTAGTTGATTGTCCATCAGATGATGACATGTTCCTATCCATTTCGTAATATATCTGTACTTGTTACCGGATGGCAAGGCTGTATGCGATGAACAATCGAGGCCTCTATAATACTCTATCTAAGCATGCCTTTATCCAAGTTGGTAATTTATTTTTGACTGCTTAGGGGATGGCAAGGCAGCATGCCATGAACAGTTGAAGGCTTGAAGCCTCCTAGGATGCAAATCGGTGGGCAACCTGTTAATTAGAAGGCCACTTTGAACTGGCTGTGTCTCCTGCATCTTCCCAGACCTTGGGCTTTTGCTTCCTTGAATACTGATGATAATAATCTAAATTTTTGATAATTATATCTCATCATGCACAAATGATGATCAAGATAACATTCCTGCAGTTATTGATCGTGTTGCTTCAAATATAGTCAACAAGTGCTGATATATGATGCGAGAGTATTTTCATTTTTATGTTGCAATTCTTTTGACACAAAACTGATTGTTGTTTCATCTATTATTTACCATAATATTTTTCTTCTCCCATCTCAAAAACCAGTTGTTTAATCATGACCTGTGTTTTCTATCCCTAAGATCATTCACATATTTATTTGATCTGCTTGTGCCATTTCAGACCAATAACAACAAGGAGGCCGATCAAAGAATGGTGTTTGCTGGAGAGCTGGGAATCTATGTTGATAATATCTCACTCCGGCACATCGGGTACTGTGTGGATGATAGAAGCAGGAGGACTTACAAGAACTTCACATGAGAAACCAATGGGTGACTCGATGCTAACCGCCGTGCCACCTACTACCAAAGATGAAACTCAATGCTAATTGGTTTGATATAAACATGATTTACGACCAAAATTTTGTGTGTCTCCAAGCATGCCTCGCAGAAAGAATGGTATTCCTGACTAGGATTTTAGCAATAGGAAGACCATTTGAGGACAAAATTGGCACAAAGAACAGTTGATGACAAAGTGAAAGATGAACGCCACATGTAAAATTTTGTCAAGTTCTCAGCCTAGCTTTTCATGAGATTACTGTTTAAACTCTTGTACCTATGATAGTGTTTCAACCTCGATTTCTTTTCGGTATAATTTTTTTACCTGCTGTTATATAAACCTTGAATACAAGAAATCTAAGGTATTGGATCTATTCAAAGCGCATGTATTACATTAAAAGGCAATGGACTAAAATATGCACAAAAAAGAGAATATATTTATGTACATATTCACTATTTTAGTTATTTGTTTAAAGTGCATGGTATTACATTTATCCATTACTAAACACAAATAGGATGGTCTCACATCATTAGGTAAGAGTAACCGTCGATGCAAATGATAGCAGAGGAAGCCGGAGGAAGACATTAGAGCGACCTTAATTCCAAGAAAGGAAAGAGATGGTACGTTTGCAGAAGCAAGATCGGGAGATCAAATAATATAAATGTTTGCAAAAGAGAATAAATTCAATTGTAATTACCAAAAGGATGAACATTTTCCATCAAACTCTAATTGAAAATTTTCCAATTCATAGAATAAATTTGCAAACACACAAGTAATAAAATGAAAATTTCCAAGACTAAAAAAGAGGGGAGCTACTATAGATGTAGAGGGCAAAAACCTTTTCATTAACTTCAACAATGAATAGGCTGCTTTTGGCACCAAAAAGCAAACAATGGCTTCTTTGGTGTTCCTCTTTGCATCGGTAGGCGCCAATTCCCTGTTGCTCCTTCTCAAAGCTACGTCCTAATCATTTCCTCTCCCCTAATCAAAAAACCCCACACCTTGATCTCTTATGGTGTTGGCATTCATTCCCCCATCACGTCTGACATGGTGAGGAGTTGGCCTCCATAGCTCTCTTGACACAGACCCCAAGAACAATACAAAATTCCGTAGCATGAGCACTTTGATTTGGACCATATATGTACCTTGCAAATGCATCGATCAAACTTACCGCAACCAGCAACGTTATGTGCACGTTCGTAGAAAGCAGCTAAGCATGCATAGGAGCACATTAGCTGTGGAGGAGATAAGGATCTGAAAGCTGCACGGCTTCAAGTATGTGGGACATGATTCAGGCTCAAAGCTCGGAGTAACAAGGGGCCTAATTTGATTGGGGAATAATAATGGCTCGGATTCTACGAAAAAGGCCACAATAATGCATGTGTACCTACAAAAAGGCTTTTGTACGTGTGTGTGTGTGTGTGTGTGCGTGTTGCATGTGAGGCATCACTGAAGCCGCGTGCCGTTAGTATGACAGAAAACGAAGGTAAACGAATTTGTGCGTAACCACTAGTGGATATCCATGAGAACGTGGATACCCTCTCTCTCTCTCTCTCTCTCTCTCTCTCTCTCTCTCTGTGTTCCTTTTGGTAGGATTTACGAACTGTGTCCATGGCATTGTTGTCTCAGAAGTATCACCAACCCGGAACAGTAGATAGAACACCATCTCCCACCAGAAGCCAGAAGAAAAGGTTCCTGCTACGTTGTTGGAATAACATCATTATGTAGCAAAGAGAGAATTCGTTGCCGAGTCCTTTTTATGTTAGATGAGAAGGAGAAGGAGCTAGGAAGGCTCGTCCCGTGCAATTAGAGAAGAGAGAGAGAGAGAGAGAGAGAGAGAGAGAGAGAGAAAAGATCTACAGTCGTGCCTCACATAAAAGGGGAGAGCTCTCCTACCAAAGACTGCTCAAAGTTGGACAGAGAGAAGGGTATAAGAATAAGAAGAACAGCGAATCAACATAGAGAAGAGGGAATGGGGCATCACTCCTGTTGCAACCAACAGAAGGTGAGGAGAGGGCTATGGTCTCCTGAGGAAGACGAGAAGCTCATCAGATATATCACAGCCCATGGCTATTGCTGCTGGAGTGAGGTCCCCATGAAAGCAGGTCTTGTTTCTATTCTCTCTCTCTTTCTCTAAAGTATGTCTGTGCTTGTCATTTGAGATTCTTATGCTTGGATCGTTGTACAGGGCTTCAAAGGTGTGGCAAGAGTTGCCGCTTAAGATGGATCAATTACTTGAGACCCGGCATAAGGCGAGGAAGGATAACGCCGGAGGAGGAGAAGTTAATCATCAGCCTCCACGGGATTGTTGGGAACAGGTTCTCATCTTCCCACCTTCCGAAATCATCATCCGCATTAAGCTTCTTGGATGATTGCACTGCCATCACTTTTATCACCAATATGATTACAATTTCTGGTCTCATTTCGTCTTCTCGCTGGCAAATCTACCGCAGATGGGCTCACATAGCAAGCCATTTGCCTGGTCGAACAGACAACGAGATCAAGAACTACTGGAACTCTTGGATCAAGAAGAAGATCCGCAAGCCTACGACACCCCAGCCTACCGCGTCCCCGAGAGTTGAGCTGGTCCACCCATCTCTCAACTCCATGAATCAACTCGATTCTACTGATCTCCATCAAGATTTAACGTCCAAGTCATCGCTGGATCCCATATTTCCTTCTCCTTGGCCTCTTTTCATGTTTGACGATGGAGGCGTCAGTGGCAGACACTCAGCCAGCAGCTGCACGAGGGAGGAACCTCTTCAGGAAGCGACATGTTCCGACATGTACAACGTCCCTAACCACAAGCAAGACGAAGCAGATATGCCTTCCCTCTTCGACTTGGTGAACAGCAGCATGACCTACAACAATTTGCCGCCTTTGGTTGACGACATGGAGAACACTGTCACTGAGGAGGAGGCACAGCCGTGTTGTCTGGGAGACAACGGGGAGGTAAGCGGGGAAAGCTTTGAGAAGAAAGGGCTGGGTGAGTGGCTGGTGCCGCAGCAATACTCTTGCTTGCTTTCTTGGGATGGTGTCCAGAGTCCCATTGGAGATGAAGCTATCATCACAACTTCCTCTAGTATGGCCACCATGGATACAACGTTCCCTTTCCCATGGCAATAAACACACGTCACACACACGAGGGAACATTTTGTGGTTTGGAATTGGATGGTCCTATGATTTGTTTTGTTTGCTTGACATTGTGGATAAACAGTAATAATGAGCGATGATCACGCAATATGGAGAACATAGGAAGGAATGGAAGAAATGAAACGGGGTGGTGACCTCAATTCTCGGGTGTCGTGGTTGTGAGATTGTGATGCTAACTTCTCACCTTCGTGTACTTCTTTCCTGACGGAGCGATGGCGTCGTGTCGACTGCAGGCGTGAACAGAAGAAGCATTTTGTCGACTGCCGGCCACCTCATACTGCATCCATAAATCCATATAGCCCAATTCATTTCTTTCCCGCGTTACGAGCGACGCAACATATATCCCTTTTGGCCTTCCGCCAGCTTTGCTCTGTTTCGACTGTCCTCGTGGATGCCCAACCTTATGTTGTTCTTCGACGATGCCTCCTTTGTTCTCTGCAATTTCATCAAACATCTTTGACAATTGACATCGCATCCATTATTTTACAGAAATCACACACATATCCGCATACGATTTTGTTAAGCATAAGTAGAGCCCCGTACTTGTCGATTATTCTATCTAATGTTTGAGAGAGAGAGAGAGAGAGGATGGATACATGCAATTATGAAATGCTTCTGCATCACTTGTGAATGCAGCACCTGCAATCGACGGATTGCGATCAACAAGAGCTTGATCCTGTTATATATGTTAGAACAGATCATCCATCCATTTTGGACTCGTCTCCTTCATCCACAACGATCCTCCTCCAAAACGGATGCTCCCTCCACACTTTGCCCATCTGCTCCATGGGTATGTTCCTGGTCTCTGGCAACAGCATGTGTATGAACATGGTCATGATGACCAGCCATCCCGCAAAGAAGAAGAAGATCCCGGACTTCATGTGGCACAGCATGGCCAGGAAGGTCTGAGCTATGATGAAGGTGAAGATGAAACTGACGGCCACTGTAATGCTCTGCCCTGCAGACCGTATCTCCAGTGGGAAGATCTCACTGGGAACCAACCAGCCCAGCGGCCCCCATGACCACCCAAAACCCGCGACGTACACACATATCAACAGCAGGACGAGGTAGGCGTATCCTCTGCTCACCCCACCGTGGTCGCCGAGCTGGGTCGCCAGTATTCCCGCAATTATCACCTGCGAAATCAACATTTGGATCCCCCCGATAAGGAAAAGTCGACGCCGGCCGAGTCTGTCCACCACGATCATCGATATGAGCGTAGAGGAGATGCCGACCACTCCCCCGACGACGGCCGAGATCAAGGACGCGTTCTGGCCCAGGCCGATGGTCCGGAACAGCACCGGCTGGTAGAACGCAATGGCGTTAATGCCGGTCACCTGTTGGAAGAAGGGGATGGCGATGGCCATCACCAGCTGGGGACGGTAATTTCGTCGAACGATGGTTCGGAGCGGCCGGCGAACGATCCGGGACGCGTTGCTGGCCGCGACGAGATCCTCCAACTCCTGGTCGACGTCGGTGGTGCCTCGAATCTTTTGGAGCAGCTGCTTGGCGTCGTGGACGTCGCCGCCCTGTTGAATGAGGCTGTTCGGAGTCTCGGGAAGGAAGAAGGCTCCGAGTGTCAGCAACAAAGCTGGAACTGCTGCTAAAGCCAGGGAGACTCGCCAGCCCCACCCGCCCTTAATGTTCGCGGTGCCATAGTTGATGATGTTCGCAATGAGAGCTCCGATTCCAATGCTGAACTGGAAGCCATTGTTGAACGCCCCTCGATACTGAGGCGGAGCCATCTCCGAGAGGTACAACGGAACGGACTGCATCATGAGCAACAAGTCAGATACCGCCAGCGCAGTGTTCGACGCTGTAACACAAAAGACACACGCGCGCTCTCTCTCTCTCTCTCTCTCTCTCTCTCTCTCTTCGTTGCAACCTGTAGACCTTATGTTTCTACGAAATGAAGTCAGTCATCGACTTGACTATACGACGATGCGTCCTATAGATGGTGTGATGTCGCTGTTTCACGTATATTTAATCTACGCCAAACACCTTTTTTGCAATCTTGCAAGCCGCCATTTGGGACCGCTTCAAGCAAATCATTGAAGCGCCGCCAACAGATACTTATCTTTAGGGTACGCTTTGAGTGGACCTCGTTTCAGATCAAACATGGAGCTTCGGAGAACAAAAGGTTTGGAATTCTTACCTGGTTGGCTAATCCGACGCCTATGCCCAGCAAGACGCGGCCGAAGATGACCATGTAGATGTCAGCCGCAGCTCCACCGAGCGCTGCCCCGGCCATGAAAGCGAAACCCCCCGCCTGCATCGTCCGCCTGCGGCCGAACCGCCGCGTCACCCACGAGGCGATGAAGGTGGCGAAGAGCCCGGCGACGTACAGCGATGACGTGAAGGCCGTCAGCAACTGGCTGTTGAACTTGCAGTAGTTGCTTACGGCGGAGTCCCCTCTCATCTTGGCGTACACGTCCGGGAAGAACTTCTCCAGAAACGACTCCATGGAGGTCACTCCACCTACAAGTAGAACCGAGTTGAACGAAGAGAAGCTCACCCGTGGCTGGCCGACGAAGGGATTACTTACCTGAGATCCCGATGTCGTAGCCGAAGATGACGCCTCCCATGCCAGCCATGACGCAGGAGATGACCACAAAGGTTGTGACCCTGCCATTGTAGGTGGCAGCCGCTCCGGTAGCAGCCGAGATATGGACGGCCATGGGGGTGGATGGGAGGAGGGGAGGCGTCGCGATAAAGGACTGTATTTTATAGATCTTCGCTGTGTCGAAGAACACTTACGGAAGGGAACAAAGAAGAATAGCAGTCGTGATTGACTTTTTGGGTCTCCCTTTTCTCTCACGTCCCGATGAACCGGGCGCAGGGAAAATTTCTACCTTCCGCAATGGCCTATCCACTCTCATAAAAGGAAGTAATCTTTTATTGATTCGGCCATGAAAGAAAACAATTGAAAGAATCCTTTATTACCTTAATTTATATGAAAATATTGCTTACCAATTGAATCATCGATATGATTTCCTCCATTATTTCTATCAGAATTTACTCTTTGATTTTCCATCATGTTTGAAAAAACAATTCATGATTCAATAAATTATCTATGATGAAATTTTATACTATAATTAGAAATTATAATAGAATAATCAATGCTTGTAATGCAATTAATAATCAATAATTGTAATGCTCCCGGTCCAACCGAAGGTCACAATTCTGCAGATTTTGCTATAGGAATGCAAGAATAAAACTTGGATAAATATTTTACCTCCACAGAATATTCATCGTATTCTATAATCATAAACAGTTTAATCATAGGATATTGTTAATAATTTTGACAATTCAGATCCATAAGAAATTTCATGATCAAAACATAAATAAGTGACATTATCCTTATACAATCTAGGGAGTTATATATCATTATATAACCATCAAAACTCTATATCATATCACGGTCAATACCAATTTATTTACATAATTACAATATCATCATATTATAACCAAAATAAATAATATTTCATATTAATATTATACAAGTCTAAAATAGGAGAGATTTTTAACATTGGCTCGGGTCCAGACCGTTCGGCCGAGTCATTATTATTTTCTTAGGCATAAATGCATCCCTCCAAACTGAAATTTTTTTGTATTTGGTTTGTTTTCCCCAAAATTATACTTGTCACTATTATTTAATCTCTACTAAACATCATAAACAAATTAATTGTTGGTTAAAACTATAATTTCCATTAATATCTTTTAGAAACTCGCGCACGAATAGTGGAAATATATTTAGATAATTTATATTTTAATTTCAGTCATAATTAGAAGTGATATTTTGGAGATCTTTAGATATATGGCAACAATATTGGCACATTTGGAGTATCTTATATATATATATATATTTTTATTTATTTATAATTTATATGTTTCTTGTAAATGATAAGTACAAGATTCAATCACAGAACATATATAATTGCTGACGTATGGAGCTGTGTAAATTATATGCTCTAAACTACCATTCTCATGTTCGTTTTCTTACAAAAATAAAATAAAAATTGTTGACCATATTATCACTGCAATAAATAACAGCAAAAAAAAAACACACACACACACACACTCAAGTAGTCGAAGCTTGTGTCAACTCCCAGTCTCCAAAGACATTCAAATCTCATGGACCGTTGATTAGCTTCTTAAATAAGCCTGGTTGTGAAATGGACTACCCATCTCTGTGGTCATGATATAGACTAACATATCTTGCATTAATTTCCGAAGATATATATACGCACATCAATAACACCCAAGTATTAATGTTGTAGGTGAACTCTACAAGATCTAACAAGGTTGATGCTTCTTTGACCGATAGATGGAGCAGCAATTAAAAGGCAGCAGCAAGCTTTCCAAAGGAGGGAGAGAGAGAGAGAGAGAGGTGTGTGGACTATTTTTTGGAGTTGGAGGAGGAATGAGAAGAGGCATGGAGATTGAGACCGAGGACGTGGAGGAAGAGTTGGAGGAGATGAGCTGTGGGCTGGACACGCCCCGTGGAGCTCCGCCGGAGACGGAGGAAGGCGGCGGCGGGGAAGCGGAGCAGAGGAGCGTCTATTACGACGAGGACCAAGGTTTGTATAGCCTCGTCGTTTCTCTTCGCGTCTTTATTCCGTTTTCTATTTTTGGTTCTCGAAACCAAGAAAAATGGGCAATTATGAAATGACGATGATGCCCTGGCGCATTGAGTATGGAATGCTTCTCGAGCCAAGACAGAAAGCATCTATATTTCCTCAAAACCCTCTTCTGTTGCTATTTGTTGCTCGCTCATTACGGTTCTTGATCCTCTCCCTCTCCTCATTCTTCCCTGGGAATGGGAATGGTGAGATTCGAGCGATCATGGGGTTTTCTTCTCTCTTGCTGCTGCATGCAGTCTATCATCTTGCTTTATCACCTAGATCGGATTTCTTGTTGTGATGGGAGAGCGCCACTGGATCTTGGCGGTAGGTTAGTTTCTTGATCTTTGAGACATGACTCTACATGGAAGAATGGCTTGTATATGGTTGTTGCTTCTCTCTTCTTGAACCCTCTGATTTTGATTCTGGCGGCAGGGTTTAATGAGTGTTTTTGGTCCTTTAGATCTCCATGCAAGAGTGGTTTGTGTATGGGTATCATTCCATCATGTCAACCACATATCGTCTTGCTTCTCTCTTCTTGAATCTTTTATCCTTGATGCTGCGGCGTCGGATTCATGTTGACGCGTCAGGGATTCGGCAGTCTTCCATTTCAATGTTCGGATGTCAGTCGTCACATCGTGAATCTCTTCGTCAGAAATCCTTTTCGGAATGGTTCTGTGATCAGTATCCGGGGAAGGGCGAGTTGGTTCCCTTGGATCCCTAATGGTCTCTGTTTCTTTGTTTCCTCATCTGATGAGATCCTCTGACGCACACGAGCCGATGAATGCAATTTTTTTATAGAGAGGTTTGCTAGATTGCGATCTGATCCCGAAGAGGAGATATGAATATTTATTATAAATCTTGCCATCTTATTTTACTTCTTTTGCTTTATCTTAATGGTCTTTACATTAATTGTGTGATAATTGTTCTCAGCCATTGATGTGACAATTAGGTTATTTTCTTGTGCATCCGACATGACTAATAGGAAGATGCTTTGCTTGATAATCTCTTATGGAGATATATGCATTCTACTATCTATAATTAGTGTCTAATTAACCACCAATCAGTTATGCCATGGTTTTTCAAGTATGTATATTTCTTTTATACAACTTCATTCACGTTTTAGCATGCAGTTTATAAATGCATCTGAGCTCTACTTTGAACAAATTAAAGTACGGAATTTCTTAGTTCAGACATTACCAACTATTTCATTATGGCATTAGGTTCTTTGCCTTTGTTTTGTCGTGTCTAGTCTAACAATATCAATCGGGTGGTTTGTGCAAAAAGTCCTGATTGCACAATCAACTAACCTCTTTAAGATGTTGAAATTAGATATCCTTCAATAAAATCAAGGTACTGAAATTAAATGAAATTGAGATTGAATGACTTGGTGTTGAATTTGTTGTTCATGGTAACATATAATCAAGATTTTCAATTTCGAATGATACCGTCAGCAGTACACGGACCGCTCGCTTCCGGGCGGTACCATCGATTGGGGCTGTTTTCACCCCGTCACCACGCGAAATCGATCGGTGACGGTCAATTTTGATCGTCGTCGTCCACTACGGGACGGTATTAGCCGAGGGAGAAGGAAGAAGAGGGAGAAGAAAAGGGAGAACTTGGAGATCCGGGGTCGCTCTCCCTCAACGATCCCGATCCGTCGTCGCCCTCTCTCATTGGACGTCGCAGATGAGATGTCGCCTCCTTCTCGTCTGAGGCGACAAGGCCTCAGCGTCGTCCGCGACTTCTCCTCATCCGTGCAGGGAGAAGAAGCCTCGGTGATGATGCCCTTATATATATATATATATATATATACACACACACACACACCGAGCGGTATGCCAGAGCGTGCTGCTTGGTATACTCGTACTGTATCGTATCGAGCTGATCTCAATACTCTGGTGCGGTATGAAATTACAAACCTTAAATATAATATCATTGTAGAGAACCTTATTTGCAAAGAATGAGATTTTCGTAAGGAATGGGAGTCATAAGAAATCATTTGGAATTTTGCTTTCATTAAAAAAAAAATGCATAACTGAATGTAGTATTTTGACCAATTTTACAAACCACCACTAGGCTTAAAATATGAGAAATAGAGTGTGAAACATGCAATTGCTCCCTTTTCTCTTTTTTATTCTGGAGTAGTTCTCTTTTGGTGATTGGGGAACATACGAGCAAGGATTGTAATTTCGGTTCGTACTGGCGTACCAAGCCCTACTCGATATGGTACGTACCAAGGCGTACTGACGGCACGTCGAGGCATACCAACGATACACCCAAAATCATAAAAAAACCTCCAAACGTATCTAAAAATTGAAAAAAGTTAGATTAGGGTTTTTAAGTTAGAAATAAATATAAATTTAGTATAATTTTAGGAAAACTAATATAAATTAGGAAAGAATAGTGTCATGTATCTTTTTGGGCTTTGAGGAGTAGCTTTATGGTATGTTCCAGATCATTTTTATGTTAATATTGAGTTATCTACGAGGAAATTATTTAAATGTTGTAATTTATTTTTTATATAACTTAAACTTTAAAATTCAAATGAATTAAGTAATCAATCGATGAATATACCTGGTTCTACCACCAAAAAGAATGACGAGACTCCACGGGCGGTGGATCGGGGTCCTCGATCCTATGTATCTCTATATCAATATGATATGTTTGTCGGACCCAATCCTAAAATTGATCCCACGACAATGTACTGATGTGCCGTATGCTTTGTTGAGTTTAGGAGAGTGAAAATGGGAGAATAAGAGAGAGATGCGAGTGAAAAAGAGTTTATGAGAATTTAAGAGATTGAGAGAGTGAAATGAGTTGAAAGAGGACGGAGGAAAGGGTTTAAAATCTCTTTTCTAAGCTTCAAATGGTTAACTTGACTGTTTGAAATAGGGCATTCTTAGCCCTTGATCGTTAACGGTCGAAATCTGAGCGTACCGACCGGTATAGGTCGGTAGTGGTTGGATTTCAATTGTTACTACCTGGTAAAGATCCTATATTGCTCGATATTAGGTCAAGTGATCGGTAACGTCCGGCAGACGGCAATCTGCGTATCAGTATCGTATCGGACCGGTAGATATCACCCGTACCGGGCGGTACGCATCGGTACAACAAACCTTGCATATGAGTACTTTTCTATTTCTTTGGCTGAAGGAGTATGGAAGTGTCTCACTGCACTTGGACCTACCCATTAGTTGGTCCTGAGAGACATCATATTCAGAATCATGAAGGTAGCTATCAAGTGATGATGGATGTCAAATCACTAAGACTGCTTGAATCATTTTGTCTCATTGAATAATGGTACATTAAGTTTCTATTGTATGAATTTAGTGCAAGGAGATAATACTATGTCCATGATCTTCTTAAGTCTAAGAGAAGCAGATAAAGGCAGTCTGTGTCTATCATAAGGCAAAATGTTGAAATATCATAAGACAAAAAGTTGAATATTCATCATTTTGATGCTCATTAATGCCAAAAGAAACTTTTCATCATTGTTTTTTTCCTACTTACTAGAAACCAGAATTTTCATCTTGTGAATCTTTATATTGTTGTTTATTTTAAGGATCGTAATCTCGTACCAAGGTACTATACTGGTCCCCGACTGGACCAATACATACCACATACCAACCAGTATTGGGTGCTGATATATGGTACACCGGCATGTATTAGAGACTCAAAAGAGGAATAAGAAGAAGAAGAGGAAGGAAGAGATGGCTGTGGAGGAAGAGGAGGAAGAAGGAAGAGGTAGGAGGAGGAAAAGGAAGGAAGAAGAGGAGGTGGTGGAGGAGGAGGAGGAGGAGGCAGTGGAGAAACAAGAGGAGGAGGAAAGAGGAAGAGGAAGAAAGAGGAGGAAGTGGAGGCGATGAACGAAGAGGAAGAAGAGGGTGATGGAGGAACAAGAAGAAGATGAAGGAGGTAGAAGAGAAAGAAGAAGAGGTGATGGAGGAAGAGGAGGAAGCATATCCAAGGTCGATGGTGGTGGCCGGGAGGGAGGTAGCGGCAGCGGATGGCAGGAGGATGACGATGGTGGCTCATGGAGCTCCGCACGTATGGAGAAGAGAATGCAAGCTCTAATTCAAGTTTTAAGTTCTTTTTTTCTTCATTAATAGACCGAAATGGATTGCCCAAAATAGGGGTGGTCTATATGTCTGTATGGGCTCCAACTGGTATATATCGGTCAGTGTGAGCTGAACCAGCCAAAACTCCACTCCTTGATTTATGATCTTATAGCTACTGTTACTTGTAACATCAACATTAACAAATTTAGTGTACACTATATGGCAGCCCATGCTGTAGTCACAGTTGAAATTGGTGGAATGAAGCCCCAAACAGGATGATCGGATTGCTAATTCTCAAGAAGTTGCCAATGGAAGATAAGATTTTAAATCTCATTTGATAAATGATCAAAAGGACCATGAAAAAGCAAATTATGTCTTAATAGATACAAAGATGGAATATGGGTCAAACTCACAATGTTATTATGAAAAACATGGCGAATGGCTGAAAGCAAAGATGAAATAGCAGTGCATGAACATATTATGGTACAAAAATTAGTAAACTGAAAGTGATAGAGTTTGATCATGAGAGGATATTACAGGAACAAGATACACATGATTTGTACTGTCATAGTTGTAACTCATGCATCACAAAAGGAAATGGTCAGTTAGAGGAATTCAACATGATGTGCCATCTAAGAAAGTGCATTAACTACTATATGGTGCTTTGGATACTGAATTTGTTTCAGGTTGACAAATTTAACTGATCCACCAGAACCAGATGTATTCATGTGTTTATCACGTGTCAGCTTTTTCAGTCAAACAGGTTTGCACCTGTTAATTCTGCCTCTGTATGTATCTAATAAAGTGTATGAAAAATCAGATGTTCTTAGGATAGATAGCCTGTACCCTGTAGTGGCCTTTTGCTTTGTGATGGTGATAAATTACCTCTCCTGTAATATACTGATATTCTAGGATGTTCTTACATATAGGTTTTGGGCACAATCCTCACATTGTGGCTCATACTAAGTCAGTTTTGCACTGGCAAGGGTCATAATGCAGCAAGGAAAATCATGGTTTTAAGTTTGAACTTTTAAGTACTATGCATGCTTTTAACTTATTAGCTTCAACCTTGAATTGATGGGAAATGGATATAATGGTTGCTCTCTTTGTATTCTGAACAGAGGGTGGTTTTAACATATTTCGCATATTTGAGAAAGGAAAGGATACTCATGTGCATAGTTCAGAGCAAGTGCCCGACAAGAAGATAAATTGGATTTCTTCTATTTTTAAAGTGGATAGAAGCAAAACAAAAGAAAGTGAACCAGGTGTGTTTCTACTGCATCTTTTTATGATTTATGGAGCAAACACTTGGTCTAAATTCATCCTAATAACTTAGATCTATCATGCTAAGTAATTAACTTGATTCATTGGTAAAACATGTGACTGGAAATTAGTGTAAATCCCACAAAATAAATGAATTATTAGTCTCAAAGATAATTAAGATATTGTCTTGACTTGTTTGGTTGCCTCCATTTAAATTCACCTTTTGTGTTATGTGTCAGATGGAAATTGAGATGCCATTTAATTTGGTCATGTTGTTAAATGAACGAACTTCTTTCATTCTGGCTACATATTCTTGATGAATTTATGAGTTGGGTTTAGATCTCTCATTAGTTCTGAAACATGGATATGGTTTGCCTAATTACCTTCAACTACTTCTGATGGTCCCAAAAAATATTTCTTGTTCTTGCAAATTCTATTTTTGTAATTCCCTTTTGGTCAATTGATCTGACTCTTTCACAATTGTCTCTTTAAGATTATATTATTTTCCTGTATTAGTTAGTTACTGTTCTTTAGTCAATTGTTATGAAGCTAGGATTTGATGTTCTTTCATCATATATTATTTTACTGTAAATTTGTTGATAAAAAAACACAACTGGGGATGTGGACATTGCTCATCATACCCATTATTGATGAAAGCTGGAGTGAATCTTATGCCATTCTAAGGTTGTTAGGAGCTTTAAAGCCCAGTGAATCTTATACCACCTCTAGAAGAGTCGATGACTTCATACAAAGGAGAAGAAAGAATCACCTCCCATAACTCTGCATAGTGCTTTGAAGTTTTTAAAGTCTCAAATCATTTCTCAAAAGAATGATAGGTTTGTTATTCTAAAGTGAACTAAGAAATTAATATTGGAATATAACTAGGTTGGTCTATAGTCATTACTATTAATTTTATATGCAGCCTTATATGGGGATTGGGAAAGATCAACTTATGTGGCCTTATCTCCTTAAGTAGTGGTGCTGTAGGGATAACTAATTTAATAAAACAAACACATAACATGGATATGGAAATTAAATAAATATGTGTCATTTTTTCTAGTATTACATATATGGAGATAAAATTTGTACAATTTATACAATATATGATCATCATATGTGCAATTCATGAGATGCAGAATAAGCATTTGCATGAGTAGCATACTAACAGTATTCAAAAAAATGCTTTTCCTGAACAATATTCATAGAAACACTTCAATCACTTATATGAAACATTAAGGATAATATTCTTATTGTCAGTACTCGGTTCACATATATGTATCTACATATACATATGTATATATACATACATATAAACATGGTTCGCATTATCAGCCTGTACCAGTGTACCGATTAGTTGTTGATATGGTACATACCGAGCTGTACCGAGCATACCGACACATGGTATACTAGGATGTACTAATATACCGCCTGTACCGGTCCTCTATTGGACCAGTATGTACCACCCGTATCGAGTGGTATGCTTCGGTACATCAAACTTTGCTCACAATAAAGCTTATTAATTTATCTATATCCATTTATAGTTCTTTTTACATGAGTTTTTGAATTAGAGGTTGAATAACAAATTAATTTTAAAGGTCCATAATACTATCAGAGATGGATTGACAGACCTCCAGTATTACCAGTCTGACCAAGGACCAATTCTGGACCTTATAGATCAATACCGATAAGTATTTATTTATTTGTTAATAAAAACTTTATATTCTTTTAAACTTGGTAAATCTGAAAGGTTTAATTGTTTCGCTAGCAAGTCTAGCTGCATATTGATGATTATTGCAGTAATTTGTACAACTCTAGGCAACAATCTAAATTACTGATCACAACAACTTCGTTGATATAGCAGAAAGAACATTTCAAAATTTTGATTTATCGGTGAATACATCATCAACATAAGTAGGTTCATCATAGAAAACGAATGAAGATAGCTGATATAGTAGTACACACCCTAACAGAACACTGTCAACGATAAATATCAAGATCACCAAGGGGACAGAAAAGAACATGACCAGCTGCCATTGTACCAAAAAAAGGAAGATATGGTACTTCTCAAATTACGATTATTAATAATGATCAAATTGCAATGTTAAACCCATATCTTGGATAATAAGTAAGATAGTATTTAATTCATGACTCATTCCAATTTCTAAGGTGAGAAATTTGAGCTAAAGGAAATTTGGATCTCAATGCCGAAGGAACATTCCTAGAAAAGGCAGGAAGTACCATATCATTCCTTACAGTATTGATAACTTATAGTATTGAAACCTTTAAAATGCAGCATAAGAAAAACATATAAACCAATACAAAGGCAGATCCACTTAAATGAGTATGCTGTCTGTACAGTTTGAGTAAATAAAAAAGACATTGATTGCATATTATACATGAAATCATGATATTTCTATAAAAAAGCTCATAAGCAGCCTAACTTGCATGCATTAGGTAACTGCAAGAAGGAACTTTACTGAAATTATAAACCAGCCTCAATTGTTTCCACACATTTCCATAAATATGATGATTCTCTATATTTAGGACCCAAAAAATGACCCATATAATTAATAATAGTTGCTATAACATTTTACATTAAGCAGGGAAGGTTGAACAAATGTCTAGGTAAAAAAAAGTATAGTGAATAGACAAGAGCGATTTCCCTAGAAAACAAAGTTTTGGATACCGGTTCGTACCGAGGTACATCCTAAAATCTTAAAAATATCTCCATCTATCATGTCGGGGCATATTGATCGGTACACCTCGATAACGGTCGAAATCTAGGGTGGTATCGATCGGTACGCCTCGGTACCGGTATCCTCTCGGACCGGTATGTACTGCCGGTACTAGGCAGTACACATCAAAATTGAGAACCCTGCACACACACACACACACACACACACACTCTCTCTCTCTCTCTCATCATGCTGGATTCTTAGCTTGCCCTTTAGGTGAAGAAGCTTTGTTTGGGGGGGGGGGGGCCCCATGCATGCATCTGATGCCCAATCCTTTT
>LVTN01000416.1:129326-156796 GCA_001649415.1 Musa itinerans | reverse complement strand
ATACATATATATATACATATATATATATATATATATACATACATATATGTACAGTTTCTAGTGTAGATAAGTTTTTTAAATACATGTTTTGTAATGTCTTAAATGTCTGTCATTGTGCTAGGAAGTGTCCAATGAATATCAATATCTTACATGGATATGTCATGGATACAACCAGTGATTACAATAGGCGCTCGGGCGCTTGGGCGAGGCGAGGCGAGGCCCGAGCGCCTCGCTTCATTTCCACGTGTCGCGTTTCAAAGAGGTGCTGCCTGGGCGCTCACTCGAGCCTAGGCGTCGGGCGCTTCGAGCGAGCGCCTAGGTTAAACTAGGCGATCGAACCAGATTTTTAGGTCTGGTTGGTCTCCGGTGCTTTAGTTGGTTCAATCGAACCAACTAAATCACCGATATCAGGCTCCCTCTTGCGATTTCCCCGACTTCCCCAACCCTAATACTCGCGATTTTACCACCGAGATTTCTTCTCCGTTATTACTGCTCGCTGCTGTTGTCGTCGCTTGCCGCTGCTGTCGCCACTCTCGCTGTCGCTTGCTGCTCCCGCTCCCACTGTCGCTTGCTGCTCCCGCTCCCACTGTCGCTCGCCACTCCCGCTGCTGCCGCAGCTCACCGCTCCCGCTCCTGCTCTAGCTACGGCTGTCGTCTACTACCGCTGTCGTTGCCTCAGCAACCTCGCTCTTCTCACACTCTTTTCACTATACTGTTAATAGTATACTACTAACTGTATACTAATAATAGTATTTTTATTTATTAGATTAATAATATATTATTTTGATTTTAATACTATTAATTTTTATTTATTAATAAATGGCAAGTGTACAAAGCAACTCAATAGATTTGATGTAAAATTTTATTGTTTTGATTTTTGAGACGTTTTATTAATGTGACATTGTGATTTTATACCCGATTTTCTTAATTTAATAGTATATTTTTTTTATTTAAATAATTTATATTTATTAATTATATTATATATTTTTATATTTTATCGCTTCGCTCGGGCGAGCGCCTAGCGCCTTGGGCGTTTTTGGACCTTGGCGCCTAGCGCTTTTTATATCACTGGATACAACAAGAATCAAGAATCTTTTAGTTTTTATGTTTCCTAGTCCTTTTTCGTATGAAATTACTGTTGAATTTATATGTTTTGAATTATGTTGCACCTGCATGGTTTCCAGCGAGCTAAGAATTCACCCAGAAACTTCCATGGACATTATCAATTCATGTTGCCTTTGTTAAATAGAGAACCACTTATTCTGTTTGTATTAAATCAACTTATAAAAGGAGAAAATAATGCCTAGAAGTAATAAATTTTTTGAATACTTATAATCAGCACTAATGTCATATCACTTATATATGCACTGAATAATATGAGAAAAAAAGACAATTTCACTAGTTGCCTGCTAGTTTGTCTTTCTTGTTATTACATCACAACAATCTTTCACCAGTGGCAACCAACAGTTTGCAGCTTCTTCCATATCCCTGCCAATATGATATCTTCCTAAATGGCTCTATAATCAGTTAAATGTGAAAGATTATGACTTAAAGTAAGTGTCTATATGCATTTCTTTCTAGACACAGGAGGCCCAACCACTGTCGAAGGAAAACAAATCAGGGAAACATCAACTTCACTGGGAAATGCAGAAACTTAGGACAAGTGCAACTCTCCCAGAAAATAACCATTCAGATCTTGTATATAAACAAATTCAGTGCTGCTTGGTATGAATATATGGAAAATATTATAAAACAAATCCAGTGATGCTTCACATATGAAAATATAGAAAATATTATATCTATCTTTCAGTGTGTAAAAACATTGTTTGTACTTTGTAATCTTCAATGTCTTATTGATCCTGATTACTTACAATAGTTATTTTGAATGGGAATTCATAAAATGGTTAATGATTTCCAGATAAACAAGCAGAACATTGGTACAACTGTACCAGGAAGAAAACTTGACAATCATGGAATTGCCACTGCAGTAATTGATGCAGATATGATATTGTACTCCAAAGAGATTTAGGCATAAAAAAAAGGGTACATGGACTTATAGCTGTTGACATGCTTCAAGACATTTTATTTATATGATATCAAGCAACAAGCTTAGAGTATAACTGCGGCTTCAATTCTTGTAATCGTGTAACTGCAACCTTCAATTTTTGTAGTCAGTCATAAAAGCTGAGCCTTCACTGAGTAATATGGTAGAATGGTAAAAAATATATATATGGTAGAATATTATAAAATATGAATATTTGAGCTTTGCAAATAATTCAATCTATAAACTACATCTTGCATCTTCAGTTATTGAGATTCACAAATTAATGCCTGACGATTCATATCTCTTGATGACATTGTAAAAAGAAAAGCTTATTATCTTGCTATCTTTAACTGAGCATGCATTTCCTGTTCTCCTGATTGATGTTTAAGGCGATATCTCATCTGGTTAACATTTGTTTGTCTATATGTCACATTTATGATTTTTTATTCATTTTTTAAATAAAAGTGAAGTGCTAAACTCAACTTATTGTCAGGGACTTGTAGGGTTGTCCTCTCTAATTTTTTACGGATCCAATTTGTATAGACTAATTTTCCAATTTTCCAGCCATTATCTCATCTTAACGATTCATTTCTATTAGCCCTTAGATGTGACAGGATGGATGGAGCCCATCCTGCCATGTGGGGCATACCCATGAATGGCTGAAGGATGAATGGACAGCTGTGTTGGGGATGAACTGCGCCATACCAACTGGAAAGGATCCTAATTCTGCATTTGTAATTCTAATTGTTTTTTAGGGTTTTACTCATGCACTTATATAAGGATGTGAAATATCTAAACACGGATGGATGATGTGATTAAAATGCCTTAAGTCCATTTTTTCTTAGTTAGAAGACTGTGATGCATCTCTTTGGCTCTTTGCTTCTGCACCTATTCTTTAGTCCATAATAATATTTCCTTGTCTATTATAAGTGGGTTCTATGACTATATTGAAACTTGTGGAATTGTAAATTTAGGTGCTCATCGTTGAAAAATGTT
Source organism: Musa itinerans (assembly GCA_001649415.1). NCBI lineage: Eukaryota > Viridiplantae > Streptophyta > Magnoliopsida > Zingiberales > Musaceae > Musa > Musa itinerans. The sequence continues at coordinate 153,756 of LVTN01000416.1, read as the reverse complement.
TGGAGTTTCTCAAATTTGTTGTAATTGATGGAAATTTGCCGAGCTAGTCATAGTCAATACTCACATCTTTGTTTTCTGTTTGTTTTGGTAGATTGCTCAGCAACTTAAAACGTAGTTAGTAACACAGTGTATTTCTTCTTAATATTCTTTTTACCTGTTCATCTTTGTGCTATGCATTACCTTATATTTTCTCATGACCAGCAAATAATTGACATTTATGTCAACTTAAGTAATTAGCAATAAAATTTTATCTTCCTATGCATAACCTTTGCCTGCTTCTTCAGCAGTTGTAGAAACATTTTGTCACTTATGTGCATATGATGATTTCATCCAAGTATCTGAACTTGTCCGTGTACTTTTCTTCAGCTGGATAACTTATTTGACCATAATCATATTTAATTGTATATGATGCAAATTTGTTATCCAAAATGCTAATATTTTGAATGATTCTAGATAAGATGTTTAGTGGACCGTCTAGTGTTAGTTTCAAAGAACAGATGGAGGATCGGTCCAAACTACATGATCCTGCCACTTGGATCACATCCACTTCAGGAGCTATGGTTCAGACCAAAAAGTTAATTTATGTTGGAGTAAAAGATGTCAGAATAAGGGACGATTCAGGTAAATTTCTTTAATGACCAGAAAATTATGAATGGTAAAAGGCTAAATTGTGAAAACAATTATCCATGTGTAGCTTAAGCTAGCATATACAACACTTATGATGACATACTATTTCATTTATTTTGTTTGAACTTTATATATCTGAAATTGTCCGATGTGACAGCTTCTCTATGCTTTTGTCTTTGTTCATTCAGGAGTTGATGCTACTACTGAAATAACTTCTCAAATTGACCGGATAATTCAAGGTTCAGAAGCAAGTGCTACTGAAGCGTTGGCACATTCAGATGTTCGGATTAATGCGACAGAGCAAACTACCAGAGATGCTGAAATAAGCGATGACAGGTTTAGTGGACCATCTGGTGTTAGCTTTGAAGAACAGATGGAGGATCAACCTGAACTACATGATTCTGTCACTCAGACCATATCCACTTCAGAAGCTATGATTCAGACCAAAGCGTTAATTTATGCTGGAGTTAAAGATAATGATGGCAGAATGAGAGATGATTCAGGTAAATTTCTTTATGACCTGAAAATTATTAATGGTAAAAGGCTAAATTGTGAAAACAATTATCTGAGTGTAGCTGAAGCTCAGAATAAACACTTATGATGACAGATGACCTACTATGTCCTTGCTTTGAACTATATATCTCTGAAATTGTCTGAAGTGACATCTTTGCTATGCTTTCGTCTGTTCATGCAGGAGTTGATGCTACTAAAATAACTTCTCAAAGTGACCAGATAATTCAAGGTTCAGAAGCAACTACTACTGAAGTTTTGGCACATTCAGATGTTCGAATTAATGTATTAGAGCAAACTGCCAGAGATACTGAAATAAGCAATGACAGGCTTAGTGGACCTTCTAGCGTTAGTTTCAAAGGACACATGGAGGATCAGTCCGAACTACATGATTCTGCCACTCAGACCATAACCACTTTAGGAGCTATGTTTCAGATCAAAGAGTCAATTGATGCTGGAGTTAAAGAAAATGATGTCAGACTCAGAATGATGGACGATTCTGGTAAATTTCTTTAATGACCTGAAATTTATGAGTTGTAGAAGGCTAAATTGTGAAAACAATTATCTGAGTGCACCTTAAGCTAGCATATACAACACTTATGAGGCCTACTGTGTCATTATTTGCTTTGTACTTTTATCTATCTGAAATTGTCTGAAGTGACAGCTCTCTATGCTTTTGTCTGTGTTCATGCAGGAGTTGATGCTTCTAAAATAACTTTCCAAAATGAACAGATAATTCAAGATTCAGAAGCAAATGCTACTGAAGTGTTGACGCATTCTGATGTTGCGATTAATGTAGCAGAGCAAACTGCCAGAGATACTGAAATAAGCAATTACAGGCTTAGTGGACCTTCTAGTGTTAGTTACAAAGAACAGACGGAGGATCAGCCAGAACTACAGGATCCTGAGACCATATCCACTTCGGAAGCTATGATACAGATCAAAGAGTTAATTGACGATGGAGTTAATGATAATGATGTCAGAATGAAAGATGATTCAGGTAAATTTCTTTGATAACCTGAAAATTATGAATAGTAAAATGCTAAATTGTGAAAACAATTATCTGAGTGTAGCTTAAGCGCATATACAACACTTATGATGACCGACTATGTCCTTATTTGCTTTGAACTTTATCTGAAGTTGTTCGAAGTGACAGCATATCTACGCTTTTGTTTTTGTTCGTGCAGGAGTTGATGCTAAAAAAATAACTTCTCAAAGTGACCAAATAATTCAAGGTTCAGATACAAGTACTACGGAAGTGTTGGCACATTCAGATGTTCAGATTAATGTAGCAGAGCAAACTGCCAGAGATACTGAAATAAGCAATGACTGGGATATACTAAAAAGCATTGTATATGGAGGTCTGAATGAATCAATTACTAGCCTGGCTGTTGTGTCATCAGCAGCTGGTGCTGACGTTTCAACATGTAAGTTTCAAGATCAATATCCTTATCTCAGTTTCGAGAGTAATTAGGTCGACTTTTTTTTTGGGGGGTGGGGGGAGCATGATTGACATCAAGTATCATATTCTTAAATATGCTTATGGAGTAACATAGGATGCACATCATTAATTCTTTGGTACACATAGGTGGACTTAAAAATGAGTTAACTCTGGTGAGATGAGATCTTGGTAGTAAGTTCACAACTCTCTATATTGATTGTGTTGTTCAATTAAGTAATTAGATTGGTAATTTTAGAAAATTTTATTTAGTAATACATTGCATAGTTTTGCTATGTTATGTTGCACATTCATCCCACATTGTAGTGTTAACTAAATTCATACCCTGCTAAAATAATTGTTTTTACTTCCATGATAAAGAATGTAGGTCTCCTTAGTCTGGAAAGAATTAGGTAGATAAATGCAATTGCTAACTGACCATTTGTTATAATTTTCTACTCAATTTTGGAAAAACACTAGCATTATGTTGAAGACACTCTTGGTTTTCTTTTCCTTACCTTTATTTTCCCGGAGGCAAAGGTTCATTATTCGCTACACTTTATTGTAATTATTACTTTCTTTTGCAGTGAAAATTGTTGCATTAGGGTTGGCAAAATTGATTGGCGGATTTCTTTTAATTACTCATGAAGTAAGTTGATTTCTTAGATGATACATTTTTTGTCTTTGCCTCTTCTTTCAAGGATAAAAGTAATTTTCATATTTCAAGGAAACTGACCTGTTTAAGGCTTCTACTGTTTGTGAATTTTATATGACATCAAGTAATAATGTAAAAATTGAAGTCAGAAAATAGTCAAATCTTTAGATATACAAAAGTTTATAATTCTCATGGAGTGGTTGCAAGAATCATATAAATATGTGGAGACTTCCAAGTATGGCTATTTTTTGTTAGGCATCTTTTTTTTTCAGCTAAATATTTAGCTGCATCTAACCAATATAAGCCAATGGCTTCAATGGCACACATTTTGCTTCTTTGTATGGCATTATTACTTGAACAACAATGTGCTTTAGTCAAAGTCAAGTTTTCATTATGTTTCCAATATTAACTTACATTTCCCTGAAATAGTATAAAACTCAGATTTTATTCTCGATAGACTCATAATTTTCAAAAGGGATGGGTGCTAGAGGGATTTCTGACATGTTTTATCCGAGTGTTTTTGCAAGTAAAGCAGATAGATTGCTCCCATCCTATTGATAAACTATGAGTGTATCTTCTATACTTGCGATTTCCCTTGTAATCTCCTAGCATGGGCTCTTTGGATCGATAAACAACGTAAATTCATGTAGAACAGCAAATATAACAACTAGAAAGAGGCCATAATGTCCCAAGTATTAGTGAGGCCAATATCAGTCAAAGCAAGAGAAGCAAAAAGTATCATGAATAAAGTCTTTTAGGTCTTCCTCCACCAGTACTCACACCACTAATTTTAAATGATTTATTTTGTCTAGCCAGTGTCTTTTAAGTCTCTTTTGCACATAAGCACAAATTTTAGGTTAAAAGTTTATTGCATGAAACTTCAATGATGAACCTCTCTGTGTGGCTTTCGGATAGCAGCTAATATAGTTCAAGCAAGCATTCTCAATTCTTACCTTGGGCATTTTTTCGTCACAGCTTTTTGAGCTTAGAACTGCACAAGATGAAGCTACTGAACAGAAAGATGAACAAGGTGGACGTTACTGGGAACTGCTTGGGTGGAGAGCAAATTTCCGGCGGCACTTTCCTGTTGCTACAATATCATACATTTTATTTGGCTTAGTGCCTCCTGTTGTTTATGGTTTCTCATTTAGGAGGAGCGACGAGAAGGAATTCAAGCTCATGGCTGTTGCTGCATCATCTCTTCTATGCACGGCTTTGCTGGCCTTATGTAAGGCCCATGTTAAGCCACAAAAAGGCTACTTAAAAACCATGGTCTACTACCTAGTTCTTGGTGTATCAGCGTGTGGTCCTTCCTATTTGGCTGGGATGATGATCGACAAGTTACTTGAGAAGCTTGGTTTGTTTGATCATGGGACAACTCTTCAGTCACCTCCCACTCTTATGTGTCAAGACTTAAGAGAACCATCATGGACATCTTATTGATGATGGAACCCTGCTACTGATAGACGTGAAGGTATGATCATTCAGTACACCTGTTCCAGATGATAATATATGCTTTATTCTTATCCAGTTGGCTTTAGGGGATGTTATCCTAAAAAATTACACTTTTTGGTGCGCCAGGGGTGCATCGAAGGACTTGGGACGATGCCGATCTGGTTGTTCAAAATCGCTGTGCACTCGCTGCAGCTTTCCAAGTGAGATTTTTTTTCTTTGTTTTAGCTTTATTATGATTTCATAGTCTTGAGTGATGATGCAGTTGGCAGTAACTACATAATTGGTCTTTTCTATCGCTATATTTGGTTGGGACGAATGAATAGTGCAAACGAACCGGATTTGAGTATAATGGGCCAAAGTTTGGGTTTGCTAACGTATGTGTGAGGGCCAACCATTCACGGACGCCGAATTCTTCGTACTGTTCCTAACATTGTCAAGGAGCTCTAAATACTATTTAGAGTCCCCATCTTATTATTCATAATCCTCTTACTCTTTATAATCGTTTAAAAAATTAATAAAATATTATTATACTTTCATAATCATTGTAGTTCTATTTTTAATTTTTTTTCCTCATAATTTTTGCCTGTGTATCCTATCCTATTACTGTTGACTCCTCATCGCTCATGCACTTATTTTGTAAAGGTTTGAAACATAACATCTTCTAGGTTAATAAAATTGGCCTAGAAGATAGTATTTACTTGACTATTATAGAATGTACGATCTTAAAAATATTTATCATTGTAATAAATATAAAAAATTATTTTTTATTTCCTTCTTTTCGTTATTTGGTTTGTTTGATTTAATCGTTTTTTTTTGTCATTTTATATCACTTCTAGCAAAGAAGAGGAGGACAAAAATATATATATGAAGAAAAAAATGTTATAGATAAAGAATAAAATGATTTTATTGAAATGTTGTAGATAAAGAATAAATATATATATATATATATTTATCTTCCATTGCCAATTATCATATGAGGATGGATATTAGGACCGGAGCAAAATAATAAGAGATTTTCAAGATGGATTGACACGATTGTCAAGATTTTCTTAGATATATGACAATAACGTTTGCGCATGTGCCGAGGATCTAAATATTGGCATGATTTTCTTAGATATATATATATATTTTTTTCTTAGAAATTTATATATACATATATATATATATATACATATACATATATACATCTATATATATACATATATACATCTATATATATATAAATGAATTTGTTGTTGATCATTTCATTGCTGCAATAAATAACAAAAAAGAAACTACAATTTGAACCAAGTCAGATATCACCTGAAGTCACAAAATACAGGTCGGTGATTCTTTGACCGACGGATGGAATGGCAGGAATTAAAAGGCTGCAGGCGGGCTTTCAAAATGTGTGTGTGAGAGAGAGAGGTGTGGGTTTGGTTTCTTTCTTGGAGTCGGAGGAGGTTGGAGAAGAGACATGGAGATGGTGAGGGGGAGGTGTTGGAGGAGAGCGGTGGGCTGGTGGAACCAAGGCGGCGCCCGAGGAGGAGCGCCAGCGCAGTGGAAACTCCCGGTGGAGCATCGCCGGAGACGGAGGAAGAAGGCTGCGGCGAGGAAGCGGAGCAGAGGAGCGTCTATTACGACGCGGAGCAAGGTTTGTGTGGTTTCTTCTCGAGGGCCGTCCCATTCGTTTCTGTCGCCACCTTAAACCAAGAAACAAGAAACATTGTGAACTGGCGATGATGCTCGTGTGCTTTTGTTGATTTGTACGAGGAGCGTTTCCGCCCCCCCGGCGCCATTCGTGTCTTTGCTGGTGCCCTTTACGACGTCTGAAAACAGAAAGAACCCGTTTGTTCTCCCAGAAAGAATCTGGGATCGGGAACGGGAACGGGAACGGGAATTAGAAGATACAAGCGATCACGTGGTTTTCTGCTCTGTTGCCGAAGCTTTCCGTCTATCATCTTACTTCATTTCTTGGATCGGATTTCTTGTTGTGATGGGTAGGTCTGTTTCTTGCTCTCTTTGGTCGACATGTAAGATTGGTTTGCGTATGGTTTTTGCTTCATCATGTCAGCAAGATGCCTAGGTTATTCTCTCTTCTTGAACCCTCTGATCTTGATATTGGCGGCAGGGTTTATTGAGTTCCTTGGTCTTTTAGATCTCCATGGACGAACGAATTGTATACGGGTTTCGCTTCCTCGCGTCAACCAGATGCCTTTTTGCTTCTCTCTTCTTGAACCCTTTGTTCTTGACGCTGCGGCGTCGGATTCAGGTTGACGCGTCAGAGTTTGGTCGGCCTTTCATTTCATTGTTAGGAATTCAGTTCTTAGATCGCGAATCTCTTCGGAATGGTTCTGTGCTTAGCGTCTGGAGGAAGGGCGAGTTGGTCCACTTGGATCCCTCGTGAGCTTTACTTGTTTGTTTCCTCATCTGATGAGATCCTACAAGAGGACGAATGCAATTCTTTCATAAAGAGGTTTGGTTTGACTTTGTCTTCATGGTCTTTACATTAATTGTGTGATAATTTGTTCTCAGCCCTATTACTTTCTTGACTAATAGGAAGTTGTTTTTCTTAGATTCACAGTGATTCAATAATCTCCTACGACATTCTGCTATCTACAGTTGAAATTGGTGGAATGAAGCCCAAAAAGGACGATCAGATTGCTACTTGTCAAGAAGCTGCAAATGGAAGATCAGAATTTAAACCTCAATTGACAAATGATCAAAAGGATCTTGAAGAAGAAAATCATGTCTTAACGAATACAAAGATGGAATTGGGTCAAGCTCACGATGTTATTCTGAAAAACATGGCAGTGAAATTACTGAAAGTGAAGACAAAAGAGCAGTACATGAACAGAGTATGGTACCAAAAAAGAGTCTATTGAAGGTGATAGAGTTTGATCTTGAGAGGATATTAGAGGAACAGGATACACATGATTTGTACTGTCCTAATTGTAACTCATGCATCACAAAAAGAGTGATTTTACAAAAAAGGAAATGGTCAGTTAGAGAAATTCAGCATGACATGCCATCAAAGAAAGTGCATGAAGAACAATATGATGCTGAGAGGTTGGATACTGCATCTGTTTCAGGTGAAATGACAAATCTTGCTGATGCACCAGAACCAGATGTATTCAGATGTTTATCATGTTTCAGCTTTTTCATTCCAGATGCATCTGTTTCAGGTGAAATGAAAAATCTTGCTGATACTGTATGTTAATTTGGCCTCTGTATTTATGTAATAAAGCATATAAAAAACAGATGTTTCTAGAATAGGTAGCCCATGGTGGCCATTCTTCTTTGTGGCAACGATAATTTACCTCTCCTATCATATATAGATATTCTAGGATGTTCTTACATATATGTTTCAGGCACAATCCCCATGTTGTGGCTCATATTAAGCCAGTTTTCCACTGGCAAGGGGCACGATGCAGCAAGAAAAATCATGATTTTAAGTACTATGTGTGCGTTTAACTAATTAACTTTGGCCTTGAATCGACAGAGAATAGATATAATGGTTGCTCTCTTCATATTTTGAACAGAGGGTGGTTTTAACATATTCCGGATATTTGAGTAAGGAAAAGAATCTTATGTGAAAAGTTAGAACAAGTGCCTGAGAAGAAATTCAATTGGATTTCGTCTATTTTTAAAGTGGATAAAAGCAAAACGAAAGAAAGTGAACCGGGTACGTTTCTATTGCATCTTTTTATGATTTTAATTCATATGGATAAGTTCTGTTATCCTGATAACTTATACTTAAATGGACAAGCTTCTATTCTGGCTACATATTGGTGATGAATTTTTGGGTTTGGTTTAGGTCTGATTAGTTCTGAATATGGATATGGTCTCAAAATTTATTTATTTTTCTCGTGAGTTCTATTTTCGTAATTCTCTTTTGGTCAATTGATCTGACTTTGTGGATAGCTTTCATAATTTTGTCTCTTTAAAATGATATTATTTTCTTGTATTAGTTGGTTACTGTTCTTTAGTCATAATTGTTATGAACCTAGGATTTGATGTTTTTTCATCATATGTTTTCTTTTAGTGTAAATTTGTTTATAAAGAAACACATTTAGGGATGTTGATATTGCTCATCATACCCACTTCATTGATGAAAGCCGGAGTGCATCTTATACCATCTTAAAATTGTTAGGAACTTGAAAGCCAAGTGACTATTATACCTTCACTAGAAGAGTTTTTGACTTGATACAAAAGAAAAGAAACAATCACCTCCCATAAGTCTGCATGGTTCTCTAAGGTTTAGAGAGTCTCAAAGCATTTCTCAGAAGAATGACAGGCTTGCTATAGTGCCCTTTGAAAGTGAACTAAGAAATTAACATTAGAATATAACTAGGTTGCTCTATAGTTGTTACTATTGGTTTTATATGCAGCTTTATTTGGGGTTTAGAAAACATCAATTTATATAGCTTAGCAGGGTTGTGTATGGAAATTAATAAAACAAAAGCACAACATGGATATGGAAATTAAAACGTCATTTTTTGTTAAGAGTGTTACATATATGAACTTTGTACTATAATATATATATATATATATATATATATATATATATATATATATGTGTGTGTGTGTGTGTGTGTGTGTGTGTGTGTGTGTGTTCCACTTTTATTTTAATTTATAATTTTTTAATAAAATAAGAAATTTATTTTATTACGACATGCTACTTTTTCCATTCATTACCTTTGAGGATCAATCTTATAGACTCAACCAATAGTCTAGATGTATTTGTTACTTCATCCAAATGTGTAAAAGATTATAGTTGCACTTAAAAGCCGAGTACTCTGCCGTTGAGTTAGCAACCCAAATAAAATATGTTGTTTCTCTTGTTCTCTTGATAACAAGTATCGTTAATACATGTTCTATAATATGTCTGAAGTACTTGTCACTCTGCTAAGAAGTGTCCAATGAGTATCAACGTTCGACATGGATATGCCATGGATACAACAAGAACTTTTTAGTATTATAAAATTACTGTTGAATTTGTACATTTTGAATTCCTGTTGTGCCTGCATGGGTATCCTGAGCTTTCCTAAGAATTTGCCCAGAAGCTTTCCTAAAGAAACTTCCATTGGCCTTATCAATTCATGCTGCCTTTGTTAATTAGTAAACCACTTGCTCTGTTTTTATTAAATAATCTTGTAAAAGAGTAGTTTTCTTTCTTTTTTCATCGAACAAACTAAAAGAGTAGCGTGATCCAGCTTGTATTACATCTGCAACAATCTTTCATCTAGGCAGTTTGCAGCTTCTTATGTATCCCTGCCTATATGAGATCTTCCTAAACGGTTCTATAATAAGTGAACTGTGAAATGAAAATTTAGGATTATGACTTAAAAGTGAGTCTATGTATTGCTTTGTATAGACAGGAAGCCCGCCAACCATAGAAGGAAAACAAATCAGGGAGCCGGGAGGTGCAGAACTTGGTACAAGTGCTACTCTCCCAGAATATAATCATTCAGGTCTTGTATATTAACGAATTCGTGCTACTTTACATATGAATATATGGAAATATATAGAACAAGTCCAATGATGCTTTACACAGGAGATGTTCAAATATTGTTTGTAATCTTCAATATCTTACTGATATTGATTACTTATTTGATATAGTTATTTTGAATGGGGATTCATATTTTGTCAGTGGACAAGAAATGGCTAATGATTTCCAGATAAATGAGCAGAACATTGGTACAATGGTACCAGGAAGAAAGCTTGACAGTAATGAAATTGCCACTGCAGTAATCGATGCAGATATGCTATTGTAGTCCAAAGAGGTTAGGCATAAGAAAAGGCAAATGGATCTATATCTGTTGACATGCTTCAAGATTTCATTATGATGTCAAACAATAGGCTTAGATTATTAACTGCAACCATAAATTCTTGTAGTCGGTCATAGAAGCTGAGCCTTCACTGAGTAATATGGTAGAATCTTATAAAATACGAATATTTGGGTTTTACAAATAATTCAATCTGTTAAGGGCAATCTTGCATCTTTTTTTATTGTGATTCACAAATTAATGCCAAGCAGAAGGTATTCATATCTCTTGATGACATTGTAAAAAAAAACTTATTATCTTGATATCTTTAACTTGCCATGCATTTCCTGGTCTCCTGATTAATGTTTAAGGCGACATCTCAGCTGTTTAACATTTGTTTATCTGTTATCACATTTATAATTTTTTATTCGTCTTTAAAATAAATGTGATGTACCAAAATCAACTTATTGTTGACTTGTGGTTGGAACTATAGAGTTAATGTCCTCGCTAATTTTATATGGTTCCAATTTGTATAGAGTATAGACTATTTCAATCATCAATTTTATCACATCTCAACTATTGATTTCTGTAAGCCCTTAGATGTGACAGGATGGATGGAGCCCATTCTGACATGTGGGGCATACCTATGGATAATGATGTCAGAATGAGAGAAGATTCAGGTAAATTTCTTTAATGGCCTGAAAATTATGAATTTTCTTTGAGTGTAGCATAAGCTAGCATATACAACACTAATGATGACCTACTATGCCCTTATTTGCTTTGAACTTTTATCTGAAGTTGTTTGAAGTGACAGCTTTTCCACGCTTTTGTTTGTGTTTATGCAGGAGCAACTACTACGGAAAGGAATAAAATAACTTCTCGATGTGACCAGATAAGATAATTCATGGTTCAGAAGCAACAACGACGGAAGTGTTGGCACATTCAGATGTTCGGATTAATGTAGCAGAGCACAGTGTCAGAGATACTGAAATAAGCAATAACTGGGATATACTAGCTTGGTTGGTTGTGTCAACAGCAGTTGGTGCTGACGCTTCATGTAAGTTTCAAGATCAATATCCTTGTCTCAATTCAAAAGTAATCAGGTCAACTTTTTTTTTTTTTTTTTAGGGAAAGCATAAATGACATCAAATATCATGTTAGTGTAATCTTCTTAAATATGCTTGTGGAGTAACACATGATGCTGCACCATTAATTCTTTGGTATGTATCAGTTAACTTAAAATCAATTGGCTATAGTGGGATGAGATGCTGATATTAAGTTCCCAACTATTTATACATCAAATTAGTGTGATCTTCTTAAATATGCTTGTAGAGTAACACATGATGCTGTATCATTAATTCTTTAGTATTTATCAATCAACTATTGGCTATAGTGAGATGAGATGCTGGTAGTAAGTTTCCAACTATTTATACATCAAATATCATGTTAGTGTGATTTTCTTAAATATGCTTGTGGAGTAACACATGATGCTGCATCATTAATTCTTTGGTATGTATCAGTCAACTATTGGCTATAGTGGGATGAGATACTGGTAGTAAGTTCCCAACTATTTATACATCAAATATTGATCTTCTTAAATATGTTTGTGGAGTAACACATGATGCTGCATCATTAATTATATGGTATGTATCAGTCAACTATTGGCTATAGTGGGATGAGATGCTGATAGTAAGTTCCCAAGTATTTATAAATCAAATATCATGCTAGTGTTATCTTCTTAAATATGCTTGTGGAGTAACACAAAATGCTGCATCATTAATTCTTTGGTATGTATCAGTCAACTATTTGCTATAGTGGGATGCGATGTTGGTAGTAAGTTCCCAACTATTTATTCATCGAATATCATGTTAGTGTGATCTTCTTAATTATGCTTGTGGAGTAACACATGATGCTGCATCATTAATTCTTTGGTATGTATCAGTCAACTATTGGCTATCGTGGGATGAGATGCAGGTAGTAAGTTCCCAACTATTTATACATCAAATATCTTGTTAGTGTGATCTTCTTAAATATATTTATGGAGGAACACATGATGCTGCATCATTAATTCTTTGGTATGTATCAGTCAACTATTAGCTATAGTGCGATGAGAAGCTGGTAGTAAGTTCCCAACTATTCATACATCAAATATCATGCTAGTGTGATCTTCTTAAATATGCTTGTGGAGTAACACATGATGTTGCATCATTAATTTTTTGGTATGTATCAGTCAACTATTAGCTATAGTGCGATGAGAAGCTGGTAGTAAGTTCCCAACTATTCATACATCAAATATCATGCTAGTGTGTTCTTCTTAAATATGCTTGTGGAGTAACACATGATGTTGCATCATTAATTCTTTGGTATGTATCAGTCAACTATTGGCTATAGTGGGATGAGGTGCTGGTAGTAAGTTCTCAACTATTTATACATTAAATATCATGTTAGTGTGATCTTCTTAATTATGCTTGTGGAGTAACACATGATGCTGCATCATTATTGGCTATAGTGGGATGAGGTGCTGGTAGTAAGTTCTCAACTATTTATACATTAAATATCATGTTAGTGTGATCTTCTTAACTATGCTTGTGGAGTAACACATGATGCTGCATCATTAATTCTTTGGTATGTATCAGTCAACTATTGGCTATAGTGGTATGAGATGCTGGTAGTAAGTTCCCAACTATTTATTCAACGAATATCATGTTAGTGTGATCTTCTTAAATATGCTTGTAGAGTAACACATGATGCTGCATCATTAATTCTTTGGTATGTATCAGTCAACTATTGGCTATAGTGGGATGAGATGCTGGTAGTAAGTTTTCAACTATTTATACATCAAATATCATGTTAGTGTGATCTTCTTAAATATGTTTATGGAGGAACACATGATGCTGCATCATTAATTCTTTGGTATGTATCAGTCAACTATTGGCTATAGTGGGATGAGATGCTGGTAGTAAGTTTTCAACTATTGGCTATAGTGGGATGAGATGCTGGTAGTACTTTGGTATGTATCAGTTAACTATTGACTATAGTAGTATGAGATGCTGGTAGTAAGTTCTCAACTATTTATACATCAAATATCATGTTAGTGTGATCTTCTCAAATATGCTCGCGGAGTAACACATAATGTTGCATAATTAATTCTTTAGTATGTATGTGATATTCTTAAATATGCTTGTGGAGTAACACATGATACTGCATCAGTAATTCTTTGATATGTATTTTTTTTAAAAAAAAGATAAATTTTTCTTTCTCTTTTTCACAACCGAAACACCAAAAGAAAATGATTGAGAGAACTGCTAAAGGTGGCTCTCTTTCAGATTTAAATTAACCGTAAATCTCAGCTCAAGTTCACATGTTTAATATACGGAGCATCGGCAAAGTATCTATCGCAGCATAGGCTCCTGAAGCCACTCGTTATATTTGGGCTTTCTTTCAGATTTAAATTGATCGTAGCCTGGAAGTCATGGTGACTGTTTTGTCGTCAACCTGAGCATCCAGAAGGTCTGACGATGTCAATTCATCTCTTAGAGCATTTTGCTGTTGCAACTGGTTGGGACCATCCGAGTCCAGCTGCTTTCTGCTTTGCGGAGTTGAGAGAAGCCAACAGATAACTGCGACTACTTCATGCTGACGATCACTTCCACTGCTACAACTGAAAGAGTCCTGTGTGCTTAAGTTGCTAATCTGTACACCCCATCTCGGGCTGCGGACTGACCCTGTACGAACAGTAACTGTTACAGAGGGAATAGGAGATACGTTAAGCAAACTAAAAAACATACATGTTTCATCTTCCAAGTTATGTTTTTTTTATTTATATTGTAAATACATCGTAATACAAATCTATCTACAGGGGATGTGATAGATAACAGCAACAAGCATTCATAATATCTATAAATCAAAAAAGTTGCCCATAACCCACAAATTATCTGTATTAATGCAGATAACCCACAAATACACCGGATTAAAAAAACAAAAAAATACAATTAATGCAGTAAGTTGGGGGTTAAGTCTGTTACAAATTGAACCAGTCATGGATTAGATTCACCTGAAAACTCTTATAAAAGAAAATGCCCTAATAAATTCACTAGGTATGCCATCATATTTAAATATTATAAAAGAAATTGCTTAATGATGGAACTGCAAGTGTAAAAAATCACCACCTAGCCAACAATGTAATGGTTCTTGTCTATGAAAACATGTAGTAAAAACATGTTTGGTTCTTGTCTATGAAAACATGTAGTAAAAAAATTGTCCAGGTACGTCTGGTGCCTACAGGTGAGGCCATCAAACTTAAGCAAATAATAAAAATTTATAATTCTTCCACAGACCAGGAACCAGATAATTTGTGGTTGATGGTTAAGAAATTAGGTTATACTGAAAACAAGATAGCTCGGTGCCAAAAGAGTACTGCAGACAACAAAAGAAGACTATGTCATGTCAACTTAGACTCCACAACTGAATCTAAGACAGTTATTAAGCACTGATGATAAATCCTTGTTAAGCAAAACTTTAGAAAGGGAACTAGTCATGAAACCTAACACAACTTTAGAAAGGAAATTAATCATGATACCTAATATTTCCTGAATAGAAATATCTTATGTTGCTAGATAAAGCAACAAGAGATGAATTTTAATAGACTAGCAAGTACTACTTCAGAAAGAAATAGTGACCTAGGCATGGCAATCATCAGCATCAAATGGTTCGTGTTTCTCGTAGTCGCTGATGCAATCCTCATCCAAGAAATTTGTTTAGTTTGGTCGGTGGGTGAGTAGGTGATTGTTGTGACGGGGAATGAAAAAGGCGAGGGCCTAATATCCTATGTTGGCTGAATAAAAATCCTTCATGAATGTTAGATCACTCTAAATCAATAGCATGTAATATAATAAAAACTTCCTATTTATTTACCCATTCACATAAAACAGCAAATACAAGTCCATATTGTAACAATAAGAAATGAAGAAGTTGATAAGGATGACCAAAATTTCGATTGTCTAAAAAGGTAGTTAAAGAGCCCCACCTTCTCTTAGGTTGAGATGCTGACATGATAAGTAGAGATTTATTAAGGTCCTTAACCATCTCCTCAACAATAGGAGTGCCGTATTCTGTCATTGACCTCACTGAACAGATAGAATCCTCTATGTCCTCCGTATGCAGGGTTACTTCATGAATCTTTTCCCCAACCTTGTCCTAAAATAAGAAAGTTATATTCAAAACCCAAAAAGTTAGTGGTTGAGATTTCTCAATATCCAAAATATAACAAAGTTGATGTAGATAAATATTCATCTCTGAGAACGTGAAAAACAGAATAAATTCTATAAGATGACAAATAAATTGGTTATTTGATTTGTTACAGAACAACAAAAATGAATAAGCCTGTAGGGAAGACTTGTCCTACTTTAAAGCAGGAAGGTTAGACCTTAAATAAAGCATGTAATGATTCCTTGTTCAGAGTCATTACAGTAAAAACAATCTTATAATATAGTTTGCCTGCTTATAGATGGACTCCTCCCTACAAGTAATCAACTACTCATTACAAACAAATTGAATACAAAATGAAACATTTGGCTGATTGGGGATAAAAAATTTGAATACGACCAAACAAGTGGTTCTGCCACCTTGCTGCTTTTTTCAAAAGTAACATCACATGACTGACAAGCCATGAAGCCAACAAAGACAGATTTTGCCACTTGTTTATCTATCCTGTTCTGCAGAATAGGTTCTATCTTTATCTCCTCTAGAAGAGCTTTAAGTAGTACAACTGTGTACATTTTTCAGTCCCCAATACTTTTTCAACTAAAGGTGAAAGAAATAAATGACATATAAAAAGCAATACAGCATCTAAGGAAGAGAAAGAAAGAAGAAGATGTGGACGACACTTACTATGCCAAAAAACCATCATTAAATATATTGTTCCATTCCAATGATGGAAGGTCTTCCTCCATAAATTTCCTTTCTCTAAAAAAAAAACACTAACAAATTATTGTCTTCCACAACATAGATCTCCAAAGAGTAACTTCTAAGCAATCCCACGAGGGACAAACCTGATATCATTTTGGGCTAGGATGTTATGACTTTGTTGCTCATAGAAAGTGTTCTAGGAAGTAACACAAAGATCAAAGAATGATGAATCAGTGCAAGATAGGTAGCTGCACCACACACCAAACCTTGGAGAAAAAATATAATGCAATAGATGAACAATGAAAACGAAAAGATTCAACTGCCAAACATCCTCGCCATGCAAGCTAAAGCTTGTGATAATGTTATGGTCATCGTTCTGTCTAGCCACATCATGACAACTCCTTTTGAACGTTTAGGTGTAGGAATCAAGAAAACCTAATCAAGAAAGGAATAACCCGGCTCAATTCCTCGTCCTTCTACAACATTGTTTTCTAGGAAATCCAATTTGCTAATGCCAGAAAATTTCAGATTATGGTTGGAGGAAGTAGTGGCGGAGACGAAGACACACGTACCTTGAGGCCGAGGAGGTAGGGCATGGAGGTTTGGGCGTGCTGTTCGACGAAGAAAAGCCCCACGGAGGGCTCGTTGGCCAACAACTTGATCATCTCATCCACCCCTTCCTTCACTGCTTCCCAACGACAAGAAGATGGCATCAATCGATTGATCAGTCGGTCAATAAAACCCAAGAAGTTGGAACAGATCACGACATAACTGAATCGGGAGGGAGAGTAAGCAAGAAAAGGGGAAAGGAGGGAGAAAGAGATCATCCCAGGGATTAGGGATCGAATTAAATCGATACCGTTCAAGAAGAAGCCATCGAGCCTGGCGAATCCACGAAGCATCTCGCCGCTGCCGGAAGAATCGATCAATAAAATAAAAGAAACATTCAAGAAGTAGGAACGGACGAACGAAATAGCCGAATCGCCGGTGGGAGAGAGACAGAGAGAAGGGCAAAGGGGGGGCATGGAGGAGACTGGGGGTAGATTAAATTAATACCGATCAAGAAGAAGCCGTCGATGGTGAAGGATTGTTGATGCATCTTGCCGTCACCGGGAGAGAACAGGCGCTCAAACCTAAGAGAGAGAGAGAGAGAGAGAGAGAGAGAGAGAGAGAGAGAGGAAAGAAAAGCTACAACCAAAGAACGGGCGAGCAAAGAACCGTTCTCCGATGCCGAACCCTTATTATCGGCCGCAAAGGCACAGAAACAAGAGGGCGGCGTTCGCGGTGGTAAATTAAAGAAATAATAATAATAATAAGACAATGGGAGCGGATGAACAGGAGGGGTCCACCGCTAACAACAAATCGAACGGAAGAACTCATTTGAATGGAAATTTTATAAGCTAGGTTATGTCGGACGTGTATCTTTGATGAGAATGGTCCAATTCCAATCAAACCGTCGACGGAGAGAACCCCCCACCACCCAAGCAGTATACGAGTCCCACCTCGGATAACCCTTATTGCCTGGGGATGTAGTTGACCCGCTCGCCATCGAGCCATCAAAACAAGAGTTATGATTAACTTTTTTGCACGATGTTTAATGCTATAATTGCCCTGATGTCACGGTTCCAAGGAAAATAAATAAAAATTGGAATTTAGGTACAAAGTAGTTACAATAAAGCTTAAGGAGATGTTACTTTATGTGATGCATGTCCCCCTGTTCATATTTATTTTGTAAACCAATATACAAAGAGTAGAAGTGAGTTCCTTCAAGGATCACCAGAAATATACTTGCTATTTCAACATCAAATTCCAGTCACCAATAAATGCTACTTCACTATTTTTTTTTTTAATCAGGAACTCATGATAGTTGCAACTAATTCTAGTAGTGCCCGATATGTTTGACCATAGGATTAAAAAACATAAGGAAAGAAGATCATTTCCAAAGGTGATTTGGTATGGCTAAATGATGAAATTGCTTTCCTGAACCAGAATGAGAAGCAATATTAGAACTATGCCTTCCTTTTGTGCATCAGGTATTAAAAACAAAAACAAAAACAAAACAGCCAAAGTTTCATTATAAAAACAAATGGCAAGTTTCAAGGCTATTTATTTGCTTTTGGAAGACCATGCATCCAGTATCATGTAACACACCATCTTCTTGGTTGATAAAAAAAACAATATTAAAGAATGGTCTGAGATTCAACAGAATTATCCCTCTCATAGTTCCACTAGTAGTACGTGCTAGTTGGCTTGGTTGAGTTATGATGAACTATGCTCCCAGACTCTGTAGAATTACATTAATTACATAAACTGAACATGAAAATCATGGATGTGTCATGCCCTTTTTAAGTTCAGACGCAGGAAGATCTGTTTCAACTCTACCCAACTGGGACAGAAATGGGTGAACCAAACTTTGATGAGTTTATGCAATGATGCTGGACCGAAAGGGATCAATTCATTAAGGTCCAACTTGCATTTTTCCATGAAAGTAAAACAAATGAGAACATGCCTATATGACTGAAAGAAAACTAGTCTCAATAATTATAGCAAAGGAACTTGCAAATTAAGAGCTTTTGTACCTGATTTCTTATAGTCCAACTAATACGCTGTCGATAATCTTGAGCTGCTCCATCTCCACTCCATGGGCAATCCCAGGATCAACATAACATAACTTTCATAATGTATGTCAGGATATTGTAAATAGGCTAACAGTCAAGTAGAAAGTTCATGAGAATTGAGATAACCTGATATTGGGGCTTTTTCAGTGTGTGGGTTCCTCTTTTGATCAGCTTCTGCCAGCCATTATTATCGGCAAGAGACCTTTCCAAGGCAGCTGTTCTCTGAAAGAACCAATATGATATTATGAATTAGAGAAGCAATAATAGCAGGAACAAATTAAAAAACTCAATGTCAAACAGGAGCTTAAGAAGAAAAATTTTAAAAATTATCACATATGCAATTATATCAACATAATTGTCAATGAACAAACAAATTGAATGTCATCTGAATACCATGTTATCTTTTATTCATATGACAACATCCATCTTATTTCACAAAAAACTATATTATTGCTGTCAACCATCAACTGTCAACAGTTCAGTGGGGCTAGACAGAAGTTAGGTTAATACTTTAAGTGACCCATTTAACAACATGTCAAAATTCTTTACCAAATTCAGTCCATCCGGTATACAGTTGATGATTCCATCAGCAATATCCATACACTAAACAGGTCTAATTAGATACAAGGATGCCACTGTTAAACTATTCTCGACAAGCCATATGCCCAACTAGTTGGTGTAGGCTACATCAGCGCTGGATACAGTAATTACTAACCATTAATAGCACAATTTGACACATGTACGTGCGTCTTGCATGATAAGGCCAACAGGTCAACCTGAAAATCATGTGTTTCATGGATCAACTCAATTAGGTAAAGTTCCTAAACCTGATTGACGACTGTTAACACAGTACGTGAAATCTACAGCATTAATGAACCGATCCATTTAACACCAATTCGAATCCCAGTCAACTTCGCTTCAGTTCATTAAACTAAAGGGGTCATGACAAAAAAGAAAAATTCAACTTACATGAGCAGGGTCTAAAACCAATAACGAGTAATGATGATCTGATGCACATTTTCCCTTTTGCATTTGAATCCCTACAATGGTTCGTGAATGTCCATCATGCTGGAGGTACAAGGGCCTGCTTGTGGGTGAAAAATGATATATCATCGCATTGTCAAAACAAGTTCTAAATAACAGGAAATATGACAGAATAGAATAGTGTATGAGCATATTGGCATTTTAATATAGGTTAGATCATACATGTGTCTAGAGAACTAACGTTTTCTCACTGATGAGAACAGACTTGGAACCGTCCAGTCTGCTATCGAATTCACAGGCAAAATATTTCCATACCCAATCAACAAGGACCTGCGGACCATAGATTTTTCCTTGGTTTTTGCCTTGATGATGACATTCTTTTTCTGGTAAGTGTTTATCACAGGCTGATGGACCTACTTGAGAATCTTCATTCATCGTGCGCTGCAGAAACTGATCCATTGGCCCATGACTCTGTTTTCCAGCCAATTTGCATCCAGGATTCCTATGGTTTAGTGGCTGTTTAGAAGTCATACTGTCAAAATCTACAATTCTTGCTCGAAGCCCAAAGGAACGGAGGATTGTAGCACATTCAGTAGTTCCAATCCATTTCTTGGAGCCATAAATCTTTTGACCAAAAGAATCAAATCCATAAGTATCAAAACCTCTTTTCCAGGCAACTTCCAGCCACCTCTGAAGTGAAAAAATATCAGGGACAAATCCTGACCCACCAAACATAACATCTCTTGCATCTGGCCTTTGGACCAACAAATGAGAACTCAACATTTGAATGTTTCGCCATCCACATCCCCAACCAATATCTTCTGATTCATTACTCTGGTAGTGATCGACATGACCAGAAACAATAGTTATTGCGTTGCCATTTTCTAACTCCAAGCATCGCCTAATCAAGGCCATGAGACCACCTTGGACATTATAAAAGGTGCTTTTAATTTGTGAACCAATCAGCAAAGACGTTTCTTGATCATCAACTTTCCTAGAATTAGGAAGATTATGATTGAAGTCTGAATCATGCTGTCCTGGAGATGTTTCTGAATGAGCAGCATACAGGTCTCTATCGTTTGTTGTTTCATCCTGCAAACGCACCATAATGCACACCAGCACACCATATGTTTATTCTTAGGCAAATGCAAGGAATCTATAAAGCATCCAGCTAGAATTTATTTTTGTACAGTTAGCCATCAAGTGTGCATACCCAGAAATGGGCAGGAACCTTACTTAAGCAAAACGGAATATAAATAAGATTTAGTTAAAATAAAAATGACTGTCAAAAT
This sequence comes from Musa itinerans, assembly GCA_001649415.1. Lineage (NCBI taxonomy): Eukaryota > Viridiplantae > Streptophyta > Magnoliopsida > Zingiberales > Musaceae > Musa > Musa itinerans. Next base: position 132,523 of record LVTN01000416.1, on the reverse strand, counting down.
CAACACTGAACTGTGATAATAACTAAGCCATACAGTAAGGGGGACATTCTCATGTTAATTTGGAATTTATAGAGATGCTATGAGGGGGACAAAATTAGAAAAAATTTTAAATGTGCGAATTAAGATGTTGCCAATCATTTAGTAACATGCAACAATTTATAAAGAACTGTAAACCCATATACACATAGAATTATAGTAGTTTTGTCCTTGGCATGTCAATATTCTTATCCAAGTCATAAATTTTACGTTTCGGTTGATGGTAATGGTATGATGAGTTTGCTTGGCACTTAAATACAAATGGAAACGAGCACCACATCATAGGAATTGAAGAGAGAAGTCGGTTGTAATTTGTGCGTCGATCAGGTTAGCTGCAAATGAACAAGAACGTAACCGATGTATATATATCTTTAAACACAGAAATACTCATTTATCCAGTAAGGAAACAGAGAGATTCTTGTCAAACATATGAATAATGTTGCGCAAAAGATATTTATGCCTAGAAATGCCACATGAAATAATAGAGCCATTACTACCATTAATTCAGGACTTGGGGGTGCTAGTGCAATTTGTATAGCCAATTCCATGTCGCTTTCAAGTTCGTCCTCCACAAAATGATGGTTTGCATGCCTATAAAAGCATGTTATGTAGCAAATGAACATACCCACTTAGTGCATCTACAAGAAATTATTATATGAGAATTAACTGGGGTTTTGGATCGTTACCGCTCCAACTCTGCTGAAGGAAGGCTTATATGACAAAAAGGGCAGGATGGGAGCATTTTTTGATGAGATCCTGTATCATAAAAAAACTATATAATTAAATCAAAACAATGCTTTTAAATACAATAAATGTAATCCATGAAAGAAACTTGGTATTCATCAAATGTTGCGGTGACTCAGGAAACAATGCTTTTTTACATACAACTTTATAATATATTTCATCACTACAACAATCATTAAGAGTCATTGCCGCATGATCTCATACATAGTAATAAGTCGATGACTAGGTTCCATCCGGGAAGGAATCATAAAACCAATACAAAACTGTCAACCAAAAAAATCTTTTGGTTTTAATATAATCAGTTTCTTTAAAAAGAGAGAATACATTATTTCGTATAGTTGCAGACTGAACAAAGAAGAATCTTAGGGTTCGTTCTAAATAGCCGATCTCTGACTTGGATTTCAAGGCAGACTACAGGCCACGAAGCAGTACTTGAAGATTTATGAGGAAGCATCCAGCATCAACAAATAGGAACACTAACTAAAGGTCAATAGAAGCCATGACAAGTGATTGGTCTCAATTTCCATTGAACCAACGCCTAAAGAATGTTCAAGCGAACGAGCGCATAACAAAATCTCGGCCAACCAGACGCCAGGAGAATATCCAAAGCATGACAACTTAGGATACAAGGGCTCAAGAATGCCCGATCAAAGAGATCTTTAATCTCGGTAAGCTAAACCGAAGCATGGGAATCGCCTGTGCCTCGAAACATCGAAAGAAAAGCAAAAGAGAAACGAGCTTTTAGGTTCAACGAGGGTGAAAGATTTCGAAGCAAAACAAGAAAAGAAATCAAAACCCTGCAACAAATAAAGAACGCCATGGGAACGATTTCAGAAGAAGCAAAGATCAATCAAGATTAGAGGTCATCCGATGGAAGACAACCACGAAACGATTAGGGAGAGAAGGATTTCTTCCTTTTTCTTCCTGATGCAAAAGTTGAATTTGTACCGAGTTTGGTTGAAGCTCCCCGGACTTGCGTCGGCGATGCATCGATTTGGATTTTGTATATAGCACACGCGTCGGGCTGCGGGCCTCATCCGTAATAGGTTGACATGAAGTCCCAATTTTGGCCCATCAGGAAATGAAGCTTGAAAATTGCATATATTAATATTTTATCCCTCCAAATCTAAATTTAGCATATATTCTTACCAAAATTAACTGAAACCATAAATGATATTAATATCCTTTAAAAACTCATTATGATTATAAAATATTAAGAGTATTTTAAGTATTTAAATATATTTTTTTTAAAAAAAATAAAACTACTTGTACGCCATGGTTGAAATAAATTTTCTGAAAGGCTGATAAGAGAGAGATACATACAAAGAATTATAATATTTGAAGGGACACATGAATCAGGAAATGAGGACACCTGACACCTGTCGTCTAAAACCGGTTTAGAATCGGAAAAATGGTGATCAGGTGGTCTATCAGTGTTTCTGCTTAATGCTAAGTAAGACTCGTCGTTTTTGGTCTCAAGAGGCCAGCCACCACGAAGCCCCAACATTATGTACAGTGCCAAACTGCACACAGATCAGCAGTAGTAGTAGTAGTAGTAGTAGTAGTAGTAGCAGTAAGGGCCTGCTGGCTGGCATTAATTATCATCAATATGGAGGGAGGGGCCATCTGTCGTCCTTTTGCCACACCGGAATGATAGCAACCCACGGCAATTGGAAATGCCCATAATTATTATTACGTTTCCTCCACACCATTCTACGGGCTCTAATAGACCGACCCCACACCATGAGACTAGCAAGCCAATACCACAAACATAATATATGCTGGATTTGATGTCATGTCACACGAGTGGTATGTTATAATTTTTTTTAAAAGTAATTATATAATTTAAGTAACGAAGAGATATTTTATCGGATATACTCTCAACATAATAATGCAAATTAAAAGTCAGTCACCTTCGAGGAGATCAACAAAATAGTTTCGACATACCGTATTTGAGAAACGGGTCGTCCGTCAGATGACCGAAATGCATATTTTAGTAATATTAATTTAATTAAATCAGTACGATAAATCTTTTCCGATCTCACATCTATCTTCCTCTTAGATCAGTGAACTTGAGATATATCAGCTCAAGCAGTTTTTCTCCACGGCATAAGATGGTCAGAACTAATGCTCACTCACCCCAAGCGAGTGCAATTGTATCTTAAAAGGGTAATCAATGCCAGAAGCATACTAAACCTGTGGGCGAGCTCAATACGAACACCACCATTTGTTTAGCCAATCAACGACAACAATTGTGTGCTTTGTATTTATTGTTGCTGATCCAGTGGTTGGTTGCTTGGTTTCCCAACTTCATACGGCAACACTTGCCTTCTCGATTGTTTCTTGTCAGAGTCACGCTGTGGAGCGCCCTAATGACTGACCCATGCCTCTCATTTCTTTGTTTGTTCCTCGTGCAT
>LVTN01000416.1:98832-112718 GCA_001649415.1 Musa itinerans | reverse complement strand
TGTGTCAATGACTCTCAACCCCTTCTTCCAACAACACAGCCTCACGATCCCGTAGTCTCCAACCATCTATGACCACACGCTCTAAAAGTGAAATTTTCAAACCACGTCAGGTCCTTGATCTTTATGCTATCGTGGATTCCTCATCCACCATCGTTGAACCCATCACCTTCACTCAAGCTCAAAAATCTCCGCATTGGCGTACCGCCATGTGTGAGGAATATAATGCACTCCTCCATAACTCAACTTGGGATCTAGTACCCTTTCATCAAACACAAAACATCATCGGGTGTAAGTGGATTTTTCGAATTAAGCGAAACCTCGATGGCTCTATTGCCCGATATAAGGCACGCCTCATCGCCAAAGGGTTTCATCAAAGACATGGAGTTGATTTCACTAAGATATTTAGTCCCGTTGTTAAGCCCACTACAATCAGACTTATCCTGAGTTTTGCCACCACTAAGGGTTGGCAATTACGCCAATTGGATGTTAATAATGCCTTTTTACAAGGGACTCTAACTGAAGATGTTTTTATGCAACAACCTTCTGGTTTCACTCATCCTCAGTATCCAAGGCATGTCTGCAAACTTCAAAAAGCCATTTATGGACTTCGTCAGGCTCCCAAAGCTTGGTACACTGAACTTGGCTCTTTTCTGACTTCGGTTAGCTTTCTCAACTCCAAATCTGATTCCTCGTTATTTTTGAGACAATACCATAGCAACACAATATATATTCTGGTCTATGTGGATGACATCATTGTCACAGGCAACAACCCTATAACAATCCAAACATTTATTAAATAGTTGGCAGATCATTTTTCGCTCAAAGATCTAGGACCCCTGAACTACTTTTTGGGTGTAGAGGCTACATTCACATCTTCTGGTCTCTTTCTGTCACAAAGAAAGTACATTCAAGATTTATTATCCAAAACAAACATGCAGGACGCAAATGTGGTTACAACTCCTCTATCTGCTAGTGGCTCTCTCAAATTATCTGATGAAAGTCCTGCTACGGAACCCACTCAATACCGACAAGTCATTGGTTCCCTCCAGTACTTAGCTCTCACCCGTCCTGACATCTCCTTTGCAGTTAACAAATTATCACAATTTATGCAGAGGCCGTCTACTGTGCATTGGTCTGCGGTCAAAAGAGTCATACGATACCTTAAGGGGACTCTCAATTATGGTGTCTTTCTTCGTAAAAACTCTCCACTTCAGCTTCATGCCTTTACTGATGCTGATTGGGTAGGCAACTTTGATGATCGAACATCAACATCGGGGTATATTGTCTTCCTTGGAGCTAATCCAATCAGTTGGAGTTCTAAGAAGCAAAAGACAGTTGCACGGTCTACAACTGAAGCTGAATACCGTGCCATCGCCACTGCCACTATAGAACTCAATTGGGTCACAAATCTGCTCAAAGAACTCAACATCAACTCCACTACAGAACTCAATTGGGTCACAAATATGCTCAAATAACTCAACTTCAACTCTACTCCTATAATATATTATGACAATGTCGGAGCTACCTATCTGTGCGCTAATCCGGTGTTCCACTCCCGCATGAAACATATTGCTATCGACTTCCATTTTGTGCGAGATCAAGTTGTCCGCTGTCAACTACGAGTTTCTCATGTCCATTCGGCCGATCAGTTAGCCAACTCACTCACAAAGCCTCTCGCTCGTCACCTTTTTACATTACATCGATCCAAGATTGGCGTCCTTGATAGGAGCACCATCTTGCGGGAGCATGATAACAGATAAGATTTCCTCAACTATATGAGGAAATCTCTCTACTCTGTTGAGGGAAATCCTCTAATCTTTTGACGGAAATCCTCCCTCCTAACCTGTATAAATAAGAGAGGAATATGTGAATACAATCAAGCTTCTTCAATAATTTCTTCTCTATCTCCTTGCTAACAGGGTAGACAAACGGGGGTCTCTCTTATTACGAGATTATCTCTTGGAGGTGGGGACATCTCTTGGCCGTCAATAGTCCTGCACAATAGGTCTATGCCGAGAGCTTCTCGGCCTGACCCTTCCGATGCTTAAGCCAACGAGAGACAAAGGGGGAGGAAGACAATAGTATGAGCTATGTAAATAAGAGAATAGAGAGTAAAGAGGCTATTGCCTGCCCCCTTAGCTTCGCCTATGGTGTGATCTTTATACCTGGGTGTCGAGAGATTTTATCATGCATTAACCAAGGTCCCCTTTCCTCTGAACGGTGGAGGTCTTAATAAAGGCTGCTTACTGTCAATCATTAATGCAGAGGCATGACTCGAGATGTCAGCCAAGAGGTGTTTAGGGAAGTTGAGGCATACTATCATTAATGATCATTGGTTCCCATGCCTTTATTATTTGTTAGTCAATGTAGTGGAGAGAGCTAGAAGGTGCCAATATTATCCCTATCACTCGTCCCCTCCGGGAGGTGGGCTTGGGAGCTTCAAGGGGGGTCTCAAAGCATGTCATTTTACCTATATTATTACCCACTTGCATGAGCATTGTTTTTGCTATAAGTTCTTTGGTGAGGCTGTGGTGGTTGGTGCGAGACTCGCTGAGGTGGATGGCGCTCTGGGGACATTTGTAGGAGTGACGAATGTTGAACTAAGGGGTTTGGCTAGGCTACTTTTGAGCGGGAGGATGGGTCCGTTATGGGACTTGGCTCGACTACGTTTAACGAGAGGTTGGACCTATCATGGGGTTTGGCTTGATCACCGTAGCATGTCTTTTGATCGAGATACATGACTTGAGAGTAGGTATGCTTAGTTGAGGTGCACAACTCAAGTGCTCCTGTGATGTAGTAGATCTTCTCGCTGAGGTGCAGAACTTGGGAGTGGGTTTGCTCGGCTAAGGTACATGACTTGGGTGCTCGTCTGCTGTAGCGGGTCTTCTAGCTAAGGTGCACGACTCAGGAGTGGGTTTACTTGGCTGAGGGGTAGGCCTCGGGTCTTCTTGCTAAGGTGCAAGGCTCGGGAGTGGGTTTGCTCAGCCGAAGTGCAGACCTTGGGCCTTCTTGCTAAGGTGCATAGCTCAGGAGTGGGTTTGCTCAACCGAGATGCAAACCTCGAGTCTTCTTACCGAGGTGCACAGCTCAGAAGCGGGTTTGCTTAGCTGAGTTGTAGGCTTCGGGTTTTCTTACCAAGGTGCATAGCTCAGGAGTAGGTTTGCTCGACCGAGGTGCATGACTCAAGTCTTCTAGTGTCAAAATGTCATTGTCCTTTATGCCATGGCCTGAGAGTTGGCATAACTTGGTGCAATCTTAATCGTGCTAGGGTGTCCATGTAGGCGTTCTAAGGTAGAGATGAGGGTAAGATCGGAGCGACAATGGGTGTCTCCTAGGCCAACCTAGGGGGAAGCTAGGATTGCCTTTGGCGTTGGGTCCTTTGGTTGTCCTTGGCACTGGAGATAGCTCACCTGCGAACAAAGGAAGCCAAGCAAAGGCTCATGGAGGCCCAGAGGGCACTGTTGAGGCTGAGGCGAGGGCACAGGGCCGCTGAGGCCTAGATCCCTAGGCTATCCCTTATGTTAGAGTTAGCTCACCTGTGAGCAAAGTAAGTTGAGCAGAGGCTCAAGGAGGCCTAGTGGGTTTTGCCAAGGACGAGGCGATGCACCATAGTAAGGGAGCCATGGAGCCGTTGCGGGCTGTTGTTGATGCTCCAGCTCGACAGACACCAGGAGAGAGCTCGTCGGGGCCGCTATGGAGGCCCCGGGGGGTTGCTAGCATATGAAGCCTAGGAGGGCCTCCAATGAGATGAGCATGTGTCTAAGAGGGGTAGTCTCAAGTCATCAAACAAACACCAATAGAGTTCGAGGGTTGGTGCCCCTCTATAGGGGGTTTTGGACCATGAGTAACGCTTCCTTGCTAGAGCATTTGTTGGGCGTAATAATAGAAGGATGTTTCTACGATATTAATACTAGTCATAGGTGCTCTGTAAGTCAATCAAGTGAGTGACGACGCGTGTGAAATACTACATACTCTTTTTGTTTATTATTATTTACTGATATTTTTCTCACTTTATGTTGCATATATTGTGATGTTTGTAGATCTGTGCAATGAGAATCAGGTCATGATGAGATCGCAATAATGAGACCAATTCATCTTTAAATACAGATTCTAAATAATCTCAATCATAGGTTACTCGAGAGAAACATCGACCGGACATACTTGTGTGCTATATACTCGTCCATATGATAAAGGCGGCTGGTCTTATAGCTGCTTATGTGGGGACACTAAGGATACAGTGTAGGTACTTATTAGAGAATGAGTATACTGATCGATCCGCTCACGAAATATTGGATGGCTGATGTTGCATCATTGTCAGACAATGATTCCGTCATCCTAGTTGTGTGTCTGGTCCTTAGACTTTAGACACTAAAGATATTCTGTATGAGTACTTCAATATTTGATATCGAACTTACAAGTCTAGAAGTTACATATCTAGCACAATCAATTATTTGGAGTAGTAGCCAACCTTATGAGGGTTATTAAGTATCGATAGAGGATCATCTGCTCTCGGTATCATTTGAGAAATATCTTATATATTCTTGCTTAAGCAAATCTCTGGCCATGGTCATTCGAATTGAGAGAGAAAAAGTTATTCAGGAGACTCCGATTAGAGCGATACTCAAATAGAAACTATATAGGCCTGACAGCAACATGTCCATACAATCTTTGAGATATTAGATAAATGAGTGACTATAGATATACGATAATTGAGGATAAACATATCTAATGAATTGGATTTTCTTGTATCGATTTGGGAGTACTATGATGAACAAGCAAGAGCTAAGAATATATTTCCCTATATCCCCTTCCAGAGGTACGATGAATCAGAGAACTGGTTAAAGAATATATTTCCCTGTATTCTTTTCCAGAGGTCCGATGAATTAAAAAACTGATTAAAGAATATATTTTCCTATATCCTTTTCCAGAGGTACGATGAATTAGAGAACCGGTTAAGAACAGTGATTTTAGAGGTGACGTATATAGGTTTTGAGGAATTGATTTTTCACGATAATGTACTCAAATTACTCACGACAGATCTTCTGCCCTAATGGACTCCTTCCATCTTCATGGCAAACAAGTTTAAAGAATATTAAATGGTCCATCATCTCCTTCACCGGATTGCTGCTGATCCTAATGTTATTCATTTGCCGATCAGCATTCATGCATGTCGCTAACTGGTGGGCATATGCATTAAGCGTGATCTTTTCTCTTGAGTTCGTAGAAAGATGGCACAAGTTTAAACAACTTGAGTCCATAGCTTGCTTAGACATGTGAAACTTTTTCCTAAATTTTAGTAGGAAGGCGACCTGTTTCAGCAAAAGGAAAAAAGAAAAAGAACATAGAACAAGCCCGATGGGAAATTGACCAACAATGCATCTTGTTTACAGAGCAAAAGTTTTTACAAGTAGCAATGGTACAGAAAAAAAAAAAAAAAAAACCCTAAAGAACCTTGTGGACATACCAAATCTCACCCCAAATACTTTGACAATATAACTCAAAGTCGCATTGCTAGATGATCAGTAATCCTTTACCGCTAAACGAATGATCACACAACAACCATGAAGGTGATTTTGATACAAAGCACACAACAAAGAAACTCAGGCACTGACAACAGATATGCAAACCTAAAATCCTAGAATGGAAAAAAAGCTAATCGAAACAAGTCAGGTTTTCTTAAAAGGGTTAAAAACGACACATCAAATACACTTCAATCTAACCTGGACTAATTACGGGAAAATGACAATTGAAGCAAAAATCATCATGCATGTAAGCAGCATGGCCCCAACATATGTGGTGAAAGAAGATGAACCCTGAGAGCCATGTGGAGTCTGCTGCCTGCAAAATTTAAACAAGAAGAAATTGGATGCATAAAGCAGTTTATTAAGAACATTCTTCCAAATTTAGGCTGGAACAGATGGTGTTAAGAATAATTTAAACATACTTCTGCTTATCTTTGAGGAGTCCACAATAGAGAACATTATCTGGCATCGGCAACTCTGTCTTGTTAGAATTATCTTCCGGATTGACAACTCTTACATACACCTCCTGCCCGAGGTACCATGTATCAAGATTCTCCACTCGCACATTCCAAAAACCTACACTGTCCAATGAAACTAGTACAGCAGTCCATGCCCCTGGGAAAACCTGAAAAAGAAAAAAGGGTGCACAATGTTGTTATCAATGGAGATCATTGTGAGCAGCGAACTGGTATGGCATGATTTCGTAACCGAGAAGAGGAGCCCCCAAATTAGGAGATGAACAAGCGATAGCTAATAATATATTTTGGTTGATAAAATTGTTATTTTGAAGAACTTCCATCCAGTTGAAACAAGTACTACAAGAAAATTTGTTTCCAAAGGATCAGATGGGAACATTACGGAAGAATATTTATTTATGGATGACACAACATGACCATATTTCTTATTCAAAAGCTGCCAGAAGACCTCAAAAATCAGGAAGCTGGAAAGCTATCTAATTAGACAAAACAAACTCCACTTTCTTAATCACAATTTAGGACAATACAAAGTTAAATTTCTATTTTGACCTCCACCAAAATTTATTTTTCTGGCCTTTCTTAGACCACAGTTTCAGCTTTAGGAAAAAAATTGTAAACAACTTTGCTTTCAAATGGACGTGGGGAGGTGGCATGTGTTTTTGCTTCTCCATGAAACTTCTGACCATAAGTAACTAAGCTGAAAAACATATCAACAACAATTGGAAAGCCTCTCCACAGTTATGTCTAAAAGTGTATCAAGTAAATTGTAAGGTTCATCATAGAGTGTGAATAACCCTGCCCTAGGGTGATTGACCTTATTATGGCAGCATAAATGGGGTCATATAGGAGTACATAATAAGTGGCTATGAAACACACAGCATCAGAAGATTGGAACCCCAAGGCAGCAAATGACTCTGGACAACCACCATCTGGAGATGCAGATGTGGCTGCCAAATGTTGCCACAGAAGATCTAATCTCCGGTAAGGCACGTAAATCACCACATGACATAGGCCACTAGATCTGAATAAAAGTCAATTCATTTTGTAGCATCACATAACTGACAGAAAAAAAAGCCAAAAAGACACATCAGAACATGTCAAACAGAGAAACTAAAAGAAAACTCATGAACCATAAAAATCAATATCAGAGATCAGTGACAAGAAATTAGAAGATGAAGTATTGCATATCAATAAGTAGTTTTCTACAATAAAGTAGATAGCATTACTCTGAAACTAGAAGCCTGGAGGAGAACAGGAAAAATCCAGATTCAAATTATACAATTTGATGAATTTATCAAATTGTTTGAAGAGCAAATCCAGAATTTTATGCACTTAAGTGTATGCCAAATTTTGGTTTCCGTATACCCATATCATCATATCATATTTGAAGTAACTTCACAGACTAGAGGTATAACAAAAACACACATCTCAACTACTTGGGAGGCAAAAATAATCACATAATATGAGAACAAATTCTTGCCACATCAATGCAAGAAAATCAACAAAACACAAGTGAAGGCAGGTGATATATTCAAATATTTTCATCGGTTCGGAGAACCAATAGACTTTGAGACTAACTTTGAATTCAGCAAAATGAATTTTCATTTGAAAGACTTTTGCAGTAAAAGAGGAAAAAAGAGAGTATATTGGTGAATAAAAGAATAAGGAAATTCTCTAGAAAAGACCTGTGTTGTGCAGCGAGAAACACCATCCCACTTATTGTATGTGCCCCTACTGTTCTCTGTCCATTCTCCATAATCCATCCTGTGTTAATTAAAAACCAATGTCACATATAGAAAGATAAACAGCATAAATACAGTTTCCTATAGCTAGTATGCAACACTAAATGTTGTCCATACCCCACCACAAAGAATGCATATCCATCCATGTGGTATGTCTGAACTGTGGTGTCATTGTTTTGGAATATAATTTCCATGAAACCCCTATATGTGCCATTGATTACAGATGTTCCAAGTCGGGGTGGTCTATCAAGTGGTCTAGTGGGAAAATCAAGTGTATAAACTCCCTGCTTGTCAAACTCGTCAGCAAGCCTCAAAGGAGTAGCCGGAGGAGAATATGATAAACCACTAAGTGCAGTCCTGCGTTTTCCATTGATGATCACAGGAGGCATATTTCTCAAAACATACACCTGGGTAACATTGATCGAACCATATCTGAATGATCCTTGAGGATTAGGACGTGCAGCACCAGCACTTACATTTGTCCTGAAAAGATATGACAACAATAAGCTGCATGAAAAAGGTTGATAGTAACAACTGCAGAAATGATTTTAGAGTATACTACATAAAACAACTGTAGATTCCTCCTGAAGACCAATGAATAAGCAGCCAGCAAGAAATTCCCAAGACAATAAAGAGTTCACGTTACAAATTCCAACATCAAAAAAGCCAAAACGACATTGTATAAGGAATATATGGGCTCTTTTTGCACAACCAGATACTTCAAATTGCAGAGCAGATTACAAAAGGAATACAGCATATTATCACGAAATCTGGCATATTTTAGATATGAAATTGTACACAAACCTGATAGATCTAGCCTGATTCATCGAAAAGGTTTTATCATAGAAATCATTAGGGGGATCAGGAAGAGGACCAGCTGCTTTTCCCTTGGAATTTGAATAGTGTAAAATGGCAACACCAGTAACTCTGGTCCATAGTGACTCATTCACAAACCTAGCACTTGCCACAATATAGTAGTCACTGCTTGCATTCTGATCCATGGTAATCAAGAAGGAATATGATTGACCCACATGGATATCGAGGTTGGTATAATTCTGTTGCACGGTATATGTTCCTTCTGTCTCTGCAAGAAGCAGGTTGTGATTTTGAATTCTAAAGTTCAAGCTAGTTGAGATGCCAACGTTGTGAACACGAAAACGATATGTTTTGCCTGTTTCAAGGAAACAAATTTCTCAGATGTCATATAAAACTAATACAACAAAAAAGGACCTATCAATGAGAAGATAAAGAAAATATAAATCAACTATGGTCCAACAGACTTGGGAAATGAGATCATCTACAGAGAACAAGAGAACTCTCGAATTGGATCTAGAATAATGTTTCCAGTTGCTCCCAGACTAGAAGCATTCTATGTAGCTTTTTTGTGGAAACAAAAAAGACTCGATCAGAAAGCATTTCCGGCATAAATATGTACGGAATTAGCTGATATGGCTTTTCATCTAATAAACCAAGTATGGTGGTTAAAGCTGGATGCTGCATAACTGGAAGTGCATCAGAGGCGTGCACATAAAACCTGTGTGATTTCACCAACTCTAATTTCTTACCACTACAACTAAAATCTAAAATAATTTGTCATGATCACAAATAAAATTCATATAAATGTGCATTAATGGAATTAAACAACATCTGACCAAACAATGTTTTCTTATAAATAATATAAGCTTTTAGCTCACAGTGAACCTGGTGTCAAAGAGAATATAACCACAATGTTGGAATGAATTACAACCACGTCCAAACTTACTGCCTAAAAATCAAAATCAACACTTCGACATGAAATAATTCATCCTATATCAACTTTTGATTTTTTTCAAGTTTTGCTGCTATTATCGAGAAGACCAAACTCCTGAGCAGTTCAAGCATACAAACTGAGCAACCTCCTTCAGGGAAATCAAAACTAAGGACCTGACTTAAAATTTCTTTTATTCATAGTTGATGGTTTCATAATCACTAACAATTACCTGGTTCGACGTTGATGGTTTCATAATCGATGCCATCAGGAACAAGTGTGGCATTGTAACGGTATGGCCCCTTCCCATTCATCAGAACACCATCAGGCATGCCAAGGTCCTTCCCCTCATCAAGGGCCTTCCTCAGGTCCTGCACACAGGATCCCACCAAGCTAAGGTCATGCGGATTACATGCTTACGGGTAGAGAGATGGACAGCAGTTGAGAATCCACTGACCTTGTGGCTCTTGATGTACCAATCCCCGATGAAGAGAGTGATGTCCCCATCCGGATTCCCAAAGGGCACAGCAATGACTCCACGGTTATTGACGGTGATCCCACCATAGCCACCGGCAGCACGCTGGAGGCCAAGGGAGGGAAAGTAAAAGAAGCTGCCGATCTGGTCCTTCACTTGGAACTGGTAGGTCCAGTTCCAGCCCTGGGGGATGGGGCAGTTGGTGCCCAGCACCCCGTCCTGCCAACAGTTCTTCCGGTGCTGGATTCCGTCCCTAGATCCAAGCAGACCGACCACACAGACAAAACACCAATCAACAGCAAGAAACCAAACTCCAAACCTCGTTCCTTGTCCCCGAGCAGAGCAAGCATATAAACGAACATCATATCGACATAAAAAAACCACCCTCCAAACCCTCAAAACAACCAAGTCCAAAAGAACAAGAACAAAAAGAAAAAGAGCACCATGTCGCACCAAATCAACGCCAAGAAGCCGAACTTGGAATCCCGTTCAAACCCTCGAAAGGAAAAGGGGAGGGATCCATTGTTTTGGAATATAATTTCCATGAAACCCCTATATGTGCCATTGATTACAGATGTTCCAAGTCGGGGTGGTCTATCAAGTGGTCTAGTGGGAAAATCAAGTGTATAAACTCCCTGCTTGTCAAACTCGTCAGCAAGCCTCAAAGGAGTAGCCGGAGGAGAATATGATAAACCACTAAGTGCAGTCCTGCGTTTTCCATTGATGATCACAGGAGGCATATTTCTCAAAACATACACCTGGGTAACATTGATCGAACCATATCTGCAGTTCTTCCGGTGCTGGATTCCGTCCCTAGATCCAAGCAGACCGACCACACAGACAAAACACCAATCAACAGCAAGAAACCAAACTCCAAACCTCGTTCCTTGTCCCCGAGCAGAGCAAGCATATAAACGAACATCATATCGACATAAAAAAACCACCCTCCAAACCCTCAAAACAACCAAGTCCAAAAGAACAAGAACAAAAAGAAAAAGAGCACCATGTCGCACCAAATCAACGCCAAGAAGCCGAACTTGGAATCCCGTTCAAACCCTCGAAAGGAAAAGGGGAGGGATCAAGAAAGAAAAAGGAGAAGGAAAAAAAAAAAAGCCATGGCATCAAAAACACAACTTGAAAGCCTACTTTTAAACCCTCGAAAGAAACAGCGAAAAAAGAGGATGAAGAACAGGAGTCAAGAAAAGATACCATGTGAGTAGTAAGGGCTCATCCAAGCTGTTGAGCACGTTCACGACCACATTCCAGTTGGTGGTCACGTTCATAACGGGGCCGGGAAATTGCTTCGAGATCGCGATCACCTGCCATCAATCGCCGCCATCACAAATCAACGGTGACTACAAAATCCGAAAGGAAAAAGAACCCAACAAAACCCTAAGAATCACCCTACGAGTTGTGCGCCGCTTCACCTAAACCCGATGAAGAAAAGCTAATCGCTTCCACGTGCTAAAGTAATGAACAAGCGTCACCGCATGTTCTTCTTCGGATCAAGCAGATTTCTAGATCTAAAAAGTAAACGTGAAGGGAAAAGAGGTGCAAACACAAGCGGGAGAAGTAACCTGCTGGGGGACGCCGAGAGGGGAAGCGGTGATGTAGGAGACATCGAAGTCGAAGTAAGCGAAGGGGTCGCCGGCGGAGCAGGGGCCAACCAAGGCGGCGGCGCACACGACCGCCACCGCCACCCACCCGGCGCTCGACCTCCACCGGCCCAGCATTTCGTTCTCTCCCCCCTAGACTAGTGATTCTAGTCTATTTTCGTACAAGAGCTGCCTCGGAGAAGTCTTCCGCCCTTGACAGACCAATTTGCTTGCCAGGGAATCGGAGAGCAGTTGACGGACAAGGGAGATCAGCAACAGCAGCGGCAGTATCCTCTCGCTAATCACTCTTCTCTTTCTGCCTCGCTCGCCGGTTGGAATGGCAGGTTGTACTCCCAACGCCGCGTGTCTTATGCTCACCTCCGAAGACTCGTTAGTGAAATGGGGAGCGTCTTTTGGTTGCGGTTAGGGGAGAGAGAGAGAGTGAGAGAGAGAGATTAATAGGGTTTGCCTCGAGGACTGGTATTAGTATGTATGGAGGAGATTGAAAGAGAAAGGAGTTGCGCTGTTATTATACTACTAAATTAATAAGGACAAGAAATATTATTGTGTTAATTTATTTACTTATGGGAGGTCTAATAAAAAGGAAGGGGATGGATGGATTTAAATGCTGGCTGGGCTTTTGAAACGTTTAGGAGGTATTCCTGGAAAGACGTGTACTTGTTGTAATTTTTTATTGATTAAAGAACAACAGGGAGAGTGTGTGTGTGTGTGTGTGTGTGTGTGGCGAGAGGGGGAGGCGCGGGCCAGCGAATCGCCAACGCACGCACGCACGCACGCTAGTGGAGCGGAACTGAGTTGTTCTCGGATCAGCTGTGCTTCTCGAACAGCGAGATGCGTAAGAAGCCACTGGTTACATGCCACTTGGGGTTTTTGATGTCAGGATTTCATCGTTACCTTGAGATCGCCCTGTTTGGTGACGGAAGCTCCGCAGCTGCTTGCCGTATGCATTCAAAGAGGGGGGCACATGGAACGAGGAGGGAAAAAGCGCGCGGGTCCCGAGTGGAGGAGGGCATCGGAACGCGTCACGACTGAATCACCCAAGGGAATTTCACCGGGTGATGTAGCGTCAGAACATGGGAGAGAGCCACATCACCCGAGAAAGCTTGCCGAGCTCAGTCGGTCAGGGCCGGCGCTCCTGCGACCTTCGCTCGAGTCTTGTCGTCTCCAAATTAAAAACGGGACGAGGGAGAGGACCGTTACAAAGCCTGATTCGAAATGAAAAGCATCCAAAGTTGCAATTTGAATCTCGTGCTGGTTTGCCTCGATTTGATCCTGTGACGGTCCCTTATAATTAGCAGGACAATAGGAATGATGTCCATCCATCATCACGATGATTTAAAACGTGAATAAAGCTAGGGATTGCCAAAAGTCGCGATTCGTTTGGCCTGGGAATCACTGATTCGAAAGAACATTTTCCCATTTCTCGTCCGTGCATTTCCCAATTCGATCTTCGATAAGTTTAATTATTTTACATGGAATTAAAATACACCATCGTTAATTATTTGATCGATTTAGAATTGATACAGAGAAAACGATTTTATCGATATTTCAACTTCATATTATCGATATATAACTGACACCTTACTATTGGTCAACATGTGATTGACATTTCAACACCACATAATCGATAGATGATCGATATCTTAATACCACATAATCGACACGTGATCCATACTGGTGCTACGAACAATCGAGTCAGTTGGATTATTAATATATCTTAGATTCACCGTAACATAATAATGATCAAGCTTGGGAGAAACGATCGACTACACCCGATAATCGGCATTGATCAGGGGAATGATGACTATTAGAGCCAAACTATAAAAAGAACTTTCTAGGTTCGTTCCAGAATACATTTGAATACTGCTCTCAACCTATGTTTTAATCCTCCAACCATATATTACCTTAAGTATTAGAGATATATTTATCAAAAATACCTCCAATATAGTTTTTGTAGAGTTTGACACTATCAAAATTAGATGAGCAAACCATTGATCAAGATCGAATTGATTCTAACATAGAAGAAGGTATCGATTGGTTTTGAATCAATCAAAAACTGAGTTAATATAAATAAATATAGATAAAAAAAAATATTTATTAAGATTTAAATGAGTTTAGATATCTAAGTGGTTAATGACGTTATATAATATACGCAAATCATGACATTAATTGTTAGTAGGCATTCTTTGTTGCTCGACGGTGATTGCGTTGTTTAGATGGCAATGCAAGCGTCTGCGTTTCGTGCACGGTCGGACAGAGGAGACATATCCATGTATTTATCATCAACAAGAGAGGATATATATATATA
>LVTN01000416.1:62385-91298 GCA_001649415.1 Musa itinerans | reverse complement strand
AGGAGTGGGGGGGGGGAAATGAAATAAATAATGAATTCCGTCATGCCTTTCAAAATCATCGAAGACAACGGTATCAGGGACGATCTCGCTGAAGCTCAAGACGGCATCCAGCTCATTGCTTAGATCTTGGAACCCCAGAAAATACAAAACAATTTGGATTCAATCAAAACGCCAATAATCACAAAAACAAGCCCAGTGAAGCAGCAACAGCAAATCGGTGACCTACCGGTGTCTGCGGGAGAAGCGTTACCAGCGAACACACGAACTCTCGGTAACGAAGGCTGGAGCCGGATCAAGAGGCTCGGAGGCGGTCGGGCGGAACCGGTCCAACTGCCACGCTAATCGATCACACGGAGGGGTCAAGAACGGGCCAAAGCAGGCGCAAAGGAAAGGGAAATCGATAGCAGAGAGAACAGACGAAGAACCGAAAGATGCAAAGCGTAAGAAGAGGGAGATGGAACCTTGGTTAAGAGAGCGGCGGAGGACGGAGAGGAGGCGATCGAGATGGACATTTCCTCTTCCTCAAAACTGACTCGGCGGACGGAGCTTTCGGAGCAGTTGGTTTGAGCGGGTATTTATTTACTCAGTTCCGATGTGCGAGGGACCGGAAGATTAAGGCAATGACGAACTTGCCCCCACGCGTTGTATCGGGGCATGACAAGTGCAATATAAGGAGCACCGTCGATTATGATAACGGGATTAACTTCTTTTAGCCGCCTTGTCCACATCAACTTGAATAACGGGATTAAAACTTAAATATGAAATGATAGTTTTTCTGCCGCCGTGGGCGCATTTGATGAACAGAAGAAGGGCAGTAATGTAATTGAATAAAGAGGCTTCCAAGGATTCGATATTCTCGAGGTTAGCATGCGGCCTCACTCATCCTGCGGGCCCGACTTTTCTGGTCGAATCACCGTGGCAAGTTTATTTTTCTTTCCCCAAAAATAAAATTAATAAGGTAATTATTAATTAAAATATTAATCAGCAGTAAGCTTGGCAGAATCAATTATTATACGGTAAATAATAAATGATTAGAGGTTGGGTCCGTCAAATACTCATCGACCCAAACCAAACCAAACCAAACCAAACCAACCCAACATTTAGCCCACCAAATAATAATTAAAGCCACCCAATAGACCCACGTGTCTGAGTAGAAATCGGTCGACCAAGTCGAGCCCATTTTAAGAGGCACCCACCGACCGTATGCTGCGAGGTTGCAGAAATAAAAAAGAGTCAAGTCGAATATTATTACATTATGTAGAAATATTCGTTTAGAAATTAACGTAGAGTCTACCGAGCGCCACGTCTACAAGTTCCACTCGACCGTACACTTAACACATCAAATTAATGATTTGAGAGTCTAATTATGGCCAGGCAGTGAGCACGTGAAGGCAATGGTTTATGATTTGACACAGCCAAAAACATGGCTCGTTCATACTGTCTCCACACGCCATGCCGTTTTGGGTCTGGCGCGACGATGAATCGAAGAGTTGGTTCGAGCCACTCCATGAAGCGGTTACGTGGTGATCGTTTTGGTGGGCCGTAGGTTGCTCGTCTGGAGTTTCGTTCCACCTCATCGAAACCGAATAAACGATTAGTAGCTGTCACAAAATCTCTAAAATATTTGGAATAGAATGGGAGATGTACCTCCGAAAGGATTGATTACAAGAGGATTAAGCTTGGTTGGCATATCCTGCTGGCCCACAACAACGACTATTCTATGTGTACCTCCTCGTATCACTGTAACCAGCATCATCATGACAGTCTCTTCGGGAAGACTTTTTTTTATTTTTTTTTTTCTGTGATTAATAACCAAAATTGACGCCAAAAAAATAATAATAATAATAATAAACGTATCTCTATTGAACGAACATATACTAGTATATTGTTATTTTCATTAAAATTTTGAGCAAAATATGGATAAATTAATGCAATAACTTGATGATAATCGTGCAAGTCGACTCGATCAATAAATTACATGGAGCGGTGGAGGTCATCATTTTTTTTTATCGTATTTGTACCATGATCGACCAATCATTACTGTCCAATCAATAGCGGTCTCCAGTCGACGCGTGTTGATGATCCCCGTCGAATTGGTGCGGGTTCGTTTTCGATCACCCCATCTAATTTAATCCGGTGGGATATTAAACCAAATCAGAATAGCTAACTATTATTGACTTGATTAACCTGGTCCGCGTTGCTAATAAAATGGTCCCACGATACGATGTTGGGACCAATCAGCACTGCGGGCCCCCCGGAAGAAGATATTTATCTGCAGGGGGAATAATAATGGGAGAAGAAATATAGAGAGGGGGAATAAGAGGAGAAGAGAAATCCGTTGATTGGTGTCCTGTTTAGTTTAGTTTAATGAATGTTCATTGTTGCATCTCGTGTGTGTGTGTGTGTGTGGTTGTTGGTGTGATCTCTATCAAATCATGAGCCATGGCTGTTGTTGGCGTGATTTTTCATGCTACATACCACTTATTAGATCGATGCTCTCAAATTTCGTACAGATAATTTACACGATAGAAATTTTTTATCTTCGTCGTTTACCTTTGAATCTGTGGATACATACGCATGCTTTAAGGTCAATAATTCATTCGTGAAGTTGATCCCTTCGGACAACTTGAGGATATTTAGGAAGAGATGAGGAACGTAGACAGATGAAGTAACCAAAAGAATGATACAGTAAGCGTCAAAGCAACACCTTCACCACCCATAACCCCTTTTGTACAACTCAAATTTTGTTGGATACAGTAGCGTCGACCAAGTAAAAATTAAGTCAAGTCAATTCCACTGCCTTGGCTCGGTACTCCTCAGCTTTCATGTTGTCCATCGCAATTATTAGTAGCAGCTCTTGATTGCTACAGTTCGTCAACATAAATGCATGCGTGTAATTTTCTAGGACAAACAAATTATTTAAGAAAAAAAATAATATTTTTGCAAAGCATCCTCATTAATTGAATTTCTTACAACAACAACAACAACAACAAAAAATCCTATTTTTTTTTATTAATATCAAAATATCCTTCAAACTATGAACATGAGGGGAAGCAATATAAAGGTTATTTTGTAAATAGAGAAAAACTGGTGCGGTCTGCAAAAAAATTGAAAAGAATTTTTCTTAAAAATTCCTTTATTTTCTTACTCTTAAATTTATTTCTTAATCTTAAGTCCATTGAAAAATAAGTCTCTTAAACAAGCAACATAATAATTTGCATGATCTTACATGTTTATAGAGAGGAAAATGAGATTGTAAAAAATGTTAAAATTATGATTTTTTTTTTTTAATGAGAGGGGAGTGATCCCCTTAGCTAACCTAGTTTTTATACGATTTTTATTTTTCTGTGAGAGGGGAGTGATCCCCTTAGCTAACCCAGTTTTTGTGCTTCAACAAGAGTCTCGCACATAATGTTTTGAATATAATTTTTCATTCAAGAAAAAAAATAATCTTATGAGGTGGAGTTAGATGTCATTCGAGTTTTAAGGCTCTAATTAAATCATCTGGGATTGATATGTGATATAGCACATTTCAGCACCATCCACGTGGTAGCAAATAGGAACCACGATAATGAACCTCTAAGCTGACACAACGTGACATCTCGGATCTGAATGAGGCAATAACATGACCTCCGCGTTGGTAAGTGTAGTACAAGTGAGACGTCGAACATCATGAAGCCGTTATGCAAAACTCAAGACAGCATCGCACGGTGCCGACCCATACAGGTCAATCGATGTTCGTCCATACGGTACAAGCCACCATCTCAAGAAGTTGATAGCCATTAAAGGATCATGTACGACTAACTACCCCTTTGCAGGTATAAAAGCCAACCCCTTGACTAATGTGGGGGGACTTCGAGCACACAATTCTCTTTTATTCCACTTACTTCTAACTTAACCTTCGGAGAGGTCGAGTCAAAAAATCCTCCCTCCCAACCTTGGTCTGTGTGCAGGAGTCTGACAACGAAGAAGCAAACCACTGGCTAAGAGAGAAGACCGTACTCGAAAGACGATGCTCGAACCCAACTCAACTCGATACTCGCTTCCACCACTCGAGCATCAACGTGGGTAACCTTGAGCATCCGGGATTAGACCGAGCCATACTGACACATCAATCACGGCATAAAGGTTCACGAACAATTTGTATCCATTAAACTTTCTAAAATATTGTATCTATATTTACCTCATCAATCCAAATACTTACTTTGACATAGATATTACGGGGCGTTGAATTATCTGTGAAAGGTAACGCTGTAGATGCAGTTTCTGGAATACATACATATATAACTACTATTTGTCGTTTTACTCAAATGTAAGACATGAATCGATAAAAGGCTGCGACTGTGCAATCAAAGATAGAGAAGCAAAAAGGACAATAAATGAGAAGAGAAGGAAAAAAAAAAAAAAAAAGTCTGAATTCAATTTTCGGTTTGGAGTGTGAGTTGTGAAACTTTAATCGTGAAAGGATTAATTTATATAAAAGATATTTTTTTTAGATAATCATATATTAATAAATAAATAAATAAATTACTTATTGGAGAAAACTTGCCAGCAATCTAATTGACTTGCAAGTTGGTGGGTGAAAATGGGTTCCATATTTTACTTGAAGTAATGTCGTGCTTATAATTTACTCAACAAGTCTTATATCTTTCACATAAATAATTTCCACTGCGATGATAAGAGATTCAATGTCAAGGCAACTTAACATAAATATATAACAAAGGGATTAGGTTCGAAATTGTGTAGTCTCCAAAGATGAAAGATAGACAGACTTGGGATGTGGTGGTTCCATGTGGATCATTGCATCAGTTTTCTTCCTTTTTTTTTATTTTATTTTAAATATAAATATAAAAATATTAATCCTTTTATGCACTGTCTTCAAAGTAAAATTTACTTTAGAAAAAAAAAAAGGGAGAGAGAAGAATAATACTCACCCATATTTGTGCCATCAAACTAAATGAGATTTGCATGAATGGTTGTCAACTATTCTAAAATCGACTATATATATATATGATAGTAATAATAATAATATGTCACCATCAAATCAACAGCCCCAAAGAATTCATATATAAAAAATATATAAATATATAAATATATAAATATATAAATATAAATATATAAAATGCATAGAAAGCCCTTTAAACCAAGCAGTAGCGCAGGCTCGTTTCTCTTCTTCAAATCATCTTCTCCCTCCTGTCTCTCCTCTTCTTCTCCTCTCCACCTATTGTTTAATTAATATTTATATGTATTTTTAGACTATACAGCGCACGCAGCGCGCACACACACACACACACACACTCTCTCTCTCTCAACCTTAATTCTTTATCTTGACGCCAACCTCACTCCCTTTCCTTCTCTTATACCACAAGAATCGGCAGGTTTAGGGATCTCTTGATCCAATGCGACCTGGATCGTGATCGGATCGCATTGTGATCGACAATGAGCGCGCAGAGGGCGATGCACCCCCTCTGCTGCATCGTTCTCGATCGCCCCGGCGTCGCCGGCGATCAGTCCCCCGACCTGCCGACCAATGCCCCGGGGGGCGGCTGTGGGCCGCCGCGGACCAATGGCGAGGACGTCGGCGTCGCCGGGTTCCTCTACAAGTGGACCAATTATGGTCGGGGGTGGCGGTCCCGGTGGTTCTCCCTCCGCCACGGCGTGCTCTCCTACTCCAAGATCCGCCCCCGGGACGGCCTCCCCCCGCCGGAGAATGGCGGCATCCAGCTCATCGGCGACGCCTCCGGGCGGATCTCTTCCCGGGCGGGCGGCCTCAGGGAGGCGCCCGCCAAACCCGTCGATGTCGTTTACCTCAAGGTGAGCAGCAGATCCCAACCATCAATCTCATTTTTGGAACGGCACAAAAACACCTCTTTTCCCTAATTAATTGTCATGACAAAAGAAAATTCGCCTCGAACGGCATTGCATCAGATCCGCAGCTTCTTTTGGGCAATATGTGGGGCTGACTGGAATTTGACGTGTTCCACCAAAGCCTTCCCCGATTTCGTCGCTCCTCTGATCGATTATCTCGCTTAGGCATCTGGAACGCGTGGGGTTCAGGCATAAGACCGCCAGATCTCTGTGTTTCTTCCCCTCTAACCAAAATAATCTCTCTTTTATCATTATTTCGCTTCCATCTTCTTAATTATAAGAGTTACCTTTCCCAAGTTCCAATTCGATTTCACATAAAACATTGGCCTTTGTTGGCCTTCTTTTCCTTTTACCCTTAGTTTCTCGCGGTGAAAGTGATGACTTTTGAGCGTGGGTCACCCAGGGCTTTGTAGCCTAATCTAAGCCGTGGGCACGGCGGATTCCGCTTTTGGTGTTGTAGCGGGGGCAGCACGGCTTTGCTTCGACCCCGCACCACGGAAGTAAAGCTCTGTTTCCTCTTGCTTCGACATAATATTGTTGGTTGTAGTTCGTGGCTCGATGAAGCGGGTTGTACGAATTGCTGGCGTCAGTCTACTGTTTATGCTCGTTCCCGAGAACAGCTGGATTTGGGGCACAGGTGCACGGTTCTAGTAAGTCACGAATTGAAAAAAGTTGCCTCGGGTTACAGAGCAGCTGGACTTTTCGTGTTTTACTGGACAATCTTTTCTTTTTGTTTCTTTTTCTCCAGAAAATATTTGTGTAGGGATTTGTGTTTTATGATGTTTTTCCTTGCAAAGCTGAGGTAGCTTCTTCTTTTCGTTTTCTGTGCTTGCTTTTATTCTCTTCTGTTTCTTCTTTTTGACATTCAGATTCGTTTAATTTGCTTACAGAAAAAAATATTGCCTTTTGCACTATTTTGTCTAGTTGTCCTCGATAGTTTTTAATATGAAGGGTTTAGTAGTAACGGCTGTTAATCATCCTTCTGCTTTAGCTGCCTGGAGAATTATCATATGCTTCTGATCTGATGGTTCAAGTATTAGTTTTTAAGTGTGGTAGTGAAAGCTGAGCAGGGTAATCTATCAACTCGACCAGCAGTGGGTTGCCAACATGAAGATGGGAAAGCATCTATTTTGACATGGTGTTGCCTTGTGTGTTAGTTGATAGTCTCTCTTGTATGAATGCATGAACTTAAATGCTGTTTTAACTTATTTCTTACTTTCAAGTTTAATTTGTAGATAGGAGCATCTAGGTACTGTAGAATTATCAAATGGATGCTGCAAAAACCAATTTGTTTAAGATGCAGATTTGTTATAACTGACAGAGAAGTGAAATGTAGCTGGTTGTATGAACAGTGGCTTAGAAGCATGACATCACCTAAACAAGTTATGTCAAATCTTTGGCAAAAGCCAATTCTGGTAAGAAAGTCAGTCTGAGGTTATTTTCAGTTTGCATTAACTAATTCGATAATCAATAATAAGTAAAAGTAATCTATATATGACAAGCTTGCTCAACTGCTCAAGGAAATCGATTCCGCAAATTTTACTCATATTGGGCAGTACACACCTATCCGAGTTTAGATTGGTACATGAACCACTCATTTTAGGCCGAAACCAGAGAATCTTGCTCCAACATGATTGTGATTGGAACACACCAAATTTTAATAAGTTTCAGGTGTTTAGTCTCTCTAAAGCACATTGGGCTGGATTTAATCTTGTGGCAAAACAGCTTACCTTCAAAGTTTCAAGGGCATGAGCTTCAATATGCTGCTGTGAGAAAAAAAATAGAAAAGAAAAGAAGGGAAGAAAAGGAGGAACTATAATAGTAGCTGTCGATTAACATAGAGCCTTGGGCTAAAAGGAATAGTTACTTTAGCTCTTCTTTCAAATTTTCCTATCAAAAATTATTTTATAATTTTTTCTTTTGCTTTTTCACGCTGCTGTCCACATAGCTAATAGTGCAGTTTGTTGGCATTTAAGGATGGGTCCTTAACTAGACTGGTATCAACTACTGCAGGGAATGCAATTGTCTGTGTTTGCAAACTTATTTAAGTTTGACATGTATATTCTTTGATAATTGCATATCTATTATGTAACACCCTGATTAATCTCACATCGGAAGTAAGAAAAAAAATAAATTTTCTTATAAGAGTTTGATGGGTATATTATTGGCTATCATTATTTAATTTATAATAAATTATTCAAATTTATAATATCATATCTATATTGAGGTATGGTGAGAGGCTCGAGCAGTGTGGAAGGGGCCAGAGAAGGCACGTCATAGCTTGGAGCACCCACTGGGTTACGCCTCACATGCACCATGCTAGAATTTGATACTATATTTGGTCTTGGGGATGACGTCGAGCCCTTAAGTGGGAGAGATTGCAACATCTTGATTAGTGCCACATCGGAAGTGGGCAAAGATAGATTTGTTTATAAGGATTTGATGATATGCTATTGTCAACTTTGACTTAAACATTTTGGATTAGTAGTTTATGTTCAACGAAGTTAATAGGTTAGTTATGTTACAAGTCATGGCACATTATTTCTCTCGGCAATAGTATTTGAGCCTAATATACTACTATCAACTTTGACTTAAGCATTTTGGATTAGTAGTTTATGTTCATCGAAGTTAATAGGTTAATTATGTTACAGGTCGTGGCACATTATTTCTCCTGGCATTAGTATTTGAACCTAAAGTAAATTATTTAGATAATATTGTTCAAACATGCCACTCTAATACTTACCCACAAGAAAAAAAGATTTTTGTCTAATGAATCTCTCTTTTCTTGATGTAACTAGTCTTCTGATTTTCATTTTTTTGATGT
Source organism: Musa itinerans (assembly GCA_001649415.1). Taxonomy (NCBI): domain Eukaryota; kingdom Viridiplantae; phylum Streptophyta; class Magnoliopsida; order Zingiberales; family Musaceae; genus Musa; species Musa itinerans. Next base: position 82,606 of record LVTN01000416.1, on the reverse strand, counting down.
TATGCCATATTTGTGGCAAGTAGAAGATTATACATGTAGGGGCGAGGACAAGTTAATAGTAGACAATATGAGAGAAGAGGGAGAAACCATGGAGAAAATATTTCTGAGTTCCATAGGAAGAAGTTATTTTGCTGTCACCAAAGATGTTCCATTCCAAGTATATATTAATATATCATCCACCTCTGCTTATTCCCATTGAAACATTGCTTAAACAATCTGAAACCTGTGGTAGGAGCACGGAAGCAATTGAGCTCACCATATCAAAGATGAAGCTTTCTCTACTTTTGGCTGCTTGTATCCAAATAACAATAAAAAAGAACATGGAGATGTTCAGGCCACGATGCATGTGATGTGTGTATGTCAGTGACTCACTAGTGTGTCATACCTATAATTAAGGTTTCCCATGCTGAATTATGTCAGTATATGCTACAAGAAAGGTACGAAACTTGATCTGTACTGGCACAATGTGAGGATCAATGTTTAAAATATGATCACTATAACTGCTATAGTGGCTGCTGTAATGATTTTAGAGGGGTACTATTATCATATTATGTTATATACATGAAAATTATCAAGAAATACTTGTAGTGATTGTAACTTGTGATTGCCCATTATAATGGATGTGCTTGTGATAGGTAAGTTCTGAAGATGATCCATTGCAATTGTTGTATTAGACTATTAGCTCATAATGGTTTCAAGACATCCTTTCTACTTATTATAGCATAGCTTTAAAACCTTGAATTATAATAGGCTTGGCTCTTGAACATTTAATTTATAGTTCTCAGGAAACAGCATGGCTCACATATTCTGTTCTAACCTTATCTTGGTACATACTTGGAGCATCTTATACAAATATATTTTGTGAACATAGCCCAATGTGTTACTCCACATCTTCAGCCTTCATGTGAACTGATCTTTATTAAATTATGAGTTGTTTGAAATTTATTGCCTCAATTAGCTGACCGACTTGTGTGTTTGTTTTTTTCTCTGCACTGCTAGGTGTCATCATTTCGGGAAAGCAAGTCTGATGATAGAAGGTTCTATATATTTTCCCGCACAAAGACACTTCATCTGAGGACTGATTCAAAGCAAGATCGTGTAGCATGGATCGAGGCTTTGGTCTTGGCAAGTAGTGTATATTCCTTAAGAACATTGAGTGAACGTATTTCCTTTATCCCAAATGATATAACCTTCTCAACTGAAAGACTGAGAGACCGCATGCTTGTTGAGGGACTTGGGGAGGATGTAATAAAGGACTGTGAACAGATTATGTTATCAGAATTTTCAGAATACCGTAGAAGACTAAAGATTCACTACGAAAAATGTTTAAACTTTCTTGGGACAGTTCAGCAACAGTTAGAGGTAACATGCACTTTTCACTCATTGATGCTCTTGTTGCTATGGGCTTATTCTTTTTGGTAAATGATAGTTAGTGATAAATTTACAATTTAATGAAGTTGGAGAGGTTTTACACTAATATTGTTAGTTTGAAATGATGATTTATATTGACAATCGATTTTGTTGAAATTTAACAACTATCATACTTCTTTTCAAATTTAATAAATATGTCTTTTTGCTATTGTTCCTAGGTGTTCATCTACTATTACCTGTTTTTGACATGTTCTCTAAGAGTTTACTTACCATTTCCATCTATCAAGAAGAATTTTTATTGTTATTATTGCATAAAACATTCTTTAAGCATTTATATCTATCAAGAAGATAATTCCTTCAAAATTTTCTTTCTTGTATAACCTCAATGTCTCCTGACTCTTAACCTGATAAATTATTTCATGTGTATCAACAGTATCCAAGTATTTAATAAATTAAATGATCTCCATGATTCTAAATGTAAGGCCAAAACTGCTTTAGAGTCTTGTTATTACTTCCTACGAAGAAAAATTGAGTTCTAGTTGACGGTTATCGTATTCACTGGAATTGAATATGTACTATGTGGCATTGTGCTTGCCTTTGTGCAGGAAGTCAATATTAAAAATGAAGCAGCAAGTTGTGAAGGCCACTTGCAGCTGATGAAAACTGAATATTCTTGCTCTGGACATGGAAAGTACAGTGGTATAGCATATCTCCATTTTCTCTTTTCCTTTGGGTCAGGAATTGTGTTCATTCTGCTGTCATATACTATATCGCATTCTTTTATGCACAAACTGCTCATTTATTCCATTTAAATATAGTGGAGTGAAGTGATAGACACTTTGTTCTTGTCCATATATTTCAGTTCCTGCATATACAATGTCAATATCAAAATGATTAATTTATTGGTTTTCTGCTGATATTAGCATGTCTCAGCTTACTCTCTGTGATTGTGTATATGCAATGCTACACGATGATATAAATTGGCATCTGAACAGAGAAACTAAAAAGACTGTCTAGTATTCTCCTACCAGCATTTTTTTATTTGGTCCACTTACTGAATCTTCATTTTGTTTTTATGTTTGCTAATATCATCATGTCTCTACTAACTCTGCCATTGTGTATATCCACTGCTACAAGATGGTATAACCAGTGTCTGCTCAGGGAATTAAAAAAAACTACCTGGCATTCTCCAACCAGCTTTGATATTTGGTTCACTTGTTGAGTCTTGATTTTTTTTGTATGCCTTTCATTGGTCCAACACTCCACTGATTCATGGTATCTCGAGAAACAGTTGTCTGCAGTGTCATTATACTTGTATGTGTAAAACATATTTGTGGCATCTTGCAACTGTGAAATCGATTCACTTGGAGAGAGAGTTCTTTCAAACCCCACGTATAACCAAATGACAAATAATCTAGGTATTTATGTGTTATGTGTTCCATCTCTTTGTTTTCTTCTAGTTTTGGTGTATTGTTATTGCAATCTAACAGCAACTCAGAGAGAGAGATTGGCTGAGAACTCATTTGCTGATATTCTTGGACTTTTTTGTAACTGGAACTTGGTTCATGTGACCAAAATAACATAGATACGATTGTGCTTTTGAACTATGGGTAAGTGACATAATGCAATTTTGCTGTTCGCATATCAAATTAATTGAAGGTGTCCAATTTTCATAATTTAAACCCAGTGCAGAAGTTATTTTCTTCACTTGTCTTCGAATATTCCATCAGAAAGCTATTTAGTAGTATCTTTCTTTGTCTAAAGTACAGCCATCGAAAATCCTATCCTTGCACGTCCTCCTTTCTTTAAGAATAATCAGCTTTAAATTTTTATTGTTTTCCTTTTCTCTCATTTACTTCTCATTTTATATTGTTACAAATTACAACTGACTTGTATTATTAATATTATGCAAATAGGTCACAAATAATTGCTTTGTTTTTGTGAAACTAATTATTGTTTTATTGTTGAAAAAAAGAATAACTTTTGTCTGTCGGAATGATATGCATCACCTCTTTGTTGCTGTTTTCTGGTTATTACCTTTTCATTTAAATTGATTTTAGAAGAAAAGAAATTGATTCTAGCTTCTTGCATCTTTGTATGACAAAGTTTATCTTATTCTAGCATATCTGTTTTGACAAACCATTTGCTTCTACATAACGCTGATCTCATAACTTTTATTGGTATTCCACTATTCTTATCCTATGTTGTTCTCAAATTGAACTTAAAATCTTTTGAGAAAGACAAGATCGTTGCTTCCAAGTAATTTTAGAATTTGGTAATTTTTGACTTGATGTTGTTTCTTAGGCTTATAGGATTTGCTCTTCAAATGCCACTACAGTGATCCAGTTTTATGTTAGGCCTTTTATGGTAGAGCGGTTCATCATTCAATTGTATCAATAGCTTCCTGATTGTCTTGTCTACTTTATCATCTGTTCTTTGTCTATTATAGAATTAATTTGTTCATCTTGGGCTTGAATTCATCTGGTTGATGCTTGCCTTGCTGACTTGATTATAATAAAAAATGTGTAGAACTCATACCAAGGTTTCTGCTAAATATAGTTATTTCCTTGATGACTTTATGGATTGATGTCAGAGATTTTACTGAGTTCAGCTGTGTGAAGTTAACACTATCAGCCTTATAAAGTTGATTTTATCAGCAATCAATTATGCGAAAGAACTGCCTCGCATTTGGCATGCCTGTTCCACCTGGAAGAGGTGCTGTGGCAAAAATATCGGTTATCCATGAATGTTTGTCATGAGTTGTTCCACCATAGTTTCTCTTGAATGTCTGGTGTTGCTCTACTTTCATTCTCAAAAACAAAAGTGCCCGAATTGACATTTGATGGAAGTCACTGGTTGCTGATTGCTGTGATCAGATCGATCTACATCATGCGAAACAGAGATTTTCATAGTTGACTGTGGTTTAGGTTTAAACAGCTTTTTGATTGATATGCCTAGAGGATGAGCTTTAACAATATCGGTAAGTTTGCTCCTTTGTAACATGGGTAACTAAGATTAAAGTCATGGAAACAATCTATTTGCTTGCAGGGGTAAGACTGCACAGATTGTCCTTTCCTAGGCCTTGCATTGGTGGGAGTTTCATGTGGCACAGTGGCAGTTCACATTTTTTCTCTTGTCAAATGTTTAGTAACCATTATTATTGTTCTTTTAGCATTAAGATTCATTATAATTCAGGCTGGAGGGTTACATATATTATTTGATTACATGTAAGCTATTTAAAACAGACATGTACATGTGCATGATAATATTTCACTTAATTTTTTCGCCTCTGATATCACCTCAAGGCATAGTCTTTTCTCAGTAACCATTTACACAAAGTAGGTCAACAAAAATATCACACTTGACTTTACACTCTGGCCAATCATTTCTAAGTACTTTTTTCTGATCTTTTCATGGTGTTTTCTCTTTGTGCTGCTCATAGCTTCTATTTTGTTTAGAATATAGCACAACAGAATCATCTGATGATGTTGAGAAGCAAGAGACTGATGATATTTCAGATGAAGAGGAGTCTTATTTCTTCGATACAAAAGAGAGTTTTAATGATGTTTCCGATTCCTGTGCTTTTAATATGAGGGTGGCAAATCATGAAACTACAACTTCCAAAAGAGAGAGCAAGACTGGTGATGTGGAGATAATGGATACCGAAGAAGAACTTCATTGTCAACATATGTTCCCCCATATTGAAAGGCGAAAGAATCTGCCAGCACCACTTGAGAAGGAGAAAAGTATTAGCCTTTGGTCTTTGATTAAAGACAATGTCGGAAAGGATTTGACACGTGTTTGTCTACCAGTCTACTTCAATGAACCATTGTCATCCCTTCAGAAGTGCTTTGAGGAGCTTGAGTACTCATATCTCTTGGATCAAGCATATGAATTTGGCAAAAGGGTGATTCACTTTCTGATTTAGCATTACATCCTTTATACAATGTCATTATCGACTGTTGCTTCTTTTATAATTACCAAATGACTGCATAATATTTTGTTAATGATTCCATGATTCATTGCATCAGATGGTCTTGAGACCCCTGTAAAATCAGGGAGTCGTGTGCAAAAGGCTTGGACTTGGATGGAAACATCCCAGTCCAGACATAATTTTCTTTCGCTCCATCCAGACCGTTTCTTTGACGACCAATCTAGTTGACATCTGGCAATTATCATCTTATGAAACCAATATGGTTGATCGGACCCAATTCTATTGCATATTCTAGTGTTGATCCTGATTCCAACTAAATCTCTCCCATTTGTTTGATAACCATTAACTTCCAGCAATAAATTTTTTTAAAATAACTAATCTGGATGATTCAACAGTCTTTTCTCTTATGCTAGTGTTGATCCTGATTCCAATCACTTCTTGGAAAACTTGATTTGTACTAATAGCTGGACAAACAATCATTACAAGAAGGTGAAGAACTCCATTTAGACACAATGAAGCCTGATATTTGAGGCCTTCATAACTGTTAGAACTTTTTATCTAAGATGTTATTTATTGTTCAGGAGATTTGAGAAAAAGAATATTAGCTGAACTCCTCTGTATTTGAATATTTTTTTATTGGTTGTAGGGGAACGGTCTCATGAGAATTCTGAAAGTAGCTGCCTTTGCAGTCTCCGGTTATGCTTCTTCCATTGGTCGAAGTTGCAAACCATTCAATCCTTTGTTAGGGGAGACATACGAAGCCGACTTTCCCGAAAAGGGAATCCGGTTCATCTCAGAAAAGGTAATTCTGTAAAACCAATAAAACCAGTAACATGTTCAATACATATCTTTGGCTTTTGATTCATTTTCAGATCTTGTGCTTACCTTTTTAAATTAGAAATATTAATCTGATGTTTATATTTCCACTAGCGAGACTCCAAACACCTTTTCATTTAGCAGTTGACAGTGACTTACATGAACTGACTTTTTCTGGCTATTACTATTGGAAGTATCAGTTAACATAAGTGCCTAGTTTTATTTTTAACTAAAGACATTAAATTCTTTTCATAATTCAGATACAAGAGAGGACTTTGAATTGCATATGAGCTTCATTATTTTAATGTCTAGGTTAGCCACCACCCAATGCTCATTGCCTGCCACTGTGAAGGCAAAGGTTGGAAGTTTTGGGGTGACAGCAATCTCACCTCTAAATTTTGGGGCCAATCCATCCAGCTTGATCCCGTTGGTGTTTTGACCCTGGAATTTGATGATGGTGAGATATTCCAATGGAGTAAGGTTTGTCTTCTTAACATCCTCATGATACGTTTACCAATTCAAGTTTTTAACTGGATTTCATTATGTCATGCCTAATAGAACTTTCTCAATTTTAGGTAACTACTACTATATACAACCTCATCTTTGGCAGACTTTACTGTGAACACCATGGAACTATGAACATAAGAGGCAACGGGCAATTTTCATGTCAACTCAAGTTCAAGGAAAAGTCTCTTTTTGATCGTAATCCTCGGCAAGTAAGAAGCAACATATTAACTCTACATTTAGTTTACACTTTGAAAGTGTACCAAATATGTATTAACTGTTTTGTAGGTTCAAGGCTATGTTGAGGATGTCACGGGGGCAAAAGTTGCCTCCTTACTGGGAAAATGGGACGATCTCATGTATCGCAGCAAAGGAGATGATGTTTCTAACAAGACTTGTAATATAACACAAAACATGTGTTTATTATGGGAAAGGAGTAAGCCTCCTGCTAATCCAACTCGATACAACTTAACATCATTTGCCATTACACTAAATGAGCTAACTTCCGAGCTGCAGGTATAGATGAAAGTGTAATGAACATATAGCTTTTGTTTTACTGCTATTCAACTTCAGTTGTATTCTACTCATCTGATCCAAACATTTGATCGTGAATCAAGGAGAAACTTCCACCTACAGATTCAAGACTTCGTCCAGACCAGAGGCACCTGGAAAATGGGGAATACGAAAAGGCAAATGCAGAAAAGTTGCGATTGGAGAAAAGGCAGCGAATGGTATGCCTCTAGACATACTGAATTTTCTTTTTTTTTTCATATCCCTACTGCGATTACCACCTGTTTACACTATCAACAGCAAATCGAGTGCCACACTTAATTCACTAATGTAGCTAGAAGTTGTAATTTTCAAAAAATATTTGTTGTTCAGGGAAATAAGCACGTAGGACAAAATACACTTGTATGTCAACTCTCCTCGTTGTCGTTATCATTGAACAAGATTTATTTTTGATTCATAAGATTGTTTTAGTGCTGACAAAATCAAATGCATGCATATAAACACCCATATTACAAAACTAATCTCCATCTCTGATATTCACATGCCTTGTTTTGACAGTCAAGGAAATTGCAAGAGAATGGTTGGAAGCCGCAATGGTTCCAACAAGAGGGTGAAGATGGCACGTATCACTACGTTGGTGGATATTGGGAAGCAAGAGAGCAGAAGAAGTGGGATGGATGTCCAGATATATTTGGTGAATTTTAGATGATGCTGGTTTCTCTCCCGACACTGAACATTGTTTCAGGTGGGTACTGCTTAACATCGGACATCCCTGCTGCAGGAGGTTATCTTTGAGCAGGTTGTAGATTGGCAGCATTCTGGCAGTCTGATGTAGCACTTACGTGGCATTTTGCAGTACGAAGGGAAGCCTCTCTAAAGTTGTGTCTTCCAATCAGAGTAGTTTTCCTTCATAGGTTTATACTTCTTTTCCATCCATTTGTTACAGTAGTAATTTGTTTATGTAGCCAATACCGATTCAGTCCCCTATGGGAAGTTTAGTCAACAAATGAGTGTCAAAATATGTAATCTTTTCAATAGATGAAGCAAAAATCAGTAATTTTTGCCGTGAGAGCATTACGAGCGATATTTAAGCTATGTAATATGATGACAATAAGATGGTCATCCTGATTCATCTTTTGTCCAAATGTTGTGTTGTTTGATATTTTCTATGTTCAATACAATAAATGTAAGCTTGACATCAGAATCAGACGTAGAAGACATTATAATAAATGCAAGCTTAACATCAAATGAGATTTGAAAATTATTGTATTTGCTAAGGGTTCATAATCATATCTGACAAACTTGATATGTCTTTTCTTTTTTTTTTTTGGTTGGTTAAGATGGGATTTAAGCTCAGGATCTTACAATGAGTTGCCAATCTTTATCGCTTGGATTGAAATTTGTCTTCACAATTTATTCTTTGTTTTAGATATATATACAAACTGCAAACTGCAAACTGAAGTCTCAATCACTTGCCTAACATTTCAGATTGCTGAATCATAGACATGGAACACCCATACTTGATAATCTTGTCACCTTCCCATCATACCAATCGAGGATTTGTTGGGTCCTCGAGTTGGTATGCTACCTACCTATAATAGCACATATGATGCATATATACATTTGCATGACTCGTACATCATCGTGTGTATGTATATATAGTATCGATCCTTATGGAATTTTCGTTCATCTCATAAAAACAAACACATGTATGTTCGTTTTATGATGTCCCAAAACATCAAAAGAAATATAAGTTTTTTTTCTCTTTATTCTCTGTTTCATCATCTATGGAGAAAATGTACACATGTTGACCGGGACCCAACGATCTAATCCAGTTTGCATGGGTCCCATTTGGGCCACTGTTGCTCCTAAGTACTTCGGATCCGTCTCTCGACGACACTATGGCTGCGAATCCGACTCGATGGGAAAGCATCCGAACCCTAAGGGTATTATCGTCCATGAGAGTTGTGAGGACAACAACAATATGCTATTGTTATTACACCCAACTATGCGACGGAGCAGAAGACGGACCCGAGAAGAGAGATCTGCACTCCCCCAAACCTACCCGTTCGCTCCGCTCCCTGTTCTCCCTCGCGAGAGGAGAGATCTCTTCCAAGCTTTGGCGCCTCCCGTTTCCAAATCCCAAGTGGAGGGGGGGGAGGAGAAAAGAAAGGAAGCCGAAGAGTGAAAGAAACCTTGGATCGTTGTTTTCTCCCCGCATTCTCGTATATTAATTCTTGGAGGAGTGGATCTGAAGGCGTAAGGAGATATGAGTGACGGAGTTTTTCTGGAAATCCAGCCTACGGAGCTCAAATTCCCTTGTAATCGCCCCTTCACCTTTTTGGTCTTTGTCTGTCCGATTTTGCATTTTCCTTTTTTTTTTTTCTTGATCGATTAATGTTTTCTTTTTCGGGCTTTTTTGGTACGAGATTTGAGTAAGATTTATATTTTCACTCGATCACACTTTCTGCCTTTTTATCCTTAAATGGGTTTGCATTGTTCTTTCGATCTCCTCAAAGGCCAGATTTTTGCGACTGGGTGATTTACTTATCCTTTTGTAAACTGTTCTTCGTTGTTTCCATCGTTAAGCCTTGATTATTTTCCCGACTCTGGTTTCATCTCCTTGATCGCAAGTAGTATTATTTGCTGACGATAAATGTGCTTTGTCCATTGGTCATGCGTGAGAAGTCGAGTTGAAGAAGCAAAGCTCATGTTCCATGCAGCTGATCAACAAAACAGATCATTTTGTTGCCTTCAAGGTAAATTTTTATCTTCTCTATCAGGTTATTGCTTCGGTGCCATTTCTTCATATATTGTCTTGATTATAATAATTTATATCGCTGACATTTTAGGTTAAAACAACCAACCCGAAGAAATATTGTGTCCGCCCCAATACTGGGATCGTCTTGCCCAGGTCGACCTGTGATGTCACTGGTATGCCCCATTTTCCAAATCAATGAAGGTTTTTCCTGGATTTGATTGGGGATGTTAACAAATTATCTGTAAGTTCGCTGTCTTAATGTATATGTTCCCTCGTTCTGCTTCTCTAGTCACAATGCAAGCACAAAAGGAGGCTCCACCCGACATGCAATGCAAAGACAAATTCTTACTTCAGAGTGTTATCGCAGAGCATGGTGCGACGACCAAGGACATAACATCCGAAATGGTTGCCACCTGTGTTCGCTTCATTAGCATATCTTTATATCTCTCCTATTGGATTTTCTTGCACGATTCTGACTTATATCGAGCTTACTGCTAAATTGTCAGTTCAATAAAGAACCTGGTAAGGTTGTTGATGAATTCAAACTGCGGGTTGTTTATGTGCCTGCTGGTCCTCCCTCACCTGTTCATGAGGAATCAGAAGAAGGATCCTCACCAAGGTCCTCGACGTTTGAAAATGGGACCCAAAGTTTGCAGACACTTGACTCTGTAAGTAGTTTCCAATCGGCTAAAGCCCTTAGTAAAACAAAATTGATGTTTTATTGTTCTTTTATTTATGTCATCTTATGAAGGGTCATTTGACCCCAATAAAAAAATTTAGGTATCAAGATCCAATGAACCCTCGAAGGAGAAGTCCCCAGAGGTACCTTCTTCCCCTTTTCTATCTATTATTGGTCTAGAAATTTTAGAAATATTTTTAAGCTTTTGCAGTCTATTTTATATGCTTTTGGCATTTGAAGTCCCGTAGATTGAACCTGCACGATATCATCCAGAAAGGAAAAGATTAAATAATGAAGTATTATCTTAGTCAGTCAGCAGCAACCTGGGTCTTCTCATCTTAAGCATCCTGTGCACAGGTTGAACTTCGTGTAAAGAGCACTACGGGATGATTTTTTTTTTTTTTGTTTCCTCAACCAAAATTTTTCTTTGATTTTGTTCCATTGGCTTGAAAGTTGTGGATGGCATGCCGATTAGTTGCTCTAGCCATGACAATCTTCTTGGTTTGTAATTCTCTCCTTTTGCAGAAATCATCATATTGATGTTTTCTCAATTGTAAAGATGGAAATCTTTAATACTAAAAGAACTAATTCTGAACATTTATGTGACAACCATCCATTTATATTCCTTTACTAGGCTAGTCTTCTGTTCCTCTGATGGTGGCAATCTTATTCTACCACTTTGAATTGCTTAGATGTCATGTAACCTATGCTGTCTTAGACTTGGATGAATCATTGCACCATTGTGGTCCATTAAATAGACAATATTAGTTAGCTAATAAAATTAGTCAATTCGTTGTTTAAGCCAGATTTACTCCAATGTTTCTCAATTGACTTACGCCAATCTGATACAGCCTTTGCCTTGATCAGCCAAAAGCAATTGATCTTGGCCAAGATAGATCTGAATTAATATATTTTGACCAAATCTGATTTGGGTTAACTGATCTGCTCAACTCTGTCCCGGTATGTTAAATATTAGGACCAGTTTGATATTCCTTCCATACCCCACATCTCAACAGATTGCTCCTTTCCATGTTCACTATTTTGATCTCTGAATTTGTTGCCTGCTAAACTATATGAGAAAGGAAGAAGAGAACTCATTATAGTATTTGACCATGACTGGAGGGCTCAAGGGACGGACCCGTGAAATTTGGCCTTCGGGGTTTCAAAAAATTCTAACACAGCGCCCTAGTTTTTGCACTTAAATGTGTTATCTTGATAATAAATTGAACACTTGATATGGTTGGTCCTTATACTAACAAAATTGCCGAATGTGATCATGTACAATATGTGTTAATGTTTTATTGACACCAAAATAATATTATGACCAGGTTTTGTGTATATTAAAAAATTCCTTCTACCTTAATTTATAAAATTAATTTGATGTCTGTTTTAGTCGTCATTTTGGCAGTATCAACCTGCCAGAGCCGATTTAAAAAGATGCTGACAGAGCAATCTTTTCAGATTTTTTAGAACTAATATGAAGGGTGTAGGTTATTAGATGAGAAGAATTTTGGAAACCAACCCATGAAGATCATGGAGTCCTAAAGATTTTAGGATGATGGTTGCCCTCTTAGTTAATTATGTCATGGTCTCAAATTTCACAGTATACACTGATCGTAGAATGATAATTTGCTACTCTACTGTTGTATCGGTGTAGCAACCATACAACTATGTATCAAGCAAAATGTTGTGTATTCCTTTCATTGTTAACTGAGGCATACTGTGTTGGTATATCATTACTGATATTCGAAGCCTTGAAATAGATCTCTTTCATTTACCAAGAACTTTGAACACTGGTTTCTTGTACATGCTATTTTTTGACTCTTCTGTTTGTAGAAGTTCAATAAAACTTGGGCAAGTTTAATTTTCCAATGATGTATTATCAGGGTGATTGAGAGTCTAACATGAGGGCATTCTTGTTGTAGCTAGAGAAGTGAATTTGTCATTGGCTGTGTATAGTTTTTTCACTTTTCTGACATTTACACTCTTTTAAAATCTACTCCTATACATTATAAAGTTTTTATAGAGGAGTTCTTGGCTGGGTTTTGCTAACAAGGAATTCCGATAGCTTGACAAGGAGTATGGCTATGAGAACAGATAATGGAAAACAGTTGCAGATTGCAAATCTTCGGACCTAGCTTGCTTTGTTTTGTTCCTTGGATTTTCTACCTCTTGTGGAGTGTCTAAGGGCTAGGATGAATTATAATGCTTCAGTATATTAATAGTAAGCACCCCAATATGTAAATTGGTTTATTGTCAAAATGATATTGATAAGTTTCCCCCTTATGTAAGATTCAGCTATACTGTAGCTGACATTCTTACCTGGCATGCTGTTCTTATTATGTATTTTAAGAATGAGCTTTAATTTGATTGTATGCACTACAAGCTCTGTAGTGGCAATTGTTCATTTATCTTTTATAATATGCAGGCATTGGCTATGATTTCAAAGTTGACTGAAGAGAAAAATTCTGCCATTCAGCTAAACCAGAAGCTTCGACAGGAACTGGTACGTGTTTTGTTTACATGAAAAATATATTGTACACTCAAAGGCGAGCAATTATCCATTCATAGCATATGTTTGCCAGTAAATAAGTTGTAACAGAAGCATAGGAGTTTGTCATGGTGAATACCACCTCATTTCTATAATATGTTTTGTTTGTATACTTTATTTATATGTTTTCATTTCAAAATAACTGTTTACCCAATTCTTTTTGTATAAGAAAATAATACTTTCATTTAATGAAAGAACCCAATTCCTTGTGTAGGGCCAACATGTCTTTGTGGGTTTCACAAATAAAGGGCGTGTGAACGCCATAATCCTGTCTCTGACCAAATATAGGGTAAACTGATAACACTACCAGGATAACATTTGCAGCTAGGAAACAGTGTTCTTTTAGCTTTTAGGGCAGATCTTCACTCGTGAATCATGTAATCATCTATTTGAGACAAGTAAAGTGCAGTGTAACAAAAGCTGTTGTCATCCAAAAGTGTTTATGCAAGATTGGGATCCGTATAATTATCAGATGGATGTTGGATGACGCAGGTAAAGACTTTAGTTCCCTTTCTTTTGTCAAAGAGCTCTGTTTCTTTTTTGTGAGTGCTAACAACATAACCATTAGAACACAGCATGCGAAAGGAGTGTATCTAAGATTCCGTTCAGTATATTATAGGTTGAGAGGACTCTTTGTTCTCATTACTTAGTCCATAATTTCTTACTGGAACAAGTATAATAAGCAGTAATCATGGTCAGTAAAGAGCAGCTTTGCAAGGAAAAGGGCTCTGCAATGGGTATTTTGTAGGCTTATGTTGGGGGTACCCTTAACCCAAAAGTAATTAGGAAGTGCAGTCACAAGTTTGGCATGTGAGCATTTGCGAACAAGTGAATCACCAGAGGGAAGAAGGGTATGCCAAATGAAAAGGGGCAAGGAAAACATTTTTGGATGGTTCATTCAATCCTCCATTTCTTTCTCCTATCTTGGACCAAATGACTCTTTTGGTAACAGTTTTTTTTATTTATTTTTATTACTTTGGTTAACATGTTAAGGATGTTGCTGCTCGAGGTTCCTAGGTTTTTGTCATGATACTGCTGATTTGATTCCTCACCCTAATCTCAACTGCAGGATCTGCTGCGGAAAGAACGGGGCATGCACCACGGCGGTGGCTTCGGCGTCACATTTGTGGTGTTGGTGGGTCTCCTTGGTGCTCTTATTGGGTACATCATCAAGAAGTCATAGATGTGAGCACAAAATGATGAGAGAGAATCTATCCAACCAACCAAAATGGTTTATTTCCGTTTTCTCTATCGATGGACTTATAATATTCACAGTGTTTGTCACCCGTCACTAATCCATGCGGACTGTTTTTGTTCTTGGATTCAAATTCCTGTACCAGTGATGGATTAAGACCTCGAGGCACTAAATCCATGTGACTTGTTAGATTACTGCCATGTAATGAATGTTTTTTATTTTTTTTGCAGTAGCGTATGCTCTGCGTCTTTCGAGGGTCTTTCTTTTAGAGGAGGGCTTAAAAACCCTGGGTGTTCCAACCACCACCTTTTACGATGGCCCAAAGAAGTGCATCGATTAGTATCGTTCATTACTTATATTGACTTGACTACAATAACAACAACAAGGGTGGCGGCGGCATTGGATGATCGATCTGCAACAGGAGACCTGCAGTGTCGTCGTGTCGTCATGCATGGCAACACGCCGCTTCCTCCGTCAGTTCTACCCCGGCCATGCTGTCGTCGTCCACCGCCGCGCGCTGCTCCTTGTACGCGTACCACCTGGCCGCCACCAGGTAGGCCACCAGGTTCACCAGGCACAGCACCGCCAGAAGCCAGTAGAAGTTGTAGAGCTTGCCGCGGTTGAGGTTGTCCGCCAGCCACGCGCCGTGGCCGCTCTCCCCCGTGACCTTGTGCACCACCGTCACCAGGGCGGAGCTGACGAAGAATCCCAGCGACAGGGTGCTCAGGAACAGCCCCGTGCTCATGGTCTTCATCCCCTTGGGGCACTCCCGGAGGAAGAAGTCCAGCTGGCCGATGTAGGTGAAGGCCTCGCCGGCGCCCACCAGGAAGAACTGCGGGATCAGCCAGAAGACACTCATGGGCACGGTGGCGCCGTTCTCGAGGGCGGCCGGGGTGGAGCGGGCCACCCTGAGGCGCTTGATCTCGGTGAGGGCGGCGGCGGACATGGCCAGGATGGAGAGCACGAGGCCGGCGCCGATGCGCTGGAGCGGGGTGAGGCCGTGGGGGTTGCCGGTGAGGCGGCGGGAGACGGGGATGACGACGCGGTCGTAGACGGGCACGGTGAGGAGGATGGAGCCGACGAAGAAGACGGTGAGTGAACCGGGTGGGATGCGGAAGGAGGGGCCGATGCGGCGGTCCATGGTGGTGGCCTGCGACACCGAGAAGGTTGTCATCTGGGCGTACACCGTCCAGAACATGATGGTGGTGGCCCATATGGGCAGCATCCGGATCACGATTTTGACCTCCTCCACATCGGTCAACGTTGGGAGCCGCCGTTTCCCCTGCTTCACCCCCGGGTCGACGTCGATCGCAGCCCTGTCCAAGAAACTGCACCCGAGGAGCAGAAGACCACGATGATGATGATGACGACGATGATGATCAGACTCATACAACTATTTATTAAAGATCAGAACATATACCCTCATACAATTTTTTAATGAAGTTTTCTTAATATATTTTATATCCATGGAGAGAAGAATAAATCGGAGTGATTCTTAACATCGAACAAAAGGATATTTGGGTTGAGCAAATAGGAAAAAGAAAGAGAGTTGGAAGAAACTACTGCAGAAAACCGAGCACAGCTAAGAAAGGAAGACAAAAAAAAAAAAAAAAAAAAACAGGAAACCAAAGTACCCTTATCCAAACGAAGCATCCCACAGTCTGTGGCTCCTCAGGTCAGGCGGCCAAATCAATCACCGAAAACTCGGTGAATAATGTGAGATGCTAACGAAGGAAGACAAAAAAAAAAACAGGAAACCAAAGTACCCTTATCCGAACGAAGCATCCCACGGTCTGTGGCTCCTCAGGTCAGGCGGCCAAATCAATCACCGAAAACACGGTGAATAATGTGCCTTCGCATGTTCCTTGCCGTGCACCACCCGACAAGCATGTCGCTGCCGATGGCGCCCTTAGTGGCTCACCAAATCCTTGCAAATACTACTCTCCATCCCTCCCTCAGAGACTGCTTCTACTCTAAAAAGTCGACTAGCTTTGTCCTTTCATGATGAGTTCGATGCAGCATCCGTAGTACACGGGGGTTTCCATCGACGATCAACCTCTTCTTGGTGTCGGCAGCTTTCTCGTGAGCCAGCTCGGCTCGTGGTGCACGGTTTCCAAAGGCATGACGGCGGTATGCACCGACCGACACAAAGCCGCGTCGATCCATGGCCAGGATCTCGCGAGATGTTCCCAGAATCCATTGCTCCACGTTTCTCTTCATGTGACTAGCAGTGCGAAAGGATCATAATTCTAATGTGTTGTATGTGGAGGGCAAGGACAGTATATACCCTGAGATCACACGAGAAACCTGCAGTCGGTGGTCTCAACTATTTGGCACTGGTCATCAAACAATGTCCGACAGTACCCCCCCAGTCTACATGCTGTCATTATTATTCATCACTGCTACAAAGCTTAACAAATGAGAAGCACAGTGTTGCATAAGCAGCACACGGAATCTCGTTCTCGTTTTGGTTACCCTGTCGTCATTTGATTGCTGAATGATTAGTTCATGGCGGTATTATTTAGTCATATGTGTGCAGAAAGCAGAAAAAGCCATGGGGAAAGCACGGGCCTCCTGTTGCGAGTCAGGGCATGCAGTGCGTGCGCATTAGTTTATGCTCTTCTATCCGCTATTGATGGAATTCAATTCATCTACCCCATCTCTGGGATAATTATTATTATCTTTTCTTTCAGATAACTCATCTACCTTCTTTGGTGATTTGTTGAATCCTCCATGAACCCCCAACCCCATCAATGATTGAACTCTTACAACGGTGTCAGCCATGGCTGCATGTATTTGCTTGCAGGGTAACAACATGTCCTGGAATTGTTTCTGAGCTGTTACACCTCTTCTGCTTTCTTCTATGAACTATTTTTCTATCTTATGTGCGTTTCTTCCTATCTATCTTGTTTTTGTTTCTGAATTTTATAGAAACATATTCTCTAAAGTCTAAATTAACGACGATATCCTCTAATCGCAAGAAACCATGATGAGAGGAAACGTAGGATCTAAACGACGACAACTGGAGAGCAGAGAAGAATGATGTGCGTACCGGAACTGCTTGGTGTGAGCTACCCTTTGCTTTGCCTTGCTCCTCTTCGATCCCTTCTCCGCGTCCGCGGGTGCCTGCTTCTCGTCGATGTCATGCAGCAGCGAAGGGTCCGACGGCAGCTCGAGGCCTCGCTTCCTCCACGCCGCCGCCACCACCGCCGCGATCTGTGTCAGAGGGCTCCCCACCAGCTTCTTGAACCTGTACTTCCGCGTCCCGGAGAGGAAGACCACCAGGCCGAGGGCGATGGCCGTGGCGCACACCCCGTACCCCCACTGCCGCCCCAGGTTGTCCTGGATGTACACCAGCACCGTCACGGCCAGCAGCGAGCCCAGGCTGATGAAGAAGAAGAACCAGTTGAAGAACTTCATCATCTGCGCCTTCTCCCCGCGGTCGGTCTCGTCGAACTGGTCCGACCCGAAACCGGACACGCTCGACTTGAGGCCCCCGGTGCCGAGCGCCGTCAGGTACAGCGCCAGGTAGAGCACCCCCAGCTGCGCCCCGGAGGCCTTGACGCAGCCTCCGGACGCCGGGTCGGCGCATGCAGGCGGGCGCAGCCCCGGCACGGCGGTCGAGATGGTCAGGATGGACACTCCCTGCATGTCAATTCCATCGAACACTTTCGATAAGCCCGTAGCTGAGGAGGAAAGGGGGGTGGAGATGGAAGTGGCGGTGGCGGTGGTGCTTACCGAAGCTTGCACAGCCGCGAAGATGGCGATGGTGAGGTAGCGGCCGAGGAAGGTGTCGGCGACGAAGCCACCGAGGAGGCAGAGCATGAAGGAGGTGCCCATGAAGTTGGTGACGGTGTTGGCGGAGGCGGCATTGCCCAGGTGCATGGTGCCCGTCAAGTACGTCACCAGGTTAACCGCGATGCCGAGCGTCGTCAGCCTCTCGTTCAGCTCCACCACTTCAAAAGTTTCCCCAAAACCATGAATTCAGGTCAAACACGAGCTAGAAAGACGAACGCTTGCAGTAGATTGACACTAACTACCAAAGGCCACAGATTAAGATTGGGATACATGCCTAGGATCATGGCAGCGCCGCTCCAGCCGCCGGTCCGGGAGCGGACGGCGGGGCGCCCCTTGTAGTCCCAGGCGTCCGATAGGATATCAACGGCCTCTGGCAAACCCACCATGTTTGCCTTCAACCGCACTACTAGTGGAGAACTAACTAAAGACAGTGCCCGATGTGGAGGCCGGAGGAGGAGTTGGCCAGGTAGAGGAAGCTTCTCTCTTCTTGCGTGTAGGCCGCTGTTAGCCTAGGGACTATATATAGATCAAAAGGCAGGGCAGGTTCAGGTCTCCCTGCATGCGAATCTAATGAAATAATGAGGTGGTCTAATCATCGATCACTGTCTACAGGGAATCTCTCTCTCTCTCTCTTAAATCTGTATTATGATTTACATTGAACTAAATCTCGAGGTCTTCTCTGGCAGAGAGATCAGAAGCCATTGCTGTATTATGATCTGCGATAACAAGGGCTTGTTCAGTAACATACCCTTCAGCTAAATGTCCTCCTTCTTTCCACCTCACAGCAGACAATTAATGGCCAAACTTATCCCAACCAAGATAGATGGGTCGACACCATCTTTCATGATAAAATCTCCACCCTGTTCATGCAGATTCGCATTAAATATGCTTGTCTTGGCCGATACAGGTTCATATATCGAAGAATTATACAGCAGTAGATACGTATGTTTCTTCAGCAATCTTGGGTACCACTTGCAGCATTTAGTTGCGTGCCTCGAAGAATCTCAAGCAGGTTCGGAACACAAGTCTTAACATTGACGCACATTGATTTTATCCATAGAGCAGCAGAGCAGTGGATGCTTGCCACAAGAACAGAAGCCGAATGGATCAGGTCACAGGAATCAACAACTCGAGCAAAATCCACCACGATCTGATCCTGTTGAAGTTGACCAAATTCCAATTAGGAATTCTATTCCGGTAGGGTCATTATCGGATTGGTTTTAAGATAGATTTGGGTTTTGATTCGAGCTCATCCGGTGGATCGGGGGGAGGTCGCGACGGGTGTAGCCATCAGAGTAAGCTGTGGTGATGTGAACCGGTCGTGTGTAGTAGGTCCAGCGAAAGAGAAGAGTCTGAGGCTGATAGCCACCTCGGTGTCCAAAAGCAGAGACTGCCTTGTTGCACTGCTCCATGACCAACGATTCCTGCATCCCCTGTTCGATGGCCACAAGTTTGAGCTCGCAGGGATGCAACTCGTCATCTGCGCTGTGGACAGGAGATACGGCAAAGATTCGTCGAGACCAACTCCCGAATAATCTTCGAGAACAGTGAAGCTTTCTCGCCTTCACACTCTTGCTTTCGGAGCATCTGATCCTTATCACCGTCCTTTCTTCCTCCTTTGTTTTCTCACCTTTTTCGCGTCTGTTTCACTTTGCTTCTTCATTGTCACTCAATAAGATTTGCGACCTGTGCGTCGAAGTAGAGCAAAAATACATGCTTTATTCCCGGAGATGGAACAGCCACCACTGAAGAAGGATTACATTTTTCTTGCATTTGGCTTTTTATGCTGCCGTGATGCTCGCCTGTGCAATACGCACCTCATGAAATGGCTGTACCTTAAAGCTACTCTCCTCCTTGAGATGACAGCAAGCATCCGAAAGGACTGCTCCGATACAGGAAAGCCAACATTAAAGCCCACTATTTTGGCATTGTTAATTCTTTTATCTTTTTCTCCTCCCAAATAAGAGAGGTTGAGTTAGAAGCGAGCGTGAGTGTCTGTCTTTGTTTGGTGAGGTCGCATATGTTAGTTTAGCAAGTCAGTCCAATTTTATAGTAGAGTTTTGCTCCTTCTTCGTCCATGGACGAAGATCAATTGATCGAAT
>LVTN01000416.1:0-55702 GCA_001649415.1 Musa itinerans | reverse complement strand
GTATATATACATATATACATATATACATATATATATGTATATATAAATATATAATTTTAGTATCCAATAATAGAGAGCCACCCCACATAAAGAATTATTGTTGTTAGGCACATAATGGATGAGAGAGAAGGTGAGGCTTGTGAAGAGGAGAGCTTCACAGTCGTAAGACTACGTGCAAGATACAAACATTGTTAGGTAGGTCCTAATTTGATGTCCACCATAAGGCGTGTGCCATTGAGGTGAAGTGTCTCAACTACATCTTCGTCAACGTCAACTTATGCTATGTCTCATTAGAAGCTAGTGGGCGTCAACATGGAATCGAACGCAAATAATTGAAGCCTACCCTTATCCCCTTGAAACGACTCGACATCTACGAGCTTTTCTTATTACCTTAGTTGAAGGTTTTAGTCCTTGTCATCCACGAAGCTTAGGTACTTAATTGAATGCAATAACCTACCGTCAGGTACAGCGCCAGGTAGAGCACCCCCAGCTGCGCCCCGGAGGCCTTGACGCAGCCTCCGGACGCCGGGTCGGCGCATGCAGGCGGGCGCAGCCCCGGCACGGCGGTCGAGATGGTCAGGATGGACACTCCCTGCATGTCAATTCCATCGAACACTTTCGATAAGCCCGTAGCTGAGGAGGAAAGGGGGGTGGAGATGGAAGTGGCGGTGGCGGTGGTGCTTACCGAAGCTTGCACAGCCGCGAAGATGGCGATGGTGAGGTAGCGGCCGAGGAAGGTGTCGGCGACGAAGCCACCGAGGAGAGAGAGAGAGAGAGAGAGAGAGAGAGAGAGAGAGCTCAACATTGAAGTGAGACAAGGAGGTCACTTTGATGGTTCCATTTGCTTTGATTGGTGTTTGTGTCTGGTTGTGATTACAGAGGGTATAAGCTAAAACGAAAAAGATATAATATATATTATATATATATATATAATATAATGTAAAATTTTGCTTCGACACCATTATTTGAAACATTAAGAACTTATTATGATATACAAATATATTGTTTTAACCTAATTTCATATATAAATAGTTTTCCACTGAATTTGAAATTATAACTACACTAGTTGGAGGTCCAAACTAGACGCATCTATTTCAATCTTTTATTTTTTTGTTTTATTTATTTTTAAATGCTCCAATAGCTGGTCATTTATTAAACTGTTGCCAAGGATAAATTCATCATGCACAAGGGTATTTAAGTTTTTTTTTGTTTTTCTATTCGATTTAGAAGAATTATGGGTTTCGGTTTTAATTCTAAATTCTAGGAACTAGAATCTAACTGCTAGAATCAAGTTTTGGTTTAATTCGAAACAACAAATCTGATTCAATTTCAGTTTTTTATCGATTCGAATCGAACCATAATCGGATCTATAAATAAAAATAATGTTTAGAAAATTAACATCTTTTTAACTCAATAATCTAGCTAAAATTAACTATAATTATTCGTGATTAACTTGAATTTTCTGGGAGAACTATTGAGGGAAATATATGTGACGGATCTTATGCATGGTGCCCGTCAAGTACGTCACCAGGTTAACCGCGATGCCGAGCGTCGTCAGCCTCTCGTTCAGCTCCACCACTTCAAAAGTTTCCCCAAAACCATGAATTCAGGTCAAACACGAGCTAGAAAGACGAACGCTTGCAGTAGATTGACACTAACTACCAAAGGCCACAGATTAAGATTGGGATACATGCCTAGGATCATGGCAGCGCCGCTCCAGCCGCCGGTCCGGGAGCGGACGGCGGGGCGCCCCTTGTAGTCCCAGGCGTCCGATAGGATATCAACGGCCTCTGGCAAACCCACCATGTTTGCCTTCAACCGCACTACTAGTGGAGAACTAACTAAAGACAGTGCCCGATGTGGAGGCCGGAGGAGGAGTTGGCCAGGTAGAGGAAGCTTCTCTCTTCTTGCGTGTAGGCCGCTGTTAGCCTAGGGACTATATATAGATCAAAAGGCAGGGCAGGTTCAGGTCTCCCTGCATGCGAATCTAATGAAATAATGAGGTGGTCTAATCATCGATCACTGTCTACAGGGAATCTCTCTCTCTCTCTCTTAAATCTGTATTATGATTTACATTGAACTAAATCTCGAGGTCTTCTCTGGCAGAGAGATCAGAAGCCATTGCTGTATTATGATCTGCGATAACAAGGGCTTGTTCAGTAACATACCCTTCAGCTAAATGTCCTCCTTTCCACCTCACAGCAGACAATTAATGGCCAAACTTATCCCAACCAAGATAGATGGGTCGACACCATCTTTCATGATAAAATCTCCACCCTGTTCATGCAGATTCGCATTAAATATGCTTGTCTTGGCCGATACAGGTTCATATATCGAAGAATTATACAGCAGTAGATACGTATGTTTCTTCAGCAATCTTGGGTACCACTTGCAGCATTTAGTTGCGTGCCTCGAAGAATCTCAAGCAGGTTCGGAACACAAGTCTTAACATTGACGCACATTGATTTTATCCATAGAGCAGCAGAGCAGTGGATGCTTGCCACAAGAACAGAAGCCGAATGGATCAGGTCACAGGAATCAACAACTCGAGCAAAATCCACCACGATCTGATCCTGTTGAAGTTGACCAAATTCCAATTAGGAATTCTATTCCGGTAGGGTCATTATCGGATTGGTTTTAAGATAGATTTGGGTTTTGATTCGAGCTCATCCGGTGGATCGGGGGGAGGTCGCGACGGGTGTAGCCATCAGAGTAAGCTGTGGTGATGTGAACCGGTCGTGTGTAGTAGGTCCAGCGAAAGAGAAGAGTCTGAGGCTGATAGCCACCTCGGTGTCCAAAAGCAGAGACTGCCTTGTTGCACTGCTCCATGACCAACGATTCCTGCATCCCCTGTTCGATGGCCACAAGTTTGAGCTCGCAGGGATGCAACTCGTCATCTGCGCTGTGGACAGGAGATACGGCAAAGATTCGTCGAGACCAACTCCCGAATAATCTTCGAGAACAGTGAAGCTTTCTCGCCTTCACACTCTTGCTTTCGGAGCATCTGATCCTTATCACCGTCCTTTCTTCCTCCTTTGTTTTCTCACCTTTTTCGCGTCTGTTTCACTTTGCTTCTTCATTGTCACTCAATAAGATTTGCGACCTGTGCGTCGAAGTAGAGCAAAAATACATGCTTTATTCCCGGAGATGGAACAGCCACCACTGAAGAAGGATTACATTTTTCTTGCATTTGGCTTTTTATGCTGCCGTGATGCTCGCCTGTGCAATACGCACCTCATGAAATGGCTGTACCTTAAAGCTACTCTCCTCCTTGAGATGACAGCAAGCATCCGAAAGGACTGCTCCGATACAGGAAAGCCAACATTAAAGCCCACTATTTTGGCATTGTTAATTCTTTTATCTTTTTCTCCTCCCAAATAAGAGAGGTTGAGTTAGAAGCGAGCGTGAGTGTCTGTCTTTGTTTGGTGAGGTCGCATATGTTAGTTTAGCAAGTCAGTCCAATGAATTTTCTGGGAGAACTATTGAGGGAAATATATGTGACGGATCTTAATAATTTGAGATATATACATGAATTATCTTTGTATATGTATATGTGTTTTTTGAAAGCATAGATATGTAATATCCATCTTGTCTAGATCATCTTACGTCACATGGATTTCTCAATAAACATCATTGTTCTTAATGACTTGTTCTATAGATATTAAAGTCTGAATGTGCACATTTGACAACCAGTTTGCTTTGTCGAGAGTGATACTTTTCCAAATCGTCTGTATATGTGACTGCAATATTAGATTAGGTGAGAGTTGGTTGGTTTCATATGGCTAAAGAAACAAAAGTTGGATTAAATATAGGTGTTAGTCAATAATCTATAAATCAACCTTTTAACATATTACGATTACGATATATTGTATTGATGTGATATTGATGTTTACAATTTTGATATATTAGGTGGTTGACAGCTTTGGCACCAAGCGACCGACACCAAGATGTCACGATTATAATATTTCTATTATATATGATTGACGAAACGATGTTCCCGATTATATCATGCCCATCATATGTTCTTCAAGTTTAATACAATGTAATTTCACTCGAATAGAAGAATACATAAGACTGTACTTAACATCAATGCACATCTGCGATATCTCAAAGTCACACTATAAAAAATTTCTTGTGTATATCCCAAAACACATATCAACTCATTCATAATTAGAATTTGTCTTTACCACTCTTAGCGTTTCGTTAATATCTAAACTCCCAAGCTAATTTAAGAATCAAAGGGATTTTGTTAAACATACCCCGATAATTTTATAGGGTTTGACATCTTCTAGATCCAATCGTGACAAGAGACACAAAACAAAATTTTGTTTGGTTTCGAGTGGACATCCAACTTGCACAACCAAAATTTCAACTTAATAATGCTCCTACATGAATGAATAGGCTCATCGAAAACTTGGTGCATGCATGAATCAATTCAAATCAGGGAATTACTAGAACACCAGCATGAATAAATAAGTGAAAGTTGGTGCATGCATTATTCGGGTTTAATCAACAGTATCTTCGAAGAACAATTTCATATTCTCGTGATCAATGAAGTTATCTTATTATTATCGGGCTTTGAATTCGTCAGCTAAATTGTAATGGTATGAAGCGGTTGAACAATCACAGAATTCGAATTCGTCAAGCCGTGGATTTGTCCTGCATGCATGTATCCAGGAAAAATCATGGTGGATTTGACCGAGGGAAACGATTAAGCTTACGTAGAGGAGGACAATGATCACCTTGTGACCGTAAGAAACTCGATATCTATATATTTTGCCATTAGCTGTTCGACTCATCGGAGGATGTAAATTTGTACTGTTTTATTCAACCAAGAAGAAATAGCTTTGCAGTCCATGATATATATATACACACATCGATATGGCTTAGATGTGTTCCTTAGTTCCATTAGATTTTTTCCTTCTGTATTATATAAAGGAAAAAACCTTAATGAGTTTTCATTATGATTGATAAATATTTTGGATTTTAAGAGCGAGAGTTCTTGAAGGATTAAAAGAAATTATGTATGAAAAAATTTCTATTTTAAAATTAGAAAAAACTCTGAAAATTAAATATTATTCTACAAATACTTTATGTATAGGTAGATTTTTATAGTGCTTCCTAGGGTGTGAAAAGACATTCCAAAAATTTCTTAAACTTATGGTCCTATTAGAGCTTACTATATAGAATCTCTTGATAATCCCTTAAAAAATAATAAAATAATATTATATTATTTTTAGCCTCTTTAATTTTGGTTTTACCTTTCTTTCTTTTCCTTTATCACATTCCTATAATTCATCTATGCACGCTTTCATCGTCAATGCTCCCCATCGCCCTTATCCCATACTCTTCATCGATCGCTGACTCCTAGGCCATACTCTCTTGATCTATTCTCCAACCCCACTTGTCGCTCCCTCACATTGTCACCTAGGAGAAGAAAAAGAAAGGCAAAGAGAGGGAAGGGTATTTATATTCATTTCACAAAGGAATTATCTTAAAATATTAATAATTTTTTTTTAAAAAAAAATTAAAACAGTAATCTCCTTAAATATTTCTTCATGTAAACATAGTACAAAAACTTATGTTAGGATTGTCAAGTAATTTTTTGATCTTAGAACTAGAGTTCGTGGAGGGGAAAAAAAAATTGAAGTTTGAAAAAACTTCTACGTGAAATAATTTTTTTTGAAAATTAAACATTATTTATAAATATTTTCTATATCTTTAGAATCAAGTAAATTTTTGTTTATTGAATAATGTTATGAGTTTGGATTGATATTATTGATTCTCTGAATTGTTTGAGGTTTATGGTCTTAGTATAAGTGTGTAGAAGAAATGGCAATGCTAATAAGGATAGAGAGAGTTTAGTGGGTCGAACCGAACCTTCCACACTCTGTTGGTGGCTTTCGGGTCCAGCTTTTGAGCCCAAACTGGTCGAGATAGAGAGAAAAAAATAAAGTGGTTTAAACAAATTTAATTTCTTTTCTAAGATAGATAAAAAGAGCCCTAAGCTTGGATTTTCTTTCTTTCTTTCTTTCTTTCTTTTTTTCTTTTATACAAAAGAATAAATGATAGAAATAAAATTTGAGCTTGGGACCTTATAATAAACTATCATTTTTTTTTTGACCAACTTGATGGGATATAAAGAGAAATAACTTTTGTATATAAAAAAATATTAACAGGTCATAACACATAGCGAAATTAAATGGAATCACAATTAAATAGAACACTATGATATACGTGGAAAATCCCTCCAATGTAAATGGTAAAAACCACGAGACAAACTAGAGATAATCCACTATAAAAATAATAAATATATAAATCTCAATCTCTCGCCCAAAACCCTAGCAACAATCACAAGAGAATAACTGGGATACAAAGATCATGTCACCGTGCACAATATCTAAATTCTCCTTAAGTAATCATAGTAAGAATCTACTGTAGATCTGATCTAACCTAAGATGAAAGCACTACTAAATAATTGAGAACAGTCTCTCTATGTTGTTCTTGTCTTCTTTCCTTTCTTTCTCTTCCTTTTCTATATTGTTTTCCTCCTTTTCTTTGGAATCTCGTGACCGCCTACCTCGTTGCTACCTTTTCCTACATCTTTTTATAGCCACCACACCTCCCATAATATAAATTAAGATTAGATTAAGAGAAGATAAGTTGTAGGCTGATAAAACCCACCTTGGGCTGAATATGGGCTGTCAGCCCAACATAACTAAGCTAAGCTAAATAACATCTTCTGCATGATCAATTTTTGTATCATATATGTATTGTAAAAAACACTCTATATGAGAAAATAGTTGATGCGGTAATCATGCACATCGTATCAATGGTAACCCCACATATAATAAATGGTATGAATGTACGAAATTAACATATCGTATCAATATAATATCTTAATAGAATATTCTTTATGGTTACATAGAGTTCCTTAAAATTTTAAATTATTTTGATCTCTCTCTCTTTTTTTTTAATCTCACAAAATGATCTAAAGATCGGAAGGTTATGGTGAAGTAGGCACCAACACAAACAAATCTTACAAGAAACTATTCAACCAAATCGCTCATATTTCTTCTCCAATTTCAAATTCGAAAGATTAAAAAATTTAGTCAACTTTAAGTTAACAATCATAATTGTTTAGAGATGGAGTAGCGGAAGCGACAAATATCAGATTTCTTTTTTTCTTCTCTTTTTATATGAATGAAGCAAAAGATAATTTAACACCTAATAATATATTATGAATAATTTAATAGTGCAGGTCAATCAAAAAAATATTAAGAAAATTATGAGTTAAGATTTAAGTTAAAAAATATTTTTTTTAAAAAAAAATCATATCAATCTTCTACTATAAAATAATAATATCATTCTCTTTAGATAAACTAAAGGATGGATAACAATATCATATGAAAATCAAGCATTCAGATGAGTTTCAAGAAAGAAGAAATCTGAAAGATGTACACCGATCAATTCAGATAGATAGATAGTATTGTGCCTACATCAACATACCAACTAACCAATATTCAAATCTTTAGCTCTTTTTATTCCTTATCGAGGACTATTTATTTATTTATTTATTCATCTTGACTCATATAAGATTAAGGTTAAAAATTTTTAAGTAATTCTCATTGCTGCGTCCTACCACTTTAAATCATGAGCGAGACCACGTAATATTAATTAATTAATTAATTAATTAGCGCTAATAATACTTTTAGCAATCGTCACTCTCAAGCCGTCTGTCGGTATGCACTTGCATGCTTTTTATCTAATGTTCTTCTTAACGATGTCAACAACAACTTATGTTAACACAACAGATGCCAAAAATACAAGCCATCAGCATAAGAAAGAAGAAGAAAAAAAAAAGGTCGAGCACTGATTGACGTCTTTGTCGAACGAGCGAACCAAGGAGATTTTTTCCGTGTGTGACGACGACAAGGATGCTTGTGCTGATGCATTCTTTTTCTCTGCTCTCATCACCTCACCACTGGGTAGAAACGAGAGGAGGGCATGCATTCTTCGCCTTGGGATATTGCTTCGAGTGCAGCAAGTCCATGGAGGAGAGGAAAGAACGTGTCTCCATCCTCCTCCAGACTTGGATTTCACAAAAAGGAAAGAGGTGGTGACGGACGATATTAGTGGTTGCGACGACGGTATTGGTGGTTGCGACGACAACACCATTGGCTGCCATGGGTGGTTGTTGTGGATGAGGAGAAAAATTTTGTTTGGTTTCGAGTGGACATCCAACTTGCACAACCAAAATTTCAACTTAATAATGCTCCTACATGAATGAATAGGCTCATCGAAAACTTGGTGCATGCATGAATCAATTCAAATCAGGGAATTACTAGAACACCAGCATGAATAAATAAGTGAAAGTTGGTGCATGCATTATTCGGGTTTAATCAACAGTATCTTCGAAGAACAATTTCATATTCTCGTGATCAATGAAGTTATCTTATTATTATCGGACTTTGAATTCGTCAGCTAAATTGTAATGGTATGAAGCGGTTGAGCAATCACAGAATTCGAATTCGTCAAGCCTTGGATTTGTCCTGCATGCATGTATCCAGGAAAAATCATGGTGGATTTGACCGAGGGAAACGATTAAGCTTACGTAGAGGAGGACAATGATCACCTTGTGACCGTAAGAAACTCGATATCTATATATTTTGCCATTAGCTGTTCGACTCATCGGAGGATGTAAATTTGTACTGTTTTATTCAACCAAGAAGAAATAGCTTTGCAGTCCATGATATATATATACACACATCGATATGGCTTAGATGTGTTCCTTAGTTCCATTAGATTTTTTCCTTCTGTATTATATAAAGGAAAAAACCTTAATGAGTTTTCATTATGATTGATAAATATTTTGGATTTTAAGAGCGAGAGTTCTTGAAGGATTAAAAGAAATTATGTATGAAAAAATTTCTATTTTAAAATTAGAAAAAACTCTGAAAATTAAATATTATTCTACAAATACTTTATGTATAGGTAGATTTTTATAGTGCTTCCTAGGGTGTGAAAAGACATTCCAAAAATTTCTTAAACTTATGGTCCTATTAGAGCTTACTATATAGAATCTATTTATAACCCCTTAAAAAATAATAAAATAATATTATATTATTTTTATCAACTTTAATTTTGGTTTTACTTTTCTTTTTTTTCCTTCCTCACATTCCTATAATTCATCTATGCACGCTTTCATCGTTGATGCTCCCCATCGCCCTTATCCCATGCTCTTCATCGATCGTTGACCCCTAGGCCAGACTCTCTTGATCTATACTCCAACCCCACTTGTCGCTCCCTCACATTATCACCTAGGAGAAGAAAAAGGAAGGCGAAGAGAGGGAAGGGTATTTATATTCATTTCACAAAGGAATTATCTTAAAATATTAATAATTTTTTTTTAAAAAAAAATTAAAACAGTAATCTCCTTAAATATTTCTTCATGTAAACATAGTACAAAAACTTATGTTAGGATTGTCAAGTAATTTTTTGATCTTAGAACTAGAGTTCGTGGAGGGAAAAAAAAAATTGAAGTTTGAAAAAACTTCTACGTGAAATAATTTTTTTTGAAAATTAAACATTATTTATAAATATTTTCTATATCTTTAGAATCAAGTAAATTTTTGTTTATTGAATAATGTTATGAGTTTGGATTGATATTATTGATTCTCTGAATTGTTTGAGGTATATGGTCTTAGTATAAGTGTGTAGAAGAAATGGCAATGCTAATAAGGATAGAGAGAGTTTAGTGGGTCGAACCGAACCTTCCACACTCTGTTGGTGGCTTTCGGGTCCAGCTTTTGAGCCCAAACTGGTCGAGATAGAGAGAAAAAAATAAAGTGGTTTAAACAAATTTAATTTCTTTTCTAAGATAGATAAAAAGAGCCCTAAGCTTGGATTTTCTTTCTTTCTTTCTTTCTTTCTTTCTTTTTTTCTTTTATACAAAAGAATAAATGATAGAAATAAAATTTGAGCTTGGGACCTTATAATAAACTATCATTTTTTTTTTGACCAACTTGATGGGATATAAAGAGAAATAACTTTTGTATATAAAAAAATATTAACAGGTCATAACACATAGCGAAATTAAATGGAATCACAATTAAATAGAACACTATGATATACGTGGAAAATCCCTCCAATGTAAATGGTAAAAACCACGAGACAAACTAGAGATAATCCACTATAAAAATAATAAATATATAAATCTCAATCTCTCGCCCAAAACCCTAGCAACAATCACAAGAGAATAACTGGGATACAAAGATCATGTCACCGTGCACAATATCTAAATTCTCCTTAAGTAATCATAGTAAGAATCTACTGTAGATCTGATCTAACCTAAGATGAAAGCACTACTAAATAATTGAGAACAGTCTCTCTATGTTGTTCTTGTCTTCTTTCCTTTCTTTCTCTTCCTTTTCTATATTGTTTTCCTCCTTTTCTTTGGAATCTCGTGACCGCCTACCTCGTTGCTACCTTTTCCTACATCTTTTTATAGCCACCACACCTCCCATAATATAAATTAAGATTAGATTAAGAGAAGATAAGTTGTAGGTCGAACCGAACCTTCCACACTCTGTTGGTGGGTTTCGGGTCCAGCTTTTGAGCCCAAACTAGTGATTGATTGCACCACCAATCTAACATCTTTTTATAGCCACCACACCTCCCATAATATAAATTAAGATTAGATTAAGAGAAGATAAGTTGTAGGCTGATAAAACCCACCTTGGGCTGAATATGGGCTGTCAGCCCAACATAACTAAGCTAAGCTAAATAACATCTTCTGCATGATCAATTTTTGTATCATATATGTATTGTAAAAAACACTCTATATGAGAAAATAGTTGATGCGGTAATCATGCACATCGTATCAATGGTAACCCCACATATAATAAATGGTATGAATGTACGAAATTAACATATCGTATCAATATAATATCTTAATAGAATATTCTTTATGGTTACATAGAGTTCCTTAAAATTTTAAATTATTTTGATCTCTCTCTCTTTTTTTTTAATCTCACAAAATGATCTAAAGATCGGAAGGTTATGGTGAAGTAGGCACCAACACAAACAAATCTTACAAGAAACTATTCAACCAAATCGCTCATATTTCTTCTCCAATTTCAAATTCGAAAGATTAAAAAATTTAGTCAACTTTAAGTTAACAATCATAATTGTTTAGAGATGGAGTAGCGGAAGCGACAAATATCAGATTTCTTTTTTTCTTCTCTTTTTATATGAATGAAGCAAAAGATAATTTAACACCTAATAATATATTATGAATAATTTAATAGTGCAGGTCAATCAAAAAAATATTAAGAAAATTATGAGTTAAGATTTAAGTTAAAAAATATTTTTTAGTTCTTGGAAGATAAAGGTAATTTATGCATCGTAAATAAATTTACAGATCTAATGCATTGATCTCAAAAACCGGGCTCGGATACCAATTGTAAGCATAAAGATCTATAATTATGCTATGTCAATAATGCGGAAATAACCTAAATGCCAGGATTGAAATCAAATGCATAGATCTAATTATACGATGCGTACCTTTTGATGCCATATGTTCAGAGATCCCGTTGATCTGCTAAGCACCGTCTTTAATCCAAGATAGCTACAAGCACCGTCTTTAATCCGACCGTTCCAATCACGCGCAATCTGAAAGAGCTCCTCTCTTCCTATCCTTTCACAGGACCCTCAGAGATTGATAGATTTTTGGGGAGAGGGTTTTGGGGAGAGAGTCGAGAGAATAACTCGTTCCGTAAATGGACTCAATCTATTGGCTAAAATATCTAAACGGAATCCAATCAGTTATCTTATCCAATCATTAAAGGGGCCACAATAAACCTAACATTGGTTGGTTTCATATGGCTAAAGAGACAAAAGTTGGATTACATATAGGTGTTAGTCAATAATCTATAAATCAATCTTTTAATATATTACGATTACGATATATTGTATTGATGTGATATTGATGTTTACAATTTTGATATATTAGGTGGTTGACACCTTTGGCACCAAACGACCGACACCAAAATGTCACGATTATAATGTTTCTATTGTATATGATTGACGAAACGATGTTCCCGATTATATCACGCCCATCATATATTCTTCAAATTTAATACAATATAATTTCACTCGAATAGAAGAATATATAAGATTGTACTTAACATCAATGCACATCTGTAATATCTCAAAGTCACACTATAAAAAATCTCTCATGTATATCCCTATATCCCAAGACACATATCAACTCATTCATAATTAGAGTTTGTCTTTACCACTCTTAGCATTTCGTTAATATCTAAACTTCCAAGCTAACTTAAGAATCAAAGGGATTTTATCAATCTCACAAAATGATCTAAAGATCGGAAGGTTATGGTGAAGTAGGCACCAACACAAACAAATCTTACAAGAAACTATTCAACCAAATCGCTCATATTTCTTCTCCAATTTCAAATTCGAAAGATTAAAAAATTTAGTCAACTTTAAGTTAACAATCATAATTGTTTAGAGATGGAGTAGCGGAAGCGACAAATATCAGATTTCTTTTTTTCTTCTCTTTTTATATGAATGAAGCAAAAGATAATTTAACACCTAATAATATATTATGAATAATTTAATAGTGCAGGTCAATCAAAAAAATATTAAGAAAATTATGAGTTAAGATTTAAGTTAAAAAATATTTTTTTTAAAAAAAAATCATATCAATCTTCTACTATAAAATAATAATATCATTCTCTTTAGATAAACTAAAGGATGGATAACAATATCATATGAAAATCAAGCATTCAGATGAGTTTCAAGAAAGAAGAAATCTGAAAGATGTACACCGATCAATTCAGATAGATAGATAGTATTGTGCCTACATCAACATACCAACTAACCAATATTCAAATCTTTAGCTCTTTTTATTCCTTATCGAGGACTATTTATTTATTTATTTATTCATCTTGACTCATATAAGATTAAGGTTAAAAAATTTTAAGTAATTCTCATTGCTGCGTCCTACCACTTTAAATCATGAGCGAGACCACGTAATATTAATTAATTAATTAATTAGCGCTAATAATACTTTTAGCAATCGTCACTCTCAAGCCGTCTGTCTGTATGCACTTGCATGCTTTTTATCTAATGTTCTTCTTAACGATGTCAACAACAACTTATGTTAACACAACAGATGCCAAAAATACAAGCCATCAGCATAAGAAAGAAAAAAAAAAAGAAGAAGGTCGAGCACTGATTGACGTCTTCGTCGAACGAGCGAACCAAGGAGATTTTTTTCGTGTGAGACGACGACAAGGATGCTTGTGCTGATGCATTCTTTTTCTCTGCTCTCATCACCTCACCACTGGGTAGAAACGAGAGGAGGGCATGCATTCTTCGCCTTGGGATATTGCTTCGAGTGCAGCAAGTCCATGGAGGAGAGGAAAGAACGTGTCTCCATCCTCCTCCAGACTTGGATTTCACAAAAAGGAAAGAGGTGGTGAGGAGAAGACACGAAAGAATGGATTGAACCATTCGATACGAAGAAAAAAAAAAGAAGGGAGAGGTTTGGCATAAACTAAGCTAATGTCCATAAGTCGTCCAAATCTGCATATAATGATGTACGCCTCCCCCCTCTGTTCCTTGTTTCCTTTTTGCCATGGACAAAGAACACCAACCCCCCCCATTGTGTTTTGTCCCTGTCCCTGTCCCTGTCCCTGTCCCTGTCCCTTTCTCGGTGCTGGGCCACCAACTTGCCAAAGCAACTCATATAAAGAAAACACTCCCAACCACCGATCCACGAGAAAAAGAGTGCAATAGGAGGCTTCAAGAAAGTTCAAAGTCTGTATATTTGAAGCTCAGGCTTTTGATCTGCTGGGGAACATATATACTTGTGATACTTAATACCATTGCTTCTCTCACACCAAGTTAAAATGAAAAAAAAAAAAGGGTGATATCATATGTTGAATTATCGATTTTATGAATGATATAATGATCGTTCCAGACGTTAATTAAATGGTAGAAGAAAATAATTGTTTGGCTTAGGGTGGCTCCTGTTTCTTAAGATCATGAAAGGCGATCATTATCGCCCACTCCCCTTCATCATTAGTCGAGTAAAAAAAAGGCTTGAACCCTTATTGCAAAAAAAAGATAAAGTCTAGACGTCGTTCGATTCGAGGATCACGTAACCCAAAAACTCATTAACGAGGAAGTAGCTCGTGTCGCTTGCTGCCAGCTACATGTCGTCGCTCTGTGGACTTCCATGGATGATGTGGTGGAGTAGCTCAAGCTGTTAAGCAAGACAGTAACTTCTAAGGTTTTGAACAAGCTCTCCGTTAGCAAACCATGTTCGATAATGGATGTAGAGAGGACCCTTACGGAGTTGAACTCTAGCAGTACCAATCAATAATTTGAGTTCAAATTCGAGGAGCCAATTACAACCAGGCACGAAGAAATGCCTATCCTGGTTAAGAAATTGTCTTTTATTGTGAAGGGATCTTGATCCCATTCTTTCTTGAACACATGAAAAGGGAATATAAATTTGTTGGATCTTATGGCTTAATATAATGGAGAGCTGAAAGGGGAATCAACAGTAGATATAAACAAATAACATTAGTTTGGCGATAGGCCAGACGAAAGCTCTACATCCCCTCCATGATTTTTATGAAAAAGATATAATTTAACGATCGAGGAAGAAGACCAATGACTAATTGAGGGAAGAAAGTTAGTTGATACCGAGCCACCTTAAGACAAAATGATCTCTTTCTTCTTCTATTTAATTAACCGCTCAAAAGAACATTTTATCATTCACAAAATCAGTAATTCAATACGTGAGATGTTTTTTTTTTTGTGCCGGTGTAACAAACGATGTTAGGAAAAACTGAGATGAAATAATTTTTATTTTTAAAATTATAAAAATCTTAATATATAAAATTCATGAAACTAATTAGCCCACTTGCCGGTTGTTACAGTTGATGAGGATGTGTAGTTGTGTTAGTTATGGGAGTCCCTGTTGTCTGACATCCATCTCTGCACTAAAGCAGACCAGACATGCAGTAGTAGATCATGGATGAGACCCATCAGATTGATGGCCACATATTGGAACAAGAGGAGATCCTAAGACTGCGACAACACTCATCAATCAACTCCACCTGCTCTAATATATTTTAATATATTCACTAAGCCCAGGTAAGATGCCAATCAATTTAAATTTAAATACAGGTGAATATATTATTACTTATAAGCTCCAGTGAAATTTTACACATTAATAAAATATTATAGTATACATATATTTTTTACATCTCTTTGTTACATTGAATAATTTTTAAGATAAATTGTTTTTTAAAGAATTTATATGACTATTTTGTATCCATCTCGATAGTGAATTTGAATATTACCATTGGGATGATCTAATTTGATTCACGAAGAAGTTAGTTATACAGTCGAGCATGGTGGGTCGATTAAATTGGCATTGGTCTAATTGCCAAGTCATTTCGACCCGGTCTAATTAAATCAAATTATTATATTGTTAATTTGGTCTAATTAAATCAGCCAATCGAGACGACGGTAACAACGATGAAACCATTACTCCCAAAACAGTGGCTTATATTCTATAACGTTGATTTGGGCTGATACAGTAATACAATCATAGAAGCAGGGGCATTATGGACAGATAAATCCGCCACTGACCCGTTCCGTCGCCATCGGGGGCCACAGAACAGGTCCAGGCTGGCAGTGTTCATCGGTGTCGCTTGTGCGATCGCAACCTTCCATCTGGCAGATCGAACCAACGTCGTCGACCATCCGACGGTCTTGACGGCGTTCGACTATATCTTCGTGACCATCTGATGATCTGTATGTTTTCCGTTAACGAAAGATTCACTGGAATGGCAAAACTGACCCTATGCGTACGGATGGTCCCGAAAGTACAATGTACATATTTCTTAGTATGACTTATATTAAGATTATATATATATATAGTCATCATCATTAAATTTTATTTAAAAATTCCGATTTATCATTTCAAATCAAAATTATTAATTATTGGTATCTTGCTTCAAATAAACCATTTTTAAAATATTTATAGTAGTTTTAAAATAAAAAAATAAATTAAATCAGTTATTTTGTTGAAATAAACATGTATATAATTTTGGGTCCTTTTTATGGTTCGTGCGTCCTTCACAACAAGGAGGTGCAGTGACAAAAAGGAGGTGAGTACAGGGCGTTCCTCCTACGGTTCTATCTCCCTCCTCTCCCTCCCACCCACCCACCCACAATCTCTACCATGTAGAGAGAGAGAGAGAGAGAGAGAGAGAGAGAGAGAGGGGCAAGCAGGAAAAAGTTGGGCGAATTAGAGTGAGAAGGAAGAACTGGCGACAGACGAGGGGCTTTTCCGTGGTTCCTTTTGGATTACAAGTGCACACTAGAGTTTAAGGTGGCACAGTCATTTCTCCCGAGGAAACAAAGAGCAGATCTTTCTCTCTTCTCCAACCATTCCGCGAGCCCGCAGCACAGTGCACAGACAAGGATCCATCGGGTGAGCGCCACTGTTGGAATTGACGTGGGATATTTGTTGGGTTCCGTAAGGTGTTGCAGTTTCATAGATGAGAGGAGGAGGGATGCTCTTTGCTGTCCGAGACAAGAGGGCTCCTCTGCAGGTGCTGTCGGAAGGAGAAGAAGGCCTCTTTTGGTGTGCTACTCCTCCTCCTGCTTGTGTTGCTAATAAGAGGAAGAAGGGAGCAGCGAGGGAGGAAGGATTGCTGTCGGAGCCGCGGTCAGTCCTGGAAAACCGGCGGAGCCCCAGCCCGCCTAGCTCCGCTTCCTCCACCCTGTCTTCGTCCCTAGTGGGTGCCGGCGGCAGCGGCGAGCCGGCCTCCTATGACGGCTCCGCCACCGCCATCCCGTCGGCGGCAGCGGCGCTGGAAGAGATCCGCAGGGAGGAAG
The DNA here is from genome assembly GCA_001649415.1 of Musa itinerans. Classification (NCBI taxonomy): domain Eukaryota; kingdom Viridiplantae; phylum Streptophyta; class Magnoliopsida; order Zingiberales; family Musaceae; genus Musa; species Musa itinerans. The sequence goes on along the minus strand of LVTN01000416.1, from coordinate 38,755 downwards.
GGACGGCAGAGCTCCCGCCCACCCCCGCGGCCCTGGCTGCGGGAGGGGACTGCAACTTTGGAGGCGTTGATGTTTGGGAGGCTTTGCTCTCGGAGTCGGCTGCCTCCCTTGGCCAAGACCAGATTTTTCTCCGGTGGAACGTTGGCGAGGTTGACGATACCCCTGCTGCCGGCATTAATGGCACCGGATTCCCGCTCGGAGGCCTCTTCGATCCGGCATTTGCGCTGGAAGGCGCTTCGGTTCCGGCGGAGGCCATAAATCCTCCTCCACCGGTTTCCTCTCTTAACTCTGCCGGTCGATTTGAATCCAAACGTCCCGCCGTCGATTGCGGGAATACAAACCTCAATCCATGCCTCCCTCCTCCGCCGGGGTCCCTCTTCCAAGAATCCATGGAGGAGAGGCCCTTCCCTTTCAGCATGAACAAGCTCTTAGCCCAGCAACAGCAGACCCAACCCCCAAACTGCCCTTCCTTCTTCCTGCCTTTGCACCCTTCTGCCGGCAACCGTGAGGATCACCAGCCACAGCACTACTCCTCTCCTCTGCAGAAACGACCTGCCGTCGTCGACTCCTTCCTTGACTCCCGTACCCCTGGTCTCTTCCTCCGCGGCGACCAGCCCCAGCAGCTGGGCTTCCCTCAGCACCTCAATGCGTCCGCGTTCCAGCTTCAACCGACACCGGCAAAGCCCAAATTAGCTGACGGAAATGAGTCGGTCGCTGCAGCGGCAGCGATGCACCAGCAGCATCAAGCATTGGTCGATCAGCTTTTCAAGGCGGCGGAGTTGATCGAAGCAGGGAACATCGTCAGCGCCCGTGGGATATTGGCGCGGCTCAATCACCAGCTCCCCTTTCCTGTAGGGAAGCCACTCCTGCGGTCCGTCTTCTACTTCAAGGAGGCCCTTCACCTCGTCGCCGCCAAATCACACCTCTCACCTCCGCCTTCTTCATCCGCTATCTCCACACCATTGGACGTCGTGCTCAAGCTCGGAACTTACAAGACCTTCTCCGACGTCTCACCCATCGTCCAATTCACAAGCTTCACATGCATCCAGGCCCTATTGGAGGCGCTCGGTAGTGCAACTCGCATCTACATCATCGATTTTGACATCGGGATCGGCGTGCAGTGGTCAGCCTTCATGCAGGAGCTTGCCCAGCGTTGGTCCACGGCAATGGCTGCCGTTCCCTACCTCAAAATCACAGCGTTTACATCGCCCAGCTCCCACCACCCCCTTGAGCTCCAACTCATCCACCAAAACCTGTGCCATTTTGCCAGCAGCCTGAGCATCCCCTTCGAATTCGATGTTCTTAACCTCAACGACTTCGAGCCGTCAATTTTCCTCGGAATGTGTTCTGCTCTCGACGCTGCCGTTGCCGTCAACCTCCGTGTAGGGTCTGCAGCTTGCCCGCCCATCTCGACTCTCCTACGCTTCGTGACGCAGCTCTGCCCCAAGATTGTGGTCTCAGTGGATCATGGATGTGATCGCGTCGACCTACCCTTTGCCCATCACGTCCTCCACGCATTCCAGTCATGCACGGTGCTCCTCGATTCGATTGATGCAGCAGGCACCAATCAGGATGTAGTGAACAAGATCGAGCGATACTTAGTGCAGCCAAGGATTGAAAATGCTGTGTTGGGCCGCCGCTGGTTGTCAGACAAGACACTACCATGGCAAACTCTCTTCGCCTCAGCTGGATTTGTGCCCATGCGCTTTAGCAACTTCACGGAGACACAAGCAGAGTGTCTTCTAAAGAGGGTGTGGGCAAGGGGCTTCCATGTGGAGAAGCGCCAAACTTCCCTTTCCCTCTGTTGGCAGCGCAGGGAACTCGTATCAGTGTCAGCTTGGAAGTGCTAAAGGAGCTACTTGCCAATGCTTGCGCTGCATCCATGCTCCATGGTCTTTTGTTGGATAGTTCCGCATGGACAAACTGAAGGTCTGGTACAGATCCAACTTTTATAGCCATCTTATCTTTATGGACAATGATGGAAAATGTGATGATAGCAGGTAGCTCGGTGTTTCTTCTTCAGCTGTCGTCGTCCCTTCATATCCTGAAACTCATCACAGAATGGAACTGATGTCAAGTCAATACTACAAGAGATTGACCAGTTGAGACGGCAACTTACTGTACAGCTTTGCTTTATCATTTACTTTCTGAAAATTCCAATGTTGAATTGATCGGCCCCTGTCCCTGTACAAGAATTATGTGGCTCTTGTGGTTGTTGTGTCGAGTGTCAAGAATTATTCTTGAGCTGGAAGTGAATGTGTGGTCCTGATGGTGTATAAATTGCAAGTATGTCTCCAAGTAATTGAATTTGTTGGTATAGTTAAAGAAATCTTCTGAATCAATCAATCATCATCATCTCTGCAATGCACTGAAAACATCAACTCACCTTCATGCATGCATCTCTATGAATGCAGACCTTAATGATCGACATGAGAGAGTCTTTTGTTGGTGATAGCTTTGTTACTAATCGTTGAACGTCTTCTTCCACCCGCATCGCACTGTTCGTCTGTTTGGCCACCTAGCAAGAAGCTGGTTGAGTTCCACGCATGTTCATCAAACTGCAGAGTATTCAATTTAAAGCACAGTATATATGGATGGTTAAGGGATGCCTGGGGCAAACAACTGCAGATATTTGAGGGATTTATATCATTTGGAAGACAGTATCTCACCACCATCATCCTTGAGAACATGCATGAACGTACATTGTCCATCAAGAACAAATATTCTGTACATGCTTTGCATGTCAAAAGGTTACACAAGTAATACAATGTTATTTCCCAGTGTTCCTCTTATCTTCTTAAAAGAACAGCCTTTTCTACAACCCAAAACAAGTCCTCATGTTCCATAGGATGATTACCGATCACTGTGAGCACTTTTCCCAAGTCTTACCTAGCCTTTTTACAGAACTTGTATGAATCCCTCCACCGATAGGATGGTTGGAAGAGTCCAGATTAGCTGGGGAAAACATCACATTCAAAAGCTTCAGTAGAGAACCTTGGCAAGCATTCAGCAAATTTATGTCTTATGTACTTGTTAAAACATATGACCAAACATTTCAGATATCACAAACCTATGTATTCGTTGTCAAAAGAGAATATTCAGGTAAGATGACTAGCTCAGAATCCAAACAGAACTGACTTGTGTTGGCAAAGATCTGAGAGGACCAAATGCATGAGACTCATTATTCAGTTCATTCTAGAATCACAATTCTAAATATCACATTACACTTAATGGCTCGCGTTTTGATCTCCTAGTCCTTTGCAGTACACAATACAGTTTAAGTATTTGTATCGTCGAATCAAACAAAAGAATATACCATTGGACATCTACAAGCAATTTACAAATAATACAGTCATGAACCTGTAGGAGCTTAAACACAAAAAGCCATGTATCTTGACTATTTTGTTCTATGGACACAAAATGCATGCATTTCCTAGCGCACATGTTCCACTGGACTACTAACTTCTCAAATCAAACATGAGTTCACCCTCGATCCGGCACATGACAAAGTTTACCCTAATGAAATTGCATGCAATAACACAAAAGCAGCTTTACGAAAAAAGCTCCGGCAGCAGTAAGACCTAACTGCTAGAACCAATGTCAATGTGGCTTTGTGAACAAAGCTTATGTAAGAGAAAACAAGCTACCATTTCTATAAAAAGAAATCCTTCATGACACCCGTTCACGGATTAGTTAATTGCCGTTGTAGGGTATTGGATAAGAAAGACTAGCCATATTAATAATTAACCACACATCACCTTTGTAACAAACTAGGATGTTTTCCAAGTTACATAGCCATGTGATAAGCTGCCATGGACAATACTGTAAAAGCTCGCTGTTGTCTTAAAGAGAGCTTTTTGGGCTAATGCTTGTAGAAACACCATAGAACAAGATATGCTGTGGCAGAGGAGTTACACCTAAGCATGAAGAATTCAGAAGCATACCAGCAGTGCCATTGTCATCCAACAAAAGCTGTGGCAGGCGCTCAAAAAATATGTGGATTGACACCTTCAAAAATGCGAGAACCAACAACTCCGTAATCTCAGATTCCATGATCAATACTCAGCTCTGTCAGGGGAGGTATGTTCTCCATAGCAAAGAGCATCAGGTGCGGATACAACTCATTGTGGTGATCATAGAGCACAAACTGCACAAACAGGTTTGGGCAAAAGCTATGGCTGATATAGCATGCGACGTTCCTCGACCTCGACAGATCCATCATGAAGCTCAACCGAGGCAGGGGAGGGAAGTCAGGAGGCCTGTGATCTGGAAACACATCAGAGACATCCCCCCACTCCCACCATCTCGCTGGGAATTGATTGGACCGGAGCAAACAACTGCCACCCAGTGGAATCACCTCATTTGGAAGCACAACTCCACTGAATTCGCAGACAAAAGATCCAGCACGAATCAAATCCAACGACCTCACCCCCCACCCCATCTCCCTTGAACGGAAAACCTCTAACCGATGTCTGATTCCCCTCTGGCTCACTCTGTTCGGGCAACTCTGAGGACAACGACACCATGAGCCACACTCATAGATTAGTGGCTTTCCTCTAAGCAGAATCCCATTTGCATCATAAGCAAATTGTCCCCCATTCTTCTTTGCGCAATGGCAGTTTGATGAACAAATCGAGGTGCAGCTGCACCCCCAGCTTCCGATGGCATTGTCCCGGTCAAGAACATGGGTAGGATATTGGGGCCTGACGAGGTACCCAAAGGATAAAGGTTCGCAGCAATCATCGATGTCATTGAACAGAGGAATGGTGGTGACCTTCTCCTCGCCACGGGAGATGTCCCAACTGAGGTATCCTTTGGGCTGCTTCGGTAAAGGACAGGCCTTCAGCGACTCTGCGAGCTTGAGCATTGAGCTGCCCATGGGTTTCTGGCCCTCAACCCTGCGAAGGCAGAATTTGTAGGCGGTGAAGCCAGCTTTGGTGGTCTCGCGCCAGTGTTCGTGAACCTTGTAGAGGCCGTCGTAGACGTAGACCTTACCGGAGGGGCTGCCTTCGTATGTGAGGCCACGGATGACACGAATTTCGATGCCGTACTTCTCGTTGTACTCGAGGGCGAGGTTGCCGGCGGTGAGTTGCTGGTCTGCCGAGAGGTGGGGGCGATTGCGGGCCTTGCCGCCTTGGCCGGTGTAGATGAGCTCGTCGCCGTGGTCCTCGTCATCCTCGTATCCGCCGGAGACGACAATGCTGGTGGCGATGGACTCACCAGAGGACGACCGGCTGGCAGGTATGAAGTCAATGCCGCCCTGGCAGAGGCCGTGGAGGCCGACGACCTGGAGCTCGGAGCGGTAGAAGAAGACGTCACCGATCAGGGACCCGGGAAGGGGGCCCACAATGCGGCGGTCGCGATGGAGCCAGAGACCGCGGTCACACATGACCTCCGCCGCCTTGAGGTCGGGGCGCCGAAACTCCCCGTTGCGGAGGAAGAGGGCAAGGAGCGTTTGGAAGGTGATGCGGGCGCGGCGGGCGAGGAGGCGGCAGCCGAGCCGGTCCTCGCTGCTCTTGCAGGTGGCGCGCACCATCTCGGCGGACCGGGGCGGCCGCTTCTTGGCGGCGGCCACCAAGCCGACCGTCAGTTCCCCACCTCCTTCAACCACCCGCGTCATCGCCGACGCCGGGGGCGCCCGCCGCTCGGCTGCAAGGATGACGCCGTCCAGATCGGCCTTCGACTTCTTGGCACGTCCTCCGGAGGAGACAGCGGAGCCGCCGGAGGAGGATGAAGTGGCGACGGCAGGTTTGAGGAAGCAGCGGGGTTTCTTGGAGAGGGGGAAGCGGGGATCGCGAAATGTGCGACGGCGGACCCGGCGTTGGTACACGCAGGAGGTGGTGGGGGGGGAGGAAGGGGTTTTAGGGCTAGGATTAGGGTTTGGGTAAGGACAGGAAAATGCTCCATGCGAGGAAAGAAGGGCTTCTTCATCTTCGTCCTCTTCCGCTTTCACGTCTTCTTGCTTCTTTACGGGCGGTGGCGATGGAGGTTTGGCCATGGAAATTAAGAGAAATAGCTCCGATTATTTGATTCTCCACTTTTGAGGCGATTTCTAAATGCTGCGGAACAGCACCGAGAGAGACGGGTATAGTACCGGAGAGGAAAGAGGAACGAAAGCGTTTTGTACGAATGCAACGCTACACAATACGATGTATCGGAAGGAATAGCGAACGTCAACCGCATCCAATCCCGTGGGAGAAGTGCACACGCTCGGATGGCGGCTGCCGCTGCTGCTGCAGAGGTTTTACGACGGAAGCTGTGTCTTGACGGTTTTACACGTGTTAAAAAAGCATTAGGCACCGAAAGAGCTCCTGCTAAATATATATATATATATATATATTATCTTACGGTAATGCAGAAGAGGTTTCTTTGGCTCTCTGTGGTCGTACTCACTGTGCAAGTGAACTCCTTTGGAGTGATTATGAGAGGCTGCACATCTTAAATACACTCTCTTATGTTTCTTTTTAAAGGGTAAAAAAAAGAGAGAGGGGGAAATTCACTATTCTTTTCAATCCCTATACGAAGATTATACATTTAAATAATAATAAATTGAAAATAATATATATATTTTTTTGCTGCTCATATTCACATTAGAATTAAATGATGAATCTAATATAAACTAATTAGAATCAATATAAATTAGAATAAATATAAATTTAATCAAAATTATCGACATCATACCGGGAGCCTCGAATTATACAATACAAACATCCCAATAGAGTAAGAATAGAAGAAATGTACAATACAATACATAAGTTCAATTTATTATTATTTAATATTTATTTTTTTAATATAAAAAATAAAAATTTTATAATTTTGTATGCTTACATATTAATTATCAAAAATATAAAAATATGTTGTGTTCCATGAAAAGGCATTATGGGTTCTCGAAAATTTACTGTGTTTTGCTATATTTATATTTATTGCCGGTGGGTATCCATGAGTCACACACACTACACTGTTTATGTTTATGATAGGATACCCAGAGAGAGAGAGAGAGAGAGAGAGAGAGAGAGAGAGTGAGTCGTCACATAATGCTGCGGACCCCAAGACATACGGAACAGCAAGGCTGATGATGGATGATCTGTTACTGCTCCATCCAGCTTCTCACTACTGCCTTTGGAACGCTCCCATATTGTGCACGGTGAGCTTCTCTAATTGCAACCATTAGGCTGGTCACGGGCGTTGGCTGCCCCTCTGACAACTGTGAGATTCCTCTCTCTTCTTTCGATCTTTCTTTCTTTCTCTCTCTGACAACATTAGCTACTGTTGGATCTTGAGGATACCTTTCTTTCATTCTTTCTCTCTGACAACATTAGCTATCGTTGGATCTTGAGGATACCTTTCTTTCTTTCTCTCTGACAACATTAGCTACTGTTGGATCTTGAGGATAACGTCTCTCTCTCTCTCTCTTCCTTAAGATTAGCTACTGTTGTTGGATCGTGAGGATAACTTGTGTCGTCGTCGGCTGTGCTTGGGTCCAACGGCGCCCACAGGCGCTTCTCCATTGCAGGTATCATCCACCTTTTCAGTTTAAAGTTGAGGTCTTTTGCGCCCCTGCTTCGTCATTCTTGAGAAAACGAACACGTGGTTAAGAGGTCGTCAAGTCAGCATGCTCCATCAAATCGACCACATAATCCATTCTAAGCCGGACGGGGGAGCATCAGAGCAACGGAAAAGAAAGTAGCCTCCTCATCCGCAGCGGCACAAACCCAGTCCGGTCGGTGCCGGCTTTTTATCTTTCTGCGGCGTCATGCTGCAAGATTACAGAATCCAACTTGGCCATCCGATACGACCTGACACGCGCTGCGGTATTCGACGCTTCGCCCGCCCCAATCAACCACAAACTCACTGCATCTTTCTCATTGTTTTCATGACACACAAAAGAAACAAGGCCTTCAATTATTAACGGTGAAATGATGGATCGTAACGAGAGGCAACCACAAGGGGCCAGTGGTGCAAGAAGATGGGTCAAGATTCTGATGAATTCTCATCATGATGGCACAAGAAACATATACATCTTCATCAACGAATAAACATCAACCACCAAACCACAACTTGGGGGGTAATTTAGTATTTGTCAGGGCTGCGATACCCACCGGAGGCGTCGCAGTACCAATAATGACAAACCCTGAACATCATGTGTCACTAAAAGGAATAAAAAGGACAAGAGAAAGAACCTTTAGCTCCATCACTGATCAAATAATACTGCCAATGCTTCTTCAATCAATTCATCTAACACCTTCCCACCCATCTCCTTGCTGAATTCACACAGCTCCGACCACCTCGATTCAGTCCATTGCCTTCCCCCCACCTCTTTCATCACCAACCCATCTACCATCCTTCTGCTGCTGCTGCTGGTGGATTCATTCGATACACATTTCTCGCACGACAACCCGTTTCTTATGATCGCCCATACTTCATCGGCCGCTGAAGTGCCCACCGTATCATCCTTTTGAGGCCCACAGCACGGTTCGGTCCATGGATACGCAGCAAATAATGCAGACTGACTAATGTCTAAGAGTGCTGCATTCACAGCATCGAATAGGAGCCTGCGGCTTGTTTGCCTCTTCCCGTGCTTCCCTTCCTCATCATCCGTGTGCCAAGACTCATAAAGCAATGAAGGGTTTAAAGGACTATCGAAAGAATGCCATCCACTGAACTTCATGCTTTTATTGTTCTTCATTTGAGCAGATGATATCAGCTTGTGGACAAAGACGAACTGCTCATGTTCTTCGTCCACCTTGGAGATGATCATAGAAGACCTTAAGGGTTTTGTTGATCTTATGTCCAAATAGGAGGCACCCCTTGACAGGGAACGAGCAACTGATTCGATCGGTGGAGATCTAAATAGTGCTTCTGAAGACAGGTAAAAGACATGATAGTCACTTTAGGGAACACATTGTATCAGTGGAAAGAGGTAGATGAGACTTACGTGGACGTCCAGCAATGATACTTCTAGATGATAGAGACAAACCATAATCGACATCATCTACTGATTTTGCTTCTGAAACTGAAATTGGGCTGGACCGATCCTGGTTCTGCTTGATGTTCCCTGATATCCCAGGTTTCTCGAGGCTAAGGGCACCCTGCATATTATGTGCACAGCAATTTTTAGAGTGAAAAAAAAAAAAAGATTTAACAATTTAAAAGGACTAATATAGTCAGCAGAGTGCAGCCAGAATGTCCAAGGAGCACCATGATCTGGTCATCTCTATTAATCCCTAGAGTGTGAGCAATATAAAAATGTATATAGTTAAATGGATCAGGAAGAAAACAGAATGTGGGACATGAGACAAGTTAACAAAATAAGAAAAGGATTACTAAACAATCTAGTGAAGGCTCATCAAAAAAGGGAGGAAAAAATGGAGGGAGATGTATTACCTCAGTAGGCCATGTCTTCTCAGTTGCTCCATCACAAATTTTATCAAGACTAAATAGAGAGGTCTGAGCCGTGAGAGTATTATTAATGGATTGTGATAAATCATAACTAATTGTACCATTGTTGCCAGAACTGCCAGATTGTACTCTATCATCACATACCAAGGGAAATCTGGAGGGCTTTTCTTCACTTGGTTTTTTGCCTCTAGAGAAGAAAAAACTAGAAATCTTATCCTTGAAAGATGACTTCCTGCTGTTTGACTTGGGAACCTCCATCTGAAGAAAGGGTTTGCCAATCAAGGAATGGGAGATCCCCACATTCAACTCATCAACTTCACAAGCTGAAGAAGAAAGTGGGATGGAATTTGATCTTGACAAGTTCCTATGGGAATTCTCTCCAGTATGTTCATCCTTCGTCGCAAATGTAGACAAGAATGATGAGAGCACTGGGCCTCTATTGCATGACTTGCCATCAGAATGAATAAGCTCCTCTTTGGTTCCTTCTTCTTTCTTTAATTCGGGAATGGCAAGCATCTCACCTAAGGTGCTTGAGGTCCTCCGCAATTGGATTTGCTCTTGACCATTTTCGTTTGATGCTACTAATGCCCATCTCTCTGAAAGCCGTTTCTTAGCTTCTTTAATAACTGATGATTCAGGAGAATGAGATGCTCGAGTCAAGGATGAGGCTGAGAAAGGACTACCGATTCTGTTGGCATAAGCCCAAGAATACTCCGTTGCTGTAGTTGCAATCTCAGAGTCACTTGTACTGCCATCGTCATCTTCCATACACTCACTTCCTGACCTATTGAGCGAGCTTTCATCCCCAATATATCCATTTAATAGTACTGAGGATAACAAGGCTTCATCCTCGTTGCTGCTCAGGCTCTCTTGCGTCTGACGAGTGATTTCCTTGGCTACTTCTCTTGAACCTACCAGTTCATCAGTTGTCAGAGTTCCATTAGAAACTTGCCTGCCCAGCAACATTGGCAAATTGTTTGGGAGTGTGGTCTTTATGGTGTCAGGTTTCCCAGGGCTAGGCTTTAAAACAACTATTCTCGTTGCTTGAGATATACTCTGAATTCTTGGCTTAGAGAAACCGGAGCTCCAATAATGCTTATCAGCTTTGTATACATGTTCAGCAGAATCTATAAACGGTTGTCTTCTGACGATTTTGTCACCTTTTGTCTCCATGGTACTCGAAGGTTTTAGCACAGTTATACACGTTTTCGCAGGACGTAGAGGGACGCTCTGGAGCTCAAAGAGATGATTTGTGATGAACGAGTTTGGTTCTTCCAGAAATTTAATAAATAAATCTCTGTTTGAATTCAGAACCTCAACTGCATCTTGGAACTCCTTTGAATCAAGAAGCTTTTCATTAGTAGCCAGGCGTTTTGCTTCAGTAAACTTTTGCCGAACAAGGGCCATTCTCATTTGATATGATTTCTCTTCATATCTGACCTTTGGTGGAGATTGATCTTTAACCCTGACATTCTCTGATGGTTGTTGCTGCACTTCATATACATCCCTATAATCTTTATTTTCATGGGTGAAAAATTGACCCTCGCATGCACTTGATTCGTCAAGATAGTCACCTTCCTGCTGTCGATAATGTCGAAGTTCTCCTGTTAAACTATTGTCACTGTTTTTTATATTGGTTTTGACTGATTGCTGCACTGGTAAGGAATCAAGCCCCATTAGTCTAGCAACAACACTTGGTGGTTTCTGTATAGACTCTGTATCATCCCACATCTCTTGTGATATAAGCATCTTAATCGGTGTTCGACCTGATTTCTTGTTCGGGGAACTGCTCCTTTGTTCGCTTACCATCTGTAGCAAGACCAAGGATTTGTATAAATAGTTGGGTTTGTATAAATGGATTTCTTGACAGTAGGGAAAACAAAAAAAAAGTCCAGAGTGCTACTTGTTTGCCCTCTGTCTCGGCGACTGCAGGATATGTTGGCTTCTTTACCACATCAGAACAATTCCTAACAACTGCAGAAACCAACAAATGAATTTACTCCATATTAATAGCAGCTGGAGAATGGAATCACACTAGATCAGCATATTCATTTTTGGAAAACATGAACAGAAAGCCACAGAATGGATGTCCACAAAGAAAATACATCGAAGATAAAAGGATGAACGAAATATAAGTGATGCGATCTGACTGATAAACAATCATAAAAAGAAATTTATTTAGAAAATAAAAAACGGCAATAAAAGCAGGATATAACCTGAAAAATTGATGTGCACAAAGAAAATAGATCAAAGATAAAAGGATGAACAAAATATAAGTGATGAAATCAGCTGATAAACAATCAATCATAAAAAGGAAGTGATTTAGAAAAACAAAAACCACAATAAAAGCAGGATATAACCTGAAAAATTCTAGCACACCAACGGTTGAATAGAAGTGAAGCATTCGAGCTTATGCGGGTTGCAAAAAATAGGCATTCTCTCCCATGAAAGAACTGAACAAGCTAGAAAAGAATCCACAGTTCAGTATGATGAAGAGAAGTACCATCACTATGTGGTCTCTCAGTGAGCAGTTTGGTTTTGGCCATGCCGGCACTCAAGTCAAATAAGCTCATCATCCTTCCCATACATCCTGGAAAAGAATCCGCCAGCTCCATCCCCTTGCTACCACTGGAAACTGTTCATCGAGTTGCCTGAGAAGGAAACAAAGACGAACACCATTGTCTTCAACTATCCTCATCATAGAGCTAAAAGCTAAGATCTAAGATCACTCACCAGGGCCACAGAGAACAACATCGTCACTGGTACAAAACAGAAAGGTAGCTTCTGGCACCCCCACCAGGCTAAGAGAAGGAAATAAGAATTAGGATAAATGGGAAGACTAGACGATAGCAGCAGGCATTTAACGCAATGCAGCAGAACAAAGCCAAGATTTTGCATTTACGATCGATGATATATCATTAAAGCACGAGGAAAAAAACCCCCAAATTTTAACTCGAAAAATGGGCATGTAACCAGATCTCTCAAAAATAGTCTCCGGAGGAAAATGACCTTCAACAAAATGCAAACACCGGGAGCAGATTAGCCAGAGATGCCAAACTCAAGCTGTAGCACAAGAAAGAATCAAACATGATGCAAAAAGTAGGAAGCAGAATGGCGAGATAAATAGCATAATATGAACCAAAAATAAAACGGGGTGGAAAGAAAGAAAGAAATTTCACAGCAAAAGGCTGCAATGTCTGGAAAAGATCGACTTCAAAGCCTAAAAGGCTCCAATCTTTTCACGAAACATAAACCTATTTAAGTTCAAGCCAAAGAAAAATGAGCACTTTTCTCCTTAAAGTAAGCAAATGATGTTACAAAGGCACTTCAATCGATCAACCAAATCATTGAGGAAAATCGGTGACACAATAGGCACCAGAAGATTCACAAGAAGCTCCAACATTGAGCCAATGAAACCAAATCCAGTGCGCTGCAGAAAGCTGCACTCCACCGCGGGCCGCGATCTGCCGAACTCCAGGATTCGAGATCGGAGTCCGAGAGGGACGGGAGAGCGAAAGAGGCAGTACCGAGAACCATAGTGGAATCGAAGACGAGAAACGACGAAAGAAAGATTGGGAACAAGGCAAAGAAACGCTATAGGGTGTTGGAGGCTCAGGACCGACCATACTACGCTCCTCCTCCTCCTCCTCCTCCTCCTCCTACAGCGCAAGCCCAACCCGCTTCCTCCGACGCCCGCCGTCGGACGCTGCGTTCGCAGGTGTTTGCTTGCACGCGGTTGGCAGCCTCACTCAACCACTGCGGGGAGAGAGAGGGGAGTGAGGAGAAGAGGGAGAGGGAGAGGACTTTATACGGTGGGTATGGATCGACACAACAGAGACTAAAAACTATATATATATATAATATATATGAATGTATGTATGTATGTATGTAATGGAAGGTGAACCATTTTTTTTAATTTGGAGGCTTATAAGTTATTTTTTATTTTTTTTCCTGCATACTGATTTACATATTAAATTCGTGCACGGTTCAGATTTGACAAATACGTATACATTGTATTATCTTCCGCAGTTAATTTAAGTAATTAAAAAGAAATTACCAAAAAATTAATCTTAAGTTGTGTATGATGCTCTGACGGTGCATGTATATCGATTATATTTAATCTTATATTGATTGATAGGTTGGGGAATTAAGCTCTAATAAATAGTCAAATGTGATTTTTATCCTATAAGTGTTTTTGAAATTCATTTTTAAAGGGCAAAATCCTATGGAATTCTTATGGAACTCATTCCAAAGCAAATAATTTTACATTACTTTACCGACTAATATGAATCTTATTAGTCTCACTTTAGAGTCCAAGAACCAAAGTCTAATAATAAGCCAAGGTTGACGCCATCCACTTTGGTGGTCCGTATCAAAACAACAAAATAATACTAGACACACTTTAATTTAATTATATATATAATATTAAAATATCATAAAGTTTATGCCATTTCACTATGTAATTCAATCTACTTAGCATCGTTGAATCTCTAATCTCTAATTTCAAATTATAAATTATAAATTTATATTTTATATGTTAAAAATGAGAGTATATTCTAGTTATCCGAGCCAAATTTATTTTTAAGTTCTATCATATAAGTTAAGATCTTAAAATTAGATTTAGATGATGATCCTATTAAAATCATATCGAGGACACACTCGATCAATATACATTTAATACTTAAGTTAGTAGAGGATATAGTAAAATAATAAAAATGTTAAAAAGTTTCACTTGAGGATGCATCTGGGTGGTCCTTACAGTATGTTGAGACCACAATAAATACCATAAATGAGAATAATTTGTTGAATGATTGAGTTAGGATTATGGAATAATAAATTATCTTGTACTTGTAATTATTATCTATCATAATGGAGTCAATGTCTCTATCAATATGATGTTGCTGATCTTACGAGACTAAGACCGATGAATCAATACGTTACGGCACTCTTTTTCTATTAGAGAGATGCCCCCGAAACTAAACTATGCTAAGTATAAACAACTTGTATTAAATGAGCATATACCTAAATTACGTGACGTAAAAAAGGTTTTTACTATGATTGTTGTCGTTAACACATACACTGTTTTAAGAAGTATTAATAACTTTGCTTAACATGGATCAATTTTCTAGTAAAGCAAATTGAGTAGGACAAGGAGACAAAAAAGGCCCTTATGATTGCACCAGCATGAAGGTAAACCCAACCAAGGAGCAGAAGCCACAAGTTGAGGAAGTCTCAGATCTATCTTAGGACGGGCAGTCAGCATCAAGGTTTCAGTGAAGGACATGGCTTTACTGACAAGAAATGTACGAGTTCACGATCACAGGGAGAGAGCAAAGCTCGAGACAGTATCATCATGTGAGGAGGTTCTTGCAGGAACGACCACTATTTTATTGCATGATGTGTATTGCACAGCTGTTGATTCCACTGCGCAGTTAATTAGCTGTGGTCGACAAGTGCTTCCTTCCTTCGAAAGCAGGCGAGCTTGGAGAGCGAAGATGTTTATGAAGAGCTGAAGCGTTTAGGGTGAATTTTACTCCACCATGAATGCTATTCACATGGTTTAATTTGATACCCTGCGAGCCTCTCTCTCTCTCTCTCTCTCTCACTCTCTCTCTCTCCACTCTTTAGTCGACGTATGTCCAATGATTCTTCGGGCGAAGAGTAGAAAGCCTGGATTTATGGTGGGAAAGTACCTTAGAAAATAATTAACCTGTTGTAAAATGTTTAACTTGTGTCCTCAATTTTTTTGCTTGTGGTGGTGAGTCGATTGGATTCCCCAGTGACCATCCTTCTTCTCTTGTTTACTTTCCTAGAACTACATTCCTTTCGGTGCTTGCTGTTTCATCTAATCCTTTTATCTGATCCTGTTATTTCAACTCCAACTCAAACGTAACTTTCAACTTAGCTTTCGAACAGAAACATAATTAACTGGCATAGCAAACGATCCTGATCCTGACCCTGACCTCGATACAGCTTCAGATCTTTCTTTCCGCTCATGCTTCTGATCTTACTGTAACAGAATTACATGACCCTCTCTCTCCACGACCGATGTCAAAACTTGTTCCCCTTATGGAAATCTACACTCGATGGGGAGGATGTCAGTGATAACTACGTAAGTCCAACTAGATTCGAACCAATGTACATAACAAGTTTTTAGAGTTTGATCTAGAAGACTCGGGACACACTTCTTGATATGGTGCAAGAAAATTAAGATCGGATGAAGTTCTCGATAAGATCTCTCTAACACCCAAGTTAGCGTTTGGAATAGAATAGAAGAAAGTGAGAGTGAACAATGTTTGAACTCGATAACTATGTTTTGCTTCACCTTTCATAGTCGATCCAATTATAAAAAAGTATTATGTGGAGTGGGAGGAATATTTCGAAGGGTTTATGCTCTGATGTAACTTAGTTGATGACTAAGAAGCTTGATTTCCTTCTGCTGATCGATAGCTATGTGTCCAACCCTAACAGGAGACAAACATTTCCCATTTAAATAATACTCCTTTAGGTTAGTGCACGGAACTGCTTCACCAAAAACATCGCGCGTGCTATGCTATGCAGGTAAACTTGGTACTTTTTTTATTTTTTTCTTTCTTTCTTTAAATCTTAACATAATTAGTCATTCTCTATAACATTCATGAAATCTCAATAATATTTCTCATTAATGTAGGATCTTATCCATGAAAGTTCAGCTATTATATTCAGTGCTCTATAACAATCAGAGTTACAATTCCATTCTCTGTCATCGTCCTAACAGGGAAGGGAAGATCATGGGAGTTTGCTGAAACTGTAAAAGCTTTTGACATGGTTGACTGGAAATGCTTAGGCACAGGAATTGACCAAAAGTTCCCAAATTATGGGAAAATTACAACACGTACGTACTGTGGTATTACACTAAGAACAGGGAAGATGGATCAAGTACAGATAATGCTCTGTTGGAAGCTGAACAAAGTTGGGAAGCATGGAGTGGGGTTTTCCTTGGACAGGAAGAGCGCAGCACCTCATGGAGCCTGAAAGGGTTCACAGCATGCACCTACTTGCCATCCTTCGCAAACTGACAAATCACGCGGAATCTCAAAAATGTTCTGAGACCAATTAAAATTTCCTCAAGATCTGCAACCTCAGGTACAGAGATAGATAGAGAGAGATAAGTCGACAAAGCTCTGCCAAAACTGAGAAACCAAAGTCGCCACGCTGATCTAAATTGCCGTGCAGACAGAAAGAGAGAGAGAGAGAGAGAGAGAGAGAGATGAAAGGGTTCACAGCATGCACCTACTTGCCATCCTTCGCAAACTGACAAATCACGCGGAATCTCAAAAATGTTCTGAGACCAATTAAAATTTCCTCAAGATCTGCAACCTCAGGTACAGAGATAGATAGAGAGAGATAAGTCGACAAAGCTCTGCCAAAACTGAGAAACCAAAGTCGCCACGCTGATCTAAATTGCCGTGCAGACAGAAAGAGAGAGAGAGAGAGAGAGAGAGAGAGAGAGAGAAAAGAAAAAGGAAAAGAAAAAAGTCAACGGAGCTCTGCCGAGATTTAAAATTCCAAGTGGTTACCTGACACACGCTGATTCGAATTGCCGTGCAGCCCCATCAGGTCCAGCCCCTGAAAAAAAAAAAAAAAAAAAAAGTATGTAGAGGTCACACCCCAATCCATAAGAATGAAAAGCCAAGCAAAGGGAAAGATCATTGTTATAGGACAGCTGCAAGAAACATGTTAAGTCATACCGATGAGTGAGAGTTGTTTTTGATGTTTGATGAAGTCTCATCATCAGAATTTACAGAAATAATTACAGTCACAATGTGCATCTCAAGGAGACTCGAGAATTGGCACCTCCAATGACTCGCGTTGTTAAAAAGGAGTCTTTACCACACAAATCTTATGATGTATGTTATCCTCAAATCCTAAACTAAAATTGGTACATCAATCAAATTAAGTGTTCGATTCTAAAATGGTAGGTTTTACAACCTTATTCTTAGAACCCAAAAATTTTTCAGAGAACTAAGAAGCTCGATCATCAACTAAATCGACACAAATGCCCTGCAAAGTATGAAAAACATAAAACTTCCATCATTAATTAATTATGTAAAGAATGGAATCAATAAATAATGTAGGAAATTCAAGTACCTCAGCATCTACGCCGCCGGCCCAACAGCAGATCCCCTTTGATCAATGGACGTGAATGGAACATATGTAAAGGTATGGCTTTTGCAGATCCTTCAAGTACCTGCAGCTTAAGAAAACCAACAACGGATTGAAATTTATGTACTCGACATGTCTTTAACTCGTCACAAAAACACAAAAAGGAGCCATCTAAAAACTTATGCCCCCAAAACGAAAGCATGTATCTCTGTCCAGCTAGATGCTGTGTAGAGAACACCAGACAACCCCTTCCAAACACGGGAATCTTCTCTTAGAACTTCCCTTTGTTTCTTTATTAAACCGGGATAGAGTGGAACAAAAGATACACCATGTTGCTCCCCAACTCTCCTCAAGCTTAAGCTTGATCCCATCACAACACCAACATCTGCCTCCAGCAAGCAGAGCATATCACCAACTGAATCCCCAATATAGACAGACATATGTTCTTTTTCCCTGCCAACGTCAGCTAAGATGCTTCTGAATGTCTTAACCTTGTCCAGAGGAGACTCCATTGCTCTGACAATTTCACCTGTTGAAACAGATCCCTCGTAGTTGAACTCGTTCGAGTGTATGCTCAAATCATTTGGAGAACCTACTAAACAGAATAAGGACAAATTCAGATGGCTTGGCCACAGCGTCATGGAGAAAAACAAATCATGATAGTGCTAGTGTCGCCTCACAACCTTGTATAGAAATAAGTTCAAAGACATATATATTCAGATGGATTTGCCACCGCATCGTGGAGAAAACCTAGTATGCAACTATTTACAGCATTTTGGATATAATGTTCATGAAACTTCAGATAGCCGCTACGTAATATTCCACTCTTTCATGTCATTTACAAGCAATGGAGAAGTCATGTGCCACAACATCTTTTGTGCTATAGAACCTTCATACGAACACAAAAACTGTGTTGCTAAAGGCAGTTCCACAAAAGAAAAGAAAGATCAGATCACATGAAACTCTTATTCCACTAATATTGGGTTTGATGTCAAACACAACTGAAGGTTGACATGGCCTAATGAAATTTATAACATGATGTCAATCCTCTGGAGTTGGGAACAAATTCCTAATCAACGCAAACTTAGACAAGGATATATTGCCTTCAAACCTATCAGGTTAGTTGGTAGGCAAGAAATTGACATTAATACATACTACTGCCTCTACAAAGAGAGAAACACCAGAACAAATTACATTATCAAACTAATGAATTTTTTTTTCATTTTTGTCCATTAAGAATTCCAAATGTCAAATCAATTGCCTGAATTGTGTACAAAACATTCAACTTGTCATAGATAAAAAAGACAAACTTTTATAACATCAGCATCAATCGATTCTGGTCACTAAGAGGAAAAAGATAGTCATCTGATCAACTTTCACGAATGGCATTTTGGATGCCAATAGATTAATATAGTTGTCTTTTCCTTTTAAGAAAAAAGACGTAAAAATAGTCACTTCATTACTAGAAGTATCAAATCAAGAACAGCAAGATCAACCAGAAAACTTTTAAATTGGATTGTAAAAATCACAAGGGAAAGACAACAGCAGGACTTACCTGAGCCAAAGACTGATCTTATGAGGTCTGCACACCAACAATATGATAGTATATGAAAACTTGCATTCAGTTTTCCTTTCATCTTTATAGCCTTCTGAAAGAATTCTTTACAGCCGTCTTGGAGGACCAATCGCTCCCCAGTTCTTCTGATGTCTTCTAAATTTATTCCCTTAAGCAATCCTGACTCAATAACCCTAGAATTTGCTCGCTTTTCAAAATAGGAGAGCTGCTCATAGTTTTTGCACAGACTTTCATAATCAAAAGTCTCAGCTGCACATGAACAACGAATTGAAAATGTATAAGAATTAACACTTGTAGCTTCTTTAATTTTTTTTAAAAATAATAATCTTTACCACTAAAATTGCTATTAAAAGTAACATACTTGTAAATATATAACATAGTTACCTTGTTTCGATGGAAGTAAGCTTTCTATGCATTTCTCAAACTCCTCAGTATACTGCTTAGAAAAAGCACTCCAGGAGTCCCTCACATCTGACGGTGACCTCTGAGCACTCAGATTATCAGTCCCACTCTGAACAGCCTTGGATGCAGTTAGAATTGCAATCTCCGCTAATATAGCAGAGGAATCGAGCACAGTGCATGTCAAGTCAAAATCGGAAAAAATAACCAGGTTATTACTGGCATCATGAAGTTTCTTGAATGGAACTACCACTGGCTGGACAATTGGCTGAGCATTGAAAAATTCAATTTCAAGTTTCATAGCTTGGTGATAAAGCTTCTCAATGATTTCAAGCTCCTCGCCAGTCAACGAAACACACAGTTTGTCAAGCAACTCTTCCATTTGTGCAGCAGATGCCTGCAAAAAAAGAAAAGAGAGAAGAAAGGCAAACACTATAAAAAGAGCACATAAGATTGGAATAATAATTGAAGGGATTTAATAATAGATGAAAGGGACAAACAGCTGTTAATTGTTTGAAGTATTAAGATACCTCAAAACTAGCAGAGGAATAAGTTTCGATCCACTTCTTGTATGGATAACCATTTCCCTCATATTGTAGATGCAGTTGAAGCTCTTTGCCCAAAAATGCATCAAGCCTCGTGCAAGGGGTCATGGCACCTACTGTATAGGCAGCAATTTTAGTCTTCTCAAAGGGGGTGTCTATCCTTCCAGGACATTTCCCTCCTTCAATTTTACCAGAAGCTATTGCAAGCAGGAACTCAGTGTACTTTAGTGTTGCAGGATTAGGAATTATCTCTTTGGTCGTGTCAATTCCCCATTCCTGCATAACTGGGTCTCTTAGAAACTTATATACACACAGGTATTCATTAAGCACACACAGGTATTCACATGGTCAATGTATGATTCTGCAGTAACATGTACCTTAGACAGAAGAGAGACAAAGAGTGACAAGATAAGCTAATTGTATATAGCACAAGGATTCACACCCTTATTAGCTCAAGAATGAACAATCTGTTTTGGGTAGATATAACTATTTTGGGGATGACCACATGGATCCTTTCCCTTCTTTGGGTAAATGGCAGGAAATTAGCAAAAATTAAAGAAAAAATTAAAGAAAAACAGGTATCAAGACAGTGTAAAACTTAGATGATCTCAAATCTAAAAGCACGTTCCAGGAGTCAAAGATGAATAAAGTAATTGCATTGTCCATTGCTTAAATTGCAATGTAATCCACCTCAGCAGCATGTGATTTCAAACATAATTCTTATGATGAATAAACCAAATACTAGGGAATATAAATCACCCTACTTCATCAAATTAATAGTTGAAAAGTACAGAATCCGCAAACATTAAAAAGTGATCAGTGAAAGATCACACCAGTACGGTCATGAAATACAAATTCCTGAAATATAAGTAAATGATAACAGTAAGAATGACTAGTAGGAACTAGAAACCAAAAACAAGTATCCGTTTTCATTTGGATCACTTTTGTCGGTCCTGTTTAGTAGAATATCCTGACTCTGATGTGATCCATGAAGCTATATATCAACACCTGATATAAAGAAAGCCCAGAGATTTCAATGTAAGTGTTCAGAAGTATTGTGTGCTATAAGCACATTATCCTTTCCAATATCAAAGGGAACAATAGGAACTAACAGGAGAGCCAACTAAATACCAGGACAATTTACCTAGAAGTTGCATCATTTGCAAAACCCTGATCGGTCAGTAACAAAATAGTGTATAGATAACCAAAGATAAGCATATATAGAGATCAAATACAGAAGATACATTGACAAAATGGAATATATGGAGTGAGAACTTCACGTAGTCAAGGGTAATATTGTTCAACATCTTACTTGGGCTACTGAATCGTGAATTTTGAGCTTATGAAGAGCAGCCTTCCTCAACTCACTGATTGCAGCCTTGGCATCATCATCGTCTGCACATTCTTCCGCCATCTCGTAGCTAACAAATTCCAGGAAACACAATCAACACGCTTTTATAACCATCAGCAACAGGAGGACGAACAAATATAATAAAATTCAGCCATAGTAACTGCAAGGAAACTAGAAGCTAGGGATGTGTGACTAGATTCCAGTCTTTCAATAGAGTACAAGAAAGGAAACACTGACTCACGCTTGAGCGAACGCCTTGAGGAAATGCACATCCTGCGCAATGTAGTTGCGGAAGGTTTCCATGTCGAGCTTCCCTGACGCCAGGCACACCACGAACGGAGAATACGATGCGAAGATGGCCTCCTCGATGGAGCTGATCCAGAACCTCCTGGCAGCCGAACCTTCGCCAGCGGTCGCCGCCGTCGCCAGCACCGCCATGGTAACTCCAGCCGAGGAGGGCGACCGATCCGCCACGCAACGCCTCACGAAGGCCAATCTCCGATGAGGGCCACCCTGATCTGGCGCGGCGACCGACGTGACCCCCTGAGCGAGGCCGAGATCCGGTGGGTCTCGCCTCTAGGGACCGATTCTAGGCGAGAGCGACGGACGGGGGACCGAGATGGGGTTAACGTTTCGAGGGAGGAAGAGGTGGTGGAGGAGAGGAGAGAGAGATGGCAGCGATGGCAAGAAAAGAGGGGGGAAATGGTGGGTGGTGATTCGAGAAGGATGGCGCATTTATAGGCGGAGAAAGGGGAAGAGCCGGCGGCTGGCGCGCTCCGTCTCCAGTCTCATCTCCCATACGAAAGATCATGATGGATCTCTGCCGTCTGATTCCGCTCGACGAACGAACCGTTTGAGGTCTCGTCCGTGTCGGAGGTGCAACGCAACCCGGACTTCATCGGCCCGAACAAGGAACACGGTTGATGATCGATTATTTCTCGACACGTATATTGTACACGAATATATTATCCGAGGTCATATTATCCGTGCCGGAAGCATGATCAGCGCATCCGTGAATCGAGATGACATGAATTCGGTGACGTGCGCGCAACACACGGGGGCATGATTCGACGCGACTCATGAAGACTTAACCAACCAACCGATTTGAAGGAGTCAATTTGAACTCGGATTAACCCTTGTTATTTATATATATAGCAGAGACTCCTTTCCCTCCGTCCATCTCGTCTCGTCTCTCCGTTTCCGAGAGTCAAGTCACCTTGCTAATTTAGCATGGTTGGTCAATTTCTAAGAAATCCCGTCTCATTTAGAGGCAAAGCGATTGATAGGTTAATAAATAGACTACGCAAGTGTTTTCATACGTGGTAATAGATCTTATTCGAGATTTTTTTTTTTCCATGTTGTTCACTAAAGTTGAGGCTATTCGGATTTAGATGGAAGGAGCATGATCATTTTGAGATGTGATATCATTCTCTATTTGATATAACTCCCTAATTTATCATTAAACTATCAGAAGAAGAATATATACTCTAGTTTGCTTGTCCTTTAAAGTTGGATGAACAATCTCTTTCCTTATCTAGTCACAAGTATAGTTGTATGTGTCGAACTTATCTCTCGCTTTCTCTTAATCCAGGGCTAAAATTTGATATTTTTCAAGTTATTCCATATAAAATTATTTTGCTTGCTTTAAATATGATTGTGTTAGACCACAAATCTTATGTATGTTTAACTAACTCTACTTTATAGAGATGATATATCCCAAAAGTTACTATGGTCGATGAGTAATTTATAAAAATATTAAATGATTCGATCACGATAGTGATTCTTTGGTGGAGAAATATCTCCATGATCTATGCATCGATAGTGTATACAAGAAAGGAGTAGTGTGGAATAAAATATGTATAAGCGGGGGACATAATGATCATCGGTATTAGAGAAGATGATGAAATTAGGTGGCACCGGTATCCCTCATAAGTGGCATGTGTCGGTAGAACTGTCTTATACTATAACTCAGGTGAGGATAATTGTTACTCAATCATATATTTTAATAGGGTCATGTGATCGTATTAGTAAGGTAGCATCGGTGTCAGTTGTGATGTCAAATCTAAAAATCTCTTTAAGGACACAGTTGCCTTTTAAAAAACATGCTCCTCGATTAAATAGTAATTCCAAATCTATTGTAATGGGTTTGATTTTTTAATCTCACATTTCGATGGCTTGATTTACTCTATTTGATTTGTCTATAGCCAAGTGATGTGTTTCCCTTGGATACATTTTCCCATCCTTTTCTTTAATCCTTCTTATATTTATACTAAGTTAGAACTATAGGGGGGTGCTCGACATCACTTGATCAAAGGAGTATTAACATATGTATTAATATGTTAACAAGCTTAGATATGATATTGACATCGATATCATTTGGAAATATGATATTGATATCATCCTTCTTTTAAGAGAATCAAGAAGTGAACATATGTATTAATAGAGCATAACATTTTTTAAATGTGTTAACAAGCTTAAATAGTAAAAATTTGAATAGTTTATCATGAGGTCTTGGACTCCAATCCTATCTTCATCTTTTACTCTTTGTAAGCAAAAAAGAAAGAAAGATCATGACTATTAATGTTCATGAGAAATCACACTATTCTTATTATATGCATGCTATTGTTCAAAATAAGGATTCCTCTCTATGATTGTTATAAGTTGTATACGCTAGAAATTATAGTATTCCATGAAATGTCTTTTAGAACTCTACCTTTCATTGGTTTTCAAGATGTTCCTTAGTGTTTTATCATGAATTTCAATCGTATTCCAGATACTTATGACAAACACGGTGGATCAAGATTTTCTATTACTCCATCTGTTCATTGCTTAAGGGACTTTATTGATAATAATATTTTTTAGGATTTAGGTTTGTTTCATCACTAGATTTATATGGTCTAACAATTATTGTGGTTTGATTAAGATTCTGATTCATTTAGATGGTGAATTTGCTAATGTCTTATGGTTAAATCTTTTTAGCAAGCTCCTAATTTTTTTTTTTTTTTTTTAAATTTTTGGATTGAATTTACTAACATCCATGACATTGTTAAAGAAAAAGTAAAATTATCTTATTGTTTGTAAACCAGTTGGATTTATCTATCTTCCAAAGTGAAAATTTTTTATAGTGTAACTAAGACTATATTAGGTCAACTTAAAGATAGATAGGCTCTCAAAAGTTACTGTTTAAATCATGGGCCTTCAGACCAAAGTAAGCTTGGTTAGTCTTCTAAATATGAAATATATGGACAATTTTCTTCTCATAACTTAAAAGCTCTCCTTAGACAAATTGAATTTGAAAAGCTGAGTCTAGCCAAAAGAATATAGATTTCTAATGGTAATTATTACACTATATATTATCAAAATGTGTTACAAGAAAAATTAATTAATTAAATTTAGTGAATTAAAATTAATAATTATATGATCACGAAAGGTTTTTATTGACTTCTACCCTTTGTAATAGACATGCTAATAATTAATGGCTTGGGTAGTCATGATGGGTATCTTTGCTTAAGCTAGTGAATCTCTCATCCATCCTTTTCAAAGGTAGAAAGCTTAGGAATGTTATCCATTCTCTAGGATATGGTAGGAGCTGTCAAACCATTGTTGATCTCAACTTACGTTCGATTTTAATCTTTTTAATGATCTTTGTTTTGTTCCTAAAGTTTAAACTTACACCTACATTATTTTTATTTTCAAGTATCCTACTCCTATTCAGGTGAATGACTTTCAACTTATTTTCCTTTGTCATATAAATTATATAATTCTAGCAAAATTGATTATCAACTGATTAAAACCTCTCCTTTCCGATATTATTCCCAAAAAAACAAAACAAAAAAAAAAAGTTAGCCTTCCTGCTTAGCATTCAAGATAATATTCCTATTGCTTAATAAATTACTCATTTACTTTATCCTTTATGATTCTAAAGATAAAAAAAATATTTTTAAGGGGGCTGTTATTAATACTTTAGAGACTTCTAATTTCTCGATAAAATTATTTTATGAATTTATTATGGTATTTCTTTCTCAATTTTCTTTTGCATTAAATATCTTTAATGGTATTGATAAAATTATTTTATGATCTTCAAGGGTTCTAGAGATATCCAATACAAAATCCTTCTATCCCATTACCTCTTATTTGTATGCTTAACCAATCTTGTAATTTTGGAAAGCTTAAGCCTTTTTCATTTCAAACACCAAAAGTTTGGAAGTTTGGCAAATTTCATACTACTTCCAAGCCGGTAGTATTTTTTTTTTTGTTGATAAATTTGATTTTTTTTTGCTACTCATTGACACACATTATCAATTACTTATTTGGATGTTATGTACTGTCCTAAGTCAGATTGAACAAATTATTAGAGATTTTCTCTGATAGAAAAGTCAATTTCAGCATCATCTTCATCTTATTAATTGGGATATGATTATTAATCCTAAATATATGGAAGATTTTCATATTCATGATTTTTATCTTTCAAAATTTATTCTTGCTATTCCTAACATTTATCTTTCAAAATTTATTCAGCATGAAAGGGATTGCTACTTAATATGGATAATACTGTTAGCTTTCTCATTAATGATACCTGCTAAAATTTTGAATTTTTATCACACTTCATTGGTTATGATATTGCCAATATGATCGATCTTGGTATGGATTTAGTGATTCTCTTTCTGTTTTTTATTTTTGTCAATTTTTTTTTTAATGGTATGTTGCCTAATCCCTACTTCTAAAAATCTCTCTAAACTTAGTTTGGTCCACTCTTAAATTACTATTTGTATAGCGATGATGATATCACTAAGAGCACTTATTATATAGATATTTTGACTAGTGTGAAAACTCATGATGAAAGTAAAGTTATAGTGGCAATAAATTCACTCCGATAGTAATTATTTTTAGGATTTTGATATAATTTATTTTTTTATTATCATATTCTTAATACTAACTATTATGGATTGCTCCATCTATAATAGTCAAATTGAATATGAATGACTCATATATGAAATTTTTTATATTACTATAAGAGTCTGGACGTACGGATGACTATTCTCATATTAGACATACTTGACAAGGCTCCTAATCTTATAAAAAATATTCTTCATATCATTTCTCATTTTTCTCCTGTAAAATCTGATAATTGATGTATAAATTGACTAACTAAATTTGTTAGACGATACCTTCTTCCTTCTGTTGTATTATTATTATTATTATTATTTATGAGCTGACTTCCGGAGCATAAGTAATGATTTGGCAAGGGCAGATACGTCCTCCCTATCCCCCCCGAGATTTTTTTTTATTTTTATTTTTATTTTTTATTTTTAATGTGCTGACCTCCGGAGCATAGGCAATGGCTTTTTGAGTTAAATACATTTTTATTTTTGGTAAAAAAAATTATATAGCTTGGACAACAAAAATTGGCCCATTCCAGCTAGCCCGGACCGGTCCACCTCTGATTTGGGTCCGGTTGACCGATACGAAGCCGAAACAAACCCACCACTGAGGACTATTTGATGCACGCATTGGCGATGTTGCCGGAATTCCCAACTCGCAGTTAGATTGGACGGGGAAAGGGTTTGGTGTAAGAAAAGATGAAGCAGCCGCCGTCGTCGTATCTGTATCACCAGCAGCAGCAGCAGGAGGAGATGGAGGAGGCGGTGGCGGTGACCGTGGGGATGGAGGTGGACGACGCCGATCCCATCGAGATCCTCTCCGACTTCGACCGCCAGCAGCCCCCTGTCGACGCCGACTTCTTCAACTCCTTCGACGATGACTTCGACGACCAAGACCTTTCTTGAAGGCACCTGCTCTTCCTCCTCCTTCTCTTCTGGTACCATCTCCCCCTCCCCTCTTCCTTGAACGTGAAACGTATTCTATTGTTTGTTTGTTAGGGATTTAATGAGGAGTACGCACTCATGGGGAAATTTGAAATTGTTTAATTATCGGAGATGCATTTATTTGTATTGCATGATTTCCAATCCATTGATATTACATCACAATATCAGGATATAGATATAATTTCCCATGGAAAATGAAAAAAAAAAAATATTCATTCTACTCTGCACCTATTTATACATTCTTTTCTGGTATTCTTTGTGTCTCGGGTTGCGAAAATACTGCCTTTTTACATAGTTCAATGATGGCAAAAGATCCATTTAACCGATTCTAAACACTTGGAAATTTTGTTGTTATCCATGTCAATAAGCCATATTGTCTTTCCAGAAAAAGAAGCTAGTGTGAACAGAGAAGAATGGAACAAATGAAACTGTGCTACATTGTGCGTAGAGATTCGCTTAATGGATCTCTCATTACCTAAGCTATTATTATTTTGCTGGATCTTTGTTTAATTATTAGGTTTGAATGAAAATTATATAAGATAGTTATAACTAGCCATGCTTTATAAATTGGAGTGTTGGGCAAGTATGAGTAACATGTTAAAAAATTTAGTGTTGACGAGATGTAAATGTATAGATGAATGTATGTGATTAATAGAAAGAGAGAAAAATAAATTTTATCATTCGCCAACAATTAGGTTTGCCCAATTAGAGGATAAAATGAAAGAAATGTTCTAGTTAGATAAGATGAGTTGATTGGAACTTGTGGTGCGAGGAAAGCTAAGGTTGAGTTGGCAATGAGGTTGACCTAACAAAAGTTTTCTAGAGTTTAGGTGAATTAGATATATTGCATTTCACTGAGTAAATAATGGAAATAGTAACTGATTGTCGTTATCGTACTTATTATCAATTTCTGTCGTAATATCATAGAGTATTTTTAAAAACTTTCACGATACATCTTCAACTCCTGAGTTTAGAATCTTTTGGAGAATTTGTTTTTCACAAGTGTGCAGTTGTGAGATTTGACTGACAAATAAGTGTGCAGTTGTCTTAGCAATATAAACTTACAGTATGTTCATTGTAAAAGATAATCTGTTTTTAGTGTTCATGCTATTTCTTTCCATTGTCTTCCCACTTCTATGCAATGCTGTTTATAGACATAATATATGAGACGTGTGGCATAGTTTAGCTAGTTGCTATGCTTTGTTGTCGGCAGGCATTTTGATGATGGAATCTGACTTTCTAACAGGTTGATGTGTTATCGTTCTGTGATGCCTCAGCTGAGTTGGTGCGAGGTGGAAATAAGGTGGCATGGAATTCTGTCAGATTAGTTCGTGTGGAATGTCTCTTATGGAGTCTGTCATGGTATCATGCTGCCATGTGTACGTATGTGTATCGATTGTCATGCTATAAAACAATTTCAGAACTGATTATGTTTTGAACAGCAGAGTTGCATAGCTACTATAATGAATCGGCAGCATGTTGGACTGAGCCAATTCTTTGACAATTTAAGATAGTAATGTTACCCTCAACATAGCTTAGTGGTGGGTAAAGATTCGTGCAACTGACTTAAAACAGTTGTGACCTTATGGCTCCTTCCTCTTGTTATTTAATTCAGAAACAGATGAGACTGGTTGGTCTCTACCAGACAAAACTGGGAACTGGGCCCCTTGTTTTAGAACATTGGTGCTGGCCTCAATATAACTCCGTGGTGGGAAAGATCCATGCAGCCTGCCCTAGGTAATTGTGATCTTACAGTTTGTCATTGTTATTGATGGTGTATCTGGTGAACAATGATATTGGTATTCCTATCATGGCTTGGTAAATTCCATTTCTTCTCTTATAATTTTGCTGTTTTCTTTTTGTATCTCATTATTTTTTTTCTTGTTTTGGTTTGCTCAGTTATTGAATTAGGAATCTCATATGGGGGTTTCGAATAGCTTTAAGAATTGATTGTAATCAACTTGATTGCCTAGTGACTTTTCCTAACAATTTGATGACACAAAAAGGGCTTAAGACTATACTTCATGGTATATGTTCATCCTGATAATTTGAGATTTATAGTGAAATTTATCTTTTGTTCTGGTTATTATTGTTATTTTTAATTTACATTATTGAGGAATAATGAATGTGTGGTTGTTGGTTGCTTAGTAGTACGATCCAAGTTCAAATGATGTTATATATAGTATTATTGTTTATATAAAATATAATATTCTTTCAAATATATTTGTTAAATCTGTAATATGATCAATTGTTGTAGTGGATCAACCAGTGATCCGAAGAAGCTTGGACGCTTAGGTGATTATTTATTTCTGTTAACTATTTTTCCAATTTATCTGCTGCTTTTATGTAATGATTAATTATCTATTCCCTGTATTCTTATGTTAAACATCCCACCACTTGGAACATCACAGGAGTGGTTCGGACACCAGGATACATCTTGATGATCGAGATGGTGATGATGATTCTTATGATAGCATTATCAGGTGATTCAATTTTGTAGTCCTCTGCACAGGTTATATGGGTTGAGTTCTGTTCACGCAAATCCTTGACCAATCCCTTTTGGTCCAATTGCCAAGTATAGCCACCCAGGAAGTGGAACTTGTATATGATTGGTCAATTCATCAAAGAAGAGATTGGCAGTCACAACAGTTCTATCACACGGATATTGTTCTTCTTTCTTTAATTTTTATACTTGGCGGACAGGATGCATCTCATTCTTTCTCGTAGGTGTAAAATAGGTGTCATCGATGATTTCGGACCTCCGTTCAAAGGTTTACTTTTTCACTCCGAATAAAAATATGTTTTTCAGCAGTCGTTTCGTTTTTGCTTGGCCACTCTTTTTTGTTCAGAACATCCTCCAAATCAAATGTTTGACAAATTGACATGCAGAATGGAGTGCATTATGCTACTCCAAGAAACAGTAATTGTTCTTGAGGCGGAGGTCAGTTGCTTCATCTTTATTCCTGGTACCCCTTTGTGTTTCAGATGGGACGTGTAATCTTTGTAGGGACAAAAGGAACATCAGGCCAAGTATACCTCCGGTGCACAACGTATGTCTATGTGGCACGAGTCATTGAGAAACATACCAGATCGATAAGCAGCACGAAAGGAATTTAAAAGGAGCCGTCGCCTCCTTTTAAATTTTTTATAAAAAATATATATTAATTTTTATATTATATTATATATTATATATTAATATAATATAATAATATAAAAATTAATATATATATATATATATAATTGTATAAAAAAATAATATTAAAAATTAACTGAACTGTGTGTCAAGAATACTTGTTGATTTTGTATGCTAAATATTTCTTTTAGAGATGATCTTAACAATTTCATCATTTCTGTGTCAAAGAAATCATAACAAATATGCTCCAGTATATGTTTGTCAACAACAAAGCCTAATGCTTGAAAGATGATTATTATTGGGATCTCACCCCGAATATATGGAAGAGTAATGTCTTGGCCTAATGAACCCTGAGAGCAGTAACATCCACACACACATAAGTATTTGGATGTTTGTGCTTATAACTAAGAAATATAACAGACCAGTAAGCAGCATGTTTGTGTGTATACTTTCTCATGCGATTGCAAAAGGGGTAAGACTGTTTGTGTGTATACTTTCTCATGCGATTGCAAAAGGGGTAAGATTTCTTCTTCCTCTTCCATAGATTATAGGTTTTTGTACATTTGGTGTTCCACTTATGTGTGTTTGGATGTTATTGCTCTCCGGGTTCGTCAGACCAAGACATTTGAGCTATTCTTCTATATATTCGGGACAAGATCCCAATAATAATCATCTTCTAAGTATTATGCTTTGTCGTTGACAAAAATATATTGAAGCATATTTGCTATGATTTCTCCAACACACAAATGATAGAATTGTTGAGACTATCCTTGGAAGAAACAGTTAGCATACAGAATCAATAGGTATTCTCGACACACAATTCAGTTAATTTTTAATATTATTTTTATATAAAATATATATATATTAATTTTTATATTATATTATATTATATATAAAACAATAAACATTAATATATATTTTCTATAAAAATAATATTTAAAAAAAAAAGGAGGCGACGTCATTACATCGACGATGTCACCCCCTTCCTCTTCTCCTTGTTTGAGACGACGAGGAGAAAAGGAGATGTTGCCTCCTTGTTTGAGACGACGAGGAGAAGAGGAGATGTTGCCTCCTTTTAAATTCTTTTCATGTTGGCCTATTCTGTTTCTCGATCATTGATAAAACTTGAGCCATGTTGGCATACTTGTTAGGCTATTTTTTCTCGAAAACGTATACACGACTAGTACTCATCTTTTTCTGTTCAATTAGCACATTCCCACTTCCATTAATGATGAAATACCCTCCTTAATCATAAGAACACTCTCCAAACACTATCAGATCCTTCTCAGACCTCTGGTACAAATTGCAATAACTTGAATAGAACGTTATAGGAACCTGAAAAATGATGATCAAGAACACAATGAATAAAATACAAAGAAAAAGAACGATACAATTATACAGCTCAAAAGAATCAATTACCTTTCCAATAAATACTTTTAGTAAGTCTTGAGTCTTTGCAATGATTTCACAATCATGTCCTTTCTTGATAAGGATTTTAGTAACATCAACTTATAATGAAGCTGAATAAATCAAGTTCCTCAATGTTGTATTTTGGGGAATAATTTTGTAGTTTCTCCATTTGATTCGATCACCATAGGTTTGCTCAAGTATATCCGACAGAAGCTTATCTTGTGAATGGTATGCACAAGACAAACTAGGACGACTCAGAAGAGGGAAACCCTTCTTTTCCTGAACAAATTCGAGAGAAAAGATCATTCGATTCAAGTTGATAGATCGCACGACAAGAAGCGACAAAGCACGATGTTCCTAGTCAATCGACCAAGAAACTGATGTACATATCAATCGCTACCACTTCCAATCAACGAGGAAAAGAGAGGGGGACCTCATCAGAGTTGGGCTAGCGATCGAGGTGGTGCCGACGCTCGGGGTGTATCTCGATGTCGGCGGACTTGTCCACGATCTCCTGCATGGTGTTCTTTATGAACTCATCGAAGGAGTCGAGCTGGTGGTGCACGAGACTGTCCTCCTCGAAGTAGGCATTGATGATTGCCGAGGCATCCCCCTGGGTGATCTCGTCATCCTTCATCATGGCATGGTCGTTTGCCACAGTTCCAAAACAATGGTTTGATGGATGGGTAAACGATCGAAGGAGGGTTTGGGAGAAGCCCTAGAGAGTAGAGAATGGGCATTGTCAGCGGAAGAGACGATTGGTGAATGACGTGAAAAAGGCGAGCTATGGCCTTTAAAGCGTGCTCATCACGCCGATAGAGCTTCTGGATGGGTTTGTTGCGGGGGGAGTGGGTTCAACGAACCTAAACAGAGCTCAATCCTATTATGCGCGAGCCTAGATTGAATCAATGCGGCCTAGTGGAACCACGACCTCGACCCAATTCAAACAGAATCACATTCAACTTGAGCCGTATGCCGAAACATAATAAAGAAGAAATAGATGAATTTATATATACAGTATAATAGGAAAAAAAAAGATGAAATATAATACATCCCTAAAATGTCTGTCTTGCGAGTGATGCGTTCACCAATATTAAGTTTGCGATATAATACATCTTAGGATGAATAGTGACGCTTGACATTGGCTATAAACAATAAGTTTGTGAGCATGTGGTATTGAAGGAGTAAGGTGAAGAATTTGCATAAGGTTGAAGGTGAGGGACATCTAAGGAGTGTTGGAGGTCGATGAAGCAGGTGTTTTGGAAGCTGAGGTTGGAGTTGAGGGGCATGGCGACGCCACTATGGCACAGGTCGACAAGCTTTGCTTATGATCCATGCAGTTACTCTCGGAACTTTGATGATGGTTTCCTCCATGACCATCTTTTGCCATGTGGAGAGTAGTAACTCGAGGTCTACGCACTTCAGACATCTCATGATAGCTCTCCATCATTAGCCACAGATTTAGCAAACAGTTTCACCGAATAAGTTAAAATGCATCCTCTCAGTGCTGCATTTTTCACATAGTACCTTGGACATCTGTGGCCGAAATAAAGACTTAGTTTCTTAGTTGTGTTACTCGAGGAGCGTAATTAATTATGTGTTACTCGAGGTGTAATATCAACTCCTGCTTCTATTTTTGGACTTTTCACACGTCTCCTGCATATATATATATATATATATATATATATATATATATTAATGAACAATTATGTATATGTTACATATGAATAAAGCACCAACAAAAATAATCTCACATCATTTTCTCACCTGGCTCTGTTCTCGTCCTCAGAAGAAGAATCTAAGAAAAAGAAAAGAACAACTAAAGATCCATTACCATTAAGTGTGGAGACCGGAGCATTCATGACAAGGTCAGGAAAATAAGAAATGTAAAGACCTTTAGAAAAGACCAAAATTATATCAAAAACAAAATGTTCATCAATTTTCTCGGGAGAAGTGTTCCCTTATGGGGAAGTAGTTTTAGTTTGACATGCTCAACCTCATCAAAAACACCGTTCTACCCGATCACTATATGAAGGGTCCTCTCTGTAGAGGGAAACAATATGTAATCAAATAATCTCTTACGTTCTACGCACATTCATGTCATCATTCGCTACCCTAAGGGAGAGAATACGGTATATTACATTTTTGTGATGCATATAATGCAGCTTTTGGACAATAAGTTGAAAACTATGATACAACCTATACAATGCAACTTTTGAACCTATACAATGATACAACCCACAAATAGAAGCTCTGTTACAAAGAACAATGGTGGAAAAATATGACTAAATAAAGCTTCTTGTCTAGATTGCCATCTCTATCCCTTGTCAGGCTCCGACCCTCGATCAGTAGTAGAATATTGCCAACTAAATAGGAAGTCTTCCATAAGCCATGAAGCTTGCACTGTCAGTTCGTGCCTTTTGTCTCTATTCACCGCTACTCCTTACTGTTAACGAGAACAACTAACTCTAGGAGGATGGTGCTACATCTTCCTCCTCGTTTGGTGCACTTGTGGGTAATGTGGCAGTGGCCTGCCCTGGATAATTATATTTCTTGAATACCCTTTCTTTGTTTTTGTTCCACCAATCTTCTGCCTGCTGCTCGGCAAACCTTCTCTTGCTACACAAGGATCAAAAAGTCAGAATGCAGCAAGAAGCCACAAAGAGAGAGAGAGAGAGAGAGAGAGTAGACAAGAACAATCAATTATGTTTTAAGTAATCATGAAAGATATGCTTAAGGAGAATTTCTTTGGATTCCTTTTTCAAGAATGAAAGATATACTTGTTCATTCGTGTCTCGATTACACCATGTTGCAAGTTTTCATTTTGTTTTTTGTTTAACATACCTTTGACATTTTCTACCAAGATAATTATAACATAAAAGAAAGAAAAAATTGTTCGCTTATGAGTATGCAGCCGTTGAAGAGTATTTTTTCTAAAACAATAACGAGATGGATATGTGCCTTTTGTGACACGCTTAAATAGTGTTGCATGGTTTCCAATGTGAAGAAGGTGTACCTGAATCGGACCCGTTTGAACATTTTGATGTCATTCTTTAGTTGAATGAAAGTGATGTATACACCAGGCTCAAACTGCTCAACCAATTCTGCTTCTCCATCAGTGCTTTGCCTAGAGCTTGGAGGTGATTTTAAGCCATTGTCAATGCTATGTTGCGAAGTAGATTCTCTGTTATCAGGGACCACCAACTTACTACTGTTTTGAGCACCACCTTCAATAGCACTCTGATAATTCCAACTCATACCTAGTGTCAATTCCCTCATTTGTCAGGTGAGATTGAAAATTAGATGAAGAATCCATTGTCGAAGACGAAAAGTCTGATCTGACATGTTCACTGTGCTTAAGGAATGTTTCTGCTTGACCATGCATGACGCCCAAGCTGTCACGAAACTCGGGAGGTAGTTTCTCTACTATGTCCGTCAGCTTCTAATGAAAATGGTAGCCAATGAACATGGCAACAAGAATCAGTAGAAAAACCATAACAATGATAAATACAACAAAGTATTGTGATTATTTTGTATAAGCTACAATAAGCATGTGGTTTCTTCACAAATAGTAAATTTGGTGGAAACTGGATAAGTTACAGTATTTTATGATCTAATTAGCAACTATTCATTTCACAGTCTAGCTGTAAAGAGATAGGAATTTGCCAAAACTGTTCTATTGAAAGCAAAATAGATATAACCACTAAGTTTAGATCCTTATGTGCAATTTACAATTCGATATATCAAATTTTTGTGGTCTAATAACAATAGGAAGCATATGGGTGAAATGTTCATAGATGACTAGCTAGATGGGGGCTGTGAAAGCTTAAATCAATGGCAAGCATGTGTGGACAACAGAAATAACATAAGCTCCTTTCTCCTCGAGATAACTCCCTCACATAATAAAGAAGCTATAGATAAGTGCAAACCAAGGGCATGTTAATAAAAAACGTTTCTGAGAAGTGTTGATAAGGGTTTTATTAGTTAACCATGACATAATATATCCATAATAAAATTAGTCATTTAACAAATGTGAATTCAGACTTCTTAAGGGTCTTTGTTCATCAATTAGGTAATCATAGAAAATTGCAATCATCAGAAAGGCCTACTAAGAATTGACTGCAGATAACAAGAGAGCATGAAAGTGAATTTGCATCCAATACCATGAATTATACCATGAGACAGCGATATCAATAAAAACATTGGAACATTTGCAACTTTCTAAAGAGTATAGGTTACAGAAAGAATGGTGCACATGTTTTCATCTTTACAAAAATATTATGTATTGTTATTTAAAAGGGTACCTGAGAATCAAGAGACTTGATGACTTCTACTGCAGCATTGAAGTTGGCAGATTCGTCTCGAGCTTTCTTTTCTGAATTCTGCAAGGTAAGTTCTTGTACTTCACATCTTTTTTTCAAATTTTTGACCTGGAAAAGGACAGAGAGATGTTCTTAAGGTTGCAAAGAACAAAAATGAAATGACATATTCATACTAATTAAAAGCTTTTGCAGCATACCTGGGCTTGCAACTTTTGGAGGTCCTGGTTTAGTAGTTCATTACTCCTTGTGAGGCTATCAATAATGCTTTTGGAGAATACTGGAGTTGCAGTGCGTGGAGGGCTTGGCTTTCTTGAGTAGGGTGATGCAGGCTTGGAATTTACAGGAGGTGGAGGTGTCGATGTTACAATTGGTTTTAAAGCGGTTTGAAGTGCGCTCAGTGAGCTGGTAAAAGAGAGATCTTTCAGCTGCAATAGCGAGGGAACTTGTGGAGCTCTCAGTATTGACAAAGGATCTGATTTAGTCTCAGTCTTCATTGATTTAGCTTCAACATATTTGAGTGGTTCTGGATTAGATGATAATAGGAATTTTGAAGGTCTTATATCCCCTCGGTCTGACTTTTCCCTGATATCAATGGATCGACGAGGAATTACATTCTTCTTATTACCTATCAAGAAAGTACCAGCTTCAGCAGCTTTAAGTTTTGAATAGCAAGAATCACATACACGATGTGGTTTGCCTGGAGTTGGTGCCAGTGCAGCTTTCAACACTTTTTTGGAACTACAAGCATGGCAATGTACCAATCCACAATTATAGCAGTTGTGTCTCTTTCTAGTAAAACCAAATGCTTGTCGACAACCTGAGCAAAGTGACTGATCAGCACCAGATATCCATTTATGGATACAAATGCAAGCTGTAAAATTTGAACCACATGATATACTTTTCACATGCCTATCTTTAAGAGCTTCAACAAGGGTAGGTGTTTTCCGATCTTCAGTATCACCATGTCCCAGTCGGCCATTAGAACCTTTGCCCCATGTGTATACTTCACTGCGTGATGTTAGTACTGCAACATGGTAAGCTCCACAAGCAATCTCTTCAACTAATTCACCAACCAGTCTTTCTTGTACTAAGCAAGGAACCCTGCCATCAGATTGTGGGTTTCCAAGCTGACCATGAGACGTACTGCCCAGTGTGAAAACATGACCAGAAGTGGTGAGGCCAATAGTTATGTTATGCCCACAGGCCAGCTGATGAAAGTTATAGTCAATAAGTGAAGGAACACAAGTAGGGACCAAACGTGCTTCCTTATCACCATGACCTAGACGATATTTGTCACCATCACCCCAAGTAAATAATTTGCGAGATATGACATTCACACCAGTCTGCCCCATTACCTCTACGATGGCTGCAGTATGCCACACTCCGCATGCAACCTTGATTGTCCTTAATCCACTCAAAGATTCCACTTCCCTGGGGCATGCTACAGTCTCTCGATCACCATGTCCAAGGACACCAAATGTTCCATCTCCAAATGTATATACTTTTCCATTGGAAGTAGTTAGTGCTGAATGCCATGTACCACATGCAATAGACAGAACTTGAAGTCCTTCTAGAGGGCCAGAAACTTTTTTCGGTATCCAGTGGCTGACATCATTGCCATGACCAAGAAGTCCAGTATTATGGGTGCCATCTCCCCATGTAAACAAGTCACCGGCGATGGATATAGCACAAGTATGATACTCACCACATGCAACATAATCCATATTCCATAGTACCAACGACTCAACAAGACGGGGCCGACTTACATCTTTGTCATTTCCATGGCCTAGTTGCCCACCAGATTCATCACCCCAAGTAAATACTTCCCCTTGCCTTGTCACAAGTGCAGCATGTCTAACACCACATGCAATTTGATGAACATCTAAAACTACATTCGATTCTAAGGATCTTGGAATTAAAACATCAGTTCTTGAACATACTGAGTTTGTTGATCCATCTAACAAAACTCCATCAGACCATACTTCCCCCCACACATAAACATCACCTAAAGATTCAATATCATCTGGTCCAGAACCTTGACTGGAAGAACTAGGGGCACTTGAAACACTAAGCCGTACACCATCTCCGTTACTTACTCTTAGTTGCATATTTGCATGATCTGACCTCACATCTGACCTTGGTAAACTCGCTGAAGTATCACGATTATGAAATTTTGTGCTAAAGCCACGGGATATGCTCAAAGTGCTTTCTAGTGTTACACCATAAGGATGACCACTTGAAACAGAGTCTCCATCCTGAAGAAAAGAAACAGTTAGCATAGTTCTAGTTATGATTCCTCAAGAAGAAAGATCTATCTATTCTTTGCCAAAGCGAAAACAAACAGTTAGCATAGTTCTAGTTATGATTCCTCAAGAAGAAAGATCTATCTATTCTTTGCCAAAGCGAAAAGAAACAGTTAGCATAGTTCTAGTTATGATTCCTCAAGAAGAAAGATCTATCTATTCTTTGCCAAAGCTATATTGGCAGTAATAAGAGCAAGTCCAGTCCAGTTAACAGAATATCTACTCTTCATATCATAAGAATTTCTTTTGTAGTTATATAGTCTAAAATCAAGCCGGTAATATATGTACCTAAGTTTGCATCCCAAAAGTAATTATTAGAACTTTGACTTAATTTAATTGGGCTTTGA
>LVTN01000415.1:215799-242845 GCA_001649415.1 Musa itinerans | reverse complement strand
AAGATTCCGTCTCAATTTAATTGAACTAATTCATTATATATATATATATATATATATATATATATATATATATATATATATATATGCTAGTAATCTTACCCATTTCTATAGATTCCTTGATTTTCCCTCCATCGTTAATAAATAGGACTAAAGAATCCAACTAAAATAATGATACCATCAAATTTATTTGATCCTATTTTTAACTATCTCCACATTTGAATATCAAGTTATTACAATCCTTACAAAAGATAGAATCCTACTAAAAAAGAAAATTCTACCCTTTAAATTAGATTATTGGTAATAGATAAAAAGTCACAATTATAACATTCTCCCCTATTTAGAAATTTAATCCCAAAATTTAAAAATTTTCAATCAACAAAACAAATAGATGGAGATATTTCTCTTTGACTTCTTCCTCACATTCCTAAGTAGTCTCATCAATGAAATGTTGTTGACAATGAACCTTTAACAGGGGTATGCTTTTCTTTCTCAAACTATGCACCTTTCACTCTAGAATTTGTATTGATTACTCTATGTAAGTAGTATCTTTTCATAGTTGAAGTAGTTGGTAACCTAAGACATAAGAGAGTTGGCAATATACTTTTGAAGCATAAACATATGAAATTTGTTATGCAGCTCTGAAAGTGCTGGTCATAGGGTGACTCTATAAATGATTGGACCAATCCTTTGTAGAACTTTCTTTGTAGGAATTTGAAAGGTGTAATGAAACGAGGAGCTAGTTTTCTCTTTTTTTTCTCTTTTTTCCAAATCTTTTATAGTTTTTCTCAATGATACTTTGAGAAAAACATGATCACCAACTTGAAGCTTCAAATCTCATTTTCTTAGTCGGCATAGCTCTTTTATTAACTCTAAGCTGCTATCAACCTCTTATCGAATCAATTAAATAATCTCGATATCTCTTTGAATCATCTAAGGCCCAAATAATTTTTTTTCTCCTAAATCATCTTAATAAAGTAGAGATCTATATCTTCTTTTAGATAAAACTTTAAAAAGTGCCATTTGAATCCAAACAGATAGCTATTATTACAAGAGAACTCCACCAAGTGTAAATATTCATCCCACAAATCATCATAATCCATTGAATAAGCTCTTAGAAGATCCTCTAATCTATGAATGGTTCTTTCAAATTGTGAATCAATCTGAAGGTGAAAAGTTATGCTAAATTTGAGTTATGTACCTAAAACTTTCTATAAACCACCCAAGAACTTTAATTTAAATCTAGGGTCTCAGTCTCAAATATTGTTCACTAGTACCACATGTTGTCAGATAATCTCCTTAATATATACTTTTGTCATCTTGTGTAAGAAATGTATCTTCTTAATTAGGACAAAATACACCAATTTCGTTAGACGATTAACAATCACTCAAATAATGTCACATCTTTATTGGTTTTTAGATAATCCTGAAACAAAGTCCATAGTCATATGATCCCACTTCCACTTTGTTATGGGTAGGTTTTACAATTTTTTTACAAGTCTCTAATGTTTAGCATTTACTTGGCACACTAAACAATTCACAATACAATCAATAATATCTCTCTTCATGCCTAGCGATCAAAATCCTTAGTTCAACTTGTGGTCCTACTGAGGAGAGAGAGGAGAAAAATCGAAAACCAAATGAAAAATCTATTAGAGATTAGCAATCTAAAATATAATAGAAATCGACATAAGATTTATTATGATTGGCAATTCCTGCCTACATTTATGGAGAAAATCAAATTCTTTAATATATGAGATCAATTATTAAACCCTTGAATTATCATCACTCAAGCACACTTGCCCTTGTACAACTTTTCACGTAAACCGGAAGAAGTTTTCTCTCAACCCTCTCTAGAAGTTTTCTCTCAACCCTCTCTAGAAAACCCTAGAGAGCACTCTCAAGAGCATCTTATATCTTTCTCAACTAAACCTTGAGACACAAGATGCATTTATAGGAATAAATCCTAATTGATTAAAAAGTTTTAATTTAATTAGGAGCCTGATTAAAATACTTTTCAACTAGGACCCCTTAAAATACTTTTCAACCTTGACAATCTCTACTTTTATGAGTATTTTCTTATTCTGTACTACAAAAGTTAAAGTATTAGCTTAAAGAAATCACCATAGCTACATAAGCCAAATTAGTTCATGGTCCAACATAAGATTCTAGTAAGCCTAATAATGCATCATATATTAATAGAATCAAATGAATGATGTTGTTTAATTCTGGAGAGACATATATATCACCGTCTTACTATCAATTAATTTTTTTCTTTTATAATCATCTACATCGTGAAGGTTTTTATTGTACTTCCTTATAGATGATACAACTCTTGATACAATCTTCCTTTTGTCATGACCATGCAACTCTGAATAAATTTTAGAATTCTATCTTCAACCTTGTCACCATAACCTTGAGAATCTAAAAGACTTAAAATTAATAAGATTCTTCTACAAATATAAGAACATAAGTTATTATATCCTCCAAAGTATGTATGACTCCATTAATCATTTTAATCTTCACTTTGTCGACGCCCACAACCTCCACTATAGAGTCATCATTCAAACTCAACTTATTAGTTATATTGTCATTCAACGAATTAAAATAAACATTATAAGGGTAAACAATAGGAATACAAGTAGAATCTAGAAATTAACTCTTGTGGAAAGATGTATCATTATCTTCAAAGATTGTGAGGACATCTGTATCACTATCCATCACAAGAAAGCACTTATCGTTTTCTTCTTTTTATACTTCTTTTTCTCAAGATAGTTTTGGAATACCTTATTCCTAGTTTTACTCATATTCTACATATATAATTAAAATAGGATATCATATTTTAATTTTATTACTACTATCGATAGAAGTACAGTAAATAATCTTAAAATTAAAATATATTAATTTACTAAACAAAATGATAAGATTTCTCCTGTATATAATGTTTTAAACACCTATACATAATCATAATATCTAACTTAAGAAAAATACAAACATAACATATTTAAAATTTATATATAAAAAATACTTATATGTCATCATCTATATCTACGTTAGCAATCAGAGTATAATTTTTAAATATCTTTGTAGTACAAAATGACTGTTAGATAAAAAACCAAATATTCCTCTTTATATTGCTTTGAAAATAAGTACAACTTCTATTGCACGTCACTGGCACTTGCTACATGTTTTCATGTGACATGGGAATATCTCGATGTCTTTTGGATAAGGATGCACTTCCTACGTGTTTCCATGTGACATGCGCATATATCGATGTCAATAGATAAGAACTAAAATGTACAAACCAAATTATAAAATAAAAAAAAGGACCCACTTGGGGACTCAATCCAATAATTCACTTAGTTTACATGCATTACAAGAATACACCGTTTTAATTGCATTTGCATCTCTGATTAGCTATATTTTTTTCTCTGCTATGTCGGAGATGTCACATGCAATTAGTTTATTGTTGGTTTGATTGGGTGAATCATTCAATATTGTAGAAGCTTGCAGTGCGAGTTGTTCTTAGACAAATAATTATAATATAAGATTGTCCTACCTATCTGCATGTTTGGTATGGGAATATACTTCACATGGTTCACAAGACATTGTACTAACTCATCTTTCTGGAATAGTATTTTCTGGAAAATTGTGTTCGTAAGAAAACAGTATTTCGTATTTTTTCTGTACAATTACAGAGATTTTGATTACCCAAAAACATGACACCCATTTTCTAAAACAATATCTTTCTTGTTTATAAATTGTGAAAATGATTTTTCTGAACTTTTGAAGCATCTGACCAGATTGAATTTCTCAATAGAGACTCGCAATGTATTTCTTATGAATGGCTAAGTATAAGTTAATTTCATCATGTTTATTTGATTACTTGATTGATCAACTATGGCTATAGCTCTATATTGTTATGTGTTTGTCATGATGGCTGCATAATTATCTACATAGCTTAAAACCATAGCAAGTATACATTCTTTGATCTCTCGAAGACCTTGAGACTTTATTGATACTGTTCTTGTAAGCTAACTTCTTTTTTTACTGAAATAAAAGGAAAAAATAATAACTTTTATTTTTAGGATTTTTATATTTTTATAATGTATTTATTTATCATCAGTAAGTTGTCCATGTGACGAAAAAATGTGAATTAAATTATCTGATCAATGATGACAGGATGTCAGCCTAAGAATTTAAGTAATTTAAATATGCAAACAATTTTGTACCATTAAAGCATGTAGGTTATTTTTATGTCTTAAAAGAGCATGGTTGAAATGCAACATATGTGCATTAAGACACTCCAAACAAAAAATGTAATGCACAATGTATTAAGACAAAAAAATCATCCCGATGATAAGTAATTTTTCTACTAATTTAGAAATGTGGTTTAAAGTCTAAGTTAACATAACACTTACTAAAATCGCTGCAATTAGTCATTTATAATAACAGTTATATAAAGCGACAATCCCTTATCTTGTCTAAGATGAGTTTTGTTGTAGTGACTACTCAAGTATATGCCAATAACATCACATGTGTTCTCCTCAACTCGATCACTCTAGGTTTCTTTTAAGTGATATGATTACTATCACAGCCAAACAAGCAGAAATAAAAAAAGAAAATGTTCTTCATCACATTAGCTTAATGTGCCAAATAATTAATACATTGTCAGATGATAACAAAAGTGATAGCTGACAAAAACAAAAACAAAAAAACAAAAGTGCATCCTAAGATCTGATCTATCTTCGAACTTTATTTACTTGTCCTCATTGAATTATAAAAGTGCGTAGCAATCCGTGCTTTCACCTTAATTAAATCATGCACTCCTATAAACCTGTTCAGGTCTTGGCTACACCCACATTTCATTAAATCAACGCAGCTTCTCCTCGTTCTTATCCTAATCTTTTATACACAGACGCTTCTTATATTATCCAAGTCTCTCTCATGGTGGGTAAGTTGATGCTGGCAGCTTCTTCACGCAGACACAGTCGTCCAATATGATCGCAAATGGCCAAAGCCAGATTTTTTTTTGGATAAGCCTGCTTTTATTTAATTCAGTGGACCCAACCACGTGAAACCCATGTACGTAAAATTATTTGGGGAAGCATTTGTGGACACGAGAATCCCGTGTTTGTTCGACACACAGGCGGATGCTCTGCATCAATAAATACCACCTCCGCTGCAATCGATCTCACTGCAACGTTCACTCACTAAGCTATTAGTAGTCGCTATCCACTGTGTTACAGGAAAAAGAGAACCGAAGATGATCGGAAACATCGTCGGCGGCGTGGTGGGCGGTGTGGTGGGCGGTGTGGGCGGTGTGGTGGGCGGCATCCTCGGGGGGTCGAAGGGTGCGCAGGTGAAGGGCACGGTGGTGCTGATGCAGAAGAATGTCCTCGACTTCAACGACTTGGCCGGCAACGTCATCAACGGCCTCTTCGAGCTCCTTGGCCAAGGAGTCACCTTCCAGCTCGTGAGCGCCACCCTCGGCGACCCCAGTGAGTTGCTGGTTGCGTTGATGTTGCTTGCAACGTCGGTAGCTTTTCTTCTGCTGTCTTATGTTGATGCAAATGTTGTGATGGCAGACAATGGGAACCGAGGAGTCGTCGGGGAGGCCGCCTCGTTGCAGTATCTCGGCCATCTGCCCTCCCTTGCAGCCGGTGAAAGCAAATACAGCGTGACGTTCCAGTGGCAGGAGAATCACGGGATTCCCGGCGCCGTCATCGTCAAGAATAAGCACGCTACTCAATTCTTCCTCAAGACGTTGACGCTGGACAACTTTCCCGGCCAGGGCCGGATCCACTTCGTCTGCAACTCCTGGGTCTACCCTGCAAGCAATTACAAATACGACCGTGTCTTCTTCTCCAACACCGTGAGTACGATACTCAAGTTCTTGCTGTGATGCTGAACTTAACCTGCTGTTGGATTAACCATGACTGCTGTGTGTGTGTCCAGACGTACCTCCCAGGAGACACACCGGCGCCGCTGAAACCATACAGACAAGATGAGCTGCGAAACTTGAGGGGGCAAGACGTCACCGGGGAGCTGAAAGAATGGGACCGTGTATACGACTATGCGTACTACAACGATCTCGGAAGTCCCGATCAGGGCGCGAACCTCGTCCGGCCGATCCTCGGAGGGTCGGCTGAGTACCCTTACCCTCGTCGTGGGAAGACCGGCCGCGCAC
This sequence comes from Musa itinerans, assembly GCA_001649415.1. Taxonomy (NCBI): domain Eukaryota; kingdom Viridiplantae; phylum Streptophyta; class Magnoliopsida; order Zingiberales; family Musaceae; genus Musa; species Musa itinerans. Next base: position 236,658 of record LVTN01000415.1, on the reverse strand, counting down.
CGACGAAGACCGGTAATCTCAGTTCCGACGAGATCGTGTCGCATTAGCGCCTGACTCCATTTCTAACGCTGCATCGATCGCCTATTTGCTTGCTGCAGATCCCAAGACCGAGAGCAGACTGCCACAGCTGAACTTGAACATCTATGTGCCCCGAGATGAGCGATTCGGGCACCTTAAAATGGGTGACTTCCTCACCTACGCAATCAAAGCCATCTCCACCGGGCTGCTCCCAACGCTGCAAGCCATATTCGATATAACCCCGAACGAGTTCGACTCGTTCGAGGAAGTACTGAGCCTCTATGAGAACGGCCTTCCGGTGCCTCAGATTCCTCTGCTGGATGAGCTGAGACAGAGGATCCCTTTCGAGATGATAAGAGAACTGCTACGCACTGAGAAGGGCCAGAACTTCCTCAAGCTCCCGAAGCCCCACGTGATTCAGGGTAAGTCCAATAGCGAAGCTTGTAGCAGTCGAACAAGCACGCTCATCTCACCATCCGGTTCTTGTTGCAGTCGATAAGAATGCTTGGCGAACGGACGAAGAGTTTGGCCGCGAAATGCTTGCCGGCGTGGACCCTCTCATCGTCAGCCGCCTTGACAATTTCCCTCCCACCAGCCAGCTCGATCCTAACAAGTATGGCAACCAACACAGCACGATCACAGCAGCCCACATCGAGCACAACCTTGAAGGCCTGACTGTTGACGAGGTATACGACTTCTGTACCTTAGCACGTACTCAGGGATCATAGGCACGGTTTGCTTGATTATGTTGCTATTCTTCAGGCACTGAGGAGCTACAGGCTCTTCATCTTGGACCATCATGATGCTTTGATGCCATATCTTGCTCGCATAAACTCCGGTTCGAATAAGATATACGCCACGAGGACTCTGCTATTCCTGAAGGAGGATTCTACTCTGAAGCCACTGGCCATCGAACTCAGCTTACCACACCCTGATGGAGAACAATTTGGCGCCGTCAGCAAAGTGTACACACCGGCTGAAACCGGCGTCGAGGGTTCCATCTGGCAGTTGGCGAAGGCGTACGTCGGCGTCAACGACTCCGGCGTCCACCAGCTCATCAGCCACTGGTGCGAATCAAAATCCCAACGTAGCTCAGTTCTTAGTTGTGCAGACCCTGTTCACCTTCTCATGGTGTGTGCACATGCGCAGGCTCAACACGCACGCGGTTCTGGAGCCGTTCGTGATCGCCACGAATCGACACCTGAGCGTCGTCCACCCGATCAGCAAGCTTCTGACGCCGCACTATCGCGACACGATGAACATCAACGCGTTGGCTCGCCAGACGCTCATCAATGCCGGCGGGATCCTGGAGACGACCGTCTTCCCAGGGAAGTACGCCATGGAGATGTCTGCCGTCATCTACAGAAACTGGAACTTCGTCGAGCAAGCTCTCCCTACCGATCTGATAAAGAGGTAACAAAATCCTCGGAAAATCTAATTCGGCATCGTCACGGGTGTATGCCTGGCCTGATTTCAAGCTCTGTTTCTGCTCAGAGGAGTTGCGGTGCAGGAGGGCGACGGGCTTCGACTACTGATCAAGGACTACCCCTACGCGGTGGATGGGCTAGCAATATGGAACGCGATCCAGACATGGGTGACCGAGTACTGCTCGATCTACTACCCGAACGACGAGGCCGTGAAGGCCGACACCGAGCTGCAGGCCTGGTGGAAGGAGGTCTGCGAGGTGGGGCACGGCGACAAGAAGGACGAGCCGTGGTGGCCGACGATGCAGACGGTACGCGAGTTGACCGATTCATGCACCATCATCATCTGGATCGCCTCGGCGCTCCACGCCGCCGTCAACTTCGGACAGTACCCCTACGCCGGGTACCTCCCGAACCGGCCCACCATAAGCCGTCGCTTGATGCCAGAGCCGGGCACGCCGGAGTACCAAGAACTGGAGAAGAACCCGGACAAGGTCTTCCTGCGGACCATCACCAACCAGATGCAGACCATTCTGGGGGTGTCGCTGATAGAGATCCTGTCGACCCACGCGTCGGACGAGGTGTACTTAGGCCAGCGAGACACGCCGGAGTGGACCACCGACAAGAAAGCGCTCGCGGCGTTCCAGCGCTTCGGGGCGGCGCTGAGGTCGATCGAGGCGGAGATCGTGAGCAGGAACGGCGACTCGTCCTTGAAGAACCGCAATGGCGCCGCCAAGGTGCCGTACTACTTGCTCTTCCCCAGCGGCGAGACTGGGATCACCGCGAAGGGAATCCCCAACAGCATATCCATTTAGAATGGGTCCATGTCGTTAATTAATGCTGCAGTAAGGGAGTAAATAAAGCAGCTCACGTAGACCTTTGGCATCCATCGGTGAGTCGTATATATATATATATATATGTCTTGCTTTCAAAACCTCGTCTGCGACCAACAGTCTCTCTCTACTTATGCTCTTTCAATAATAATAATAATAATAAGCAACATCATCAATGCCACGCTAAATTAGCACAAGGTTAGAGTGGATGGGCATGCATGGCTGATGAAGCCTCAGCTTCTTACAAGTTATATAATATTTTTAATTCATGGATGCTGTCGTTATTACTTGAGCTTTATTGTGTCTGAAGAAAAAATTATACATACATATATGATAATACAAGGATGGCATACTATATAGCTTAAGATAGAACTTCTGTGTTTTTTCATTTTATTTTAATATTTGTTTACCATTTTTTTTCTTTCACTCACTTCTCTCTTTCACCGATGGACTCAATAACTATTCAAAATATTATTAAAAAAATTAATAAATGTTAATGAATAAACTCAAATATATTACATTGGATATTAATTCAATTAAAAAATTTAAATTTATCAAATTATATAATAAACTAGTATATATGATCCATGAACTATTCTATTGGTCCTTTTTCAATCTCTTACACGTATATAAATATTCTCTTAATATTCATGTATGAAAGATCTTTGATCAAAATCTGACCTATCAATAATAACGATATCATAAAATAATTACATTTATAATAAGAGATACTAAACAAATAAATTCTTAAATTTCATTTACTTGAGCCATTATAAGCGTACCTTAATCTTCTTAGATTTAGCTCCAAATTGAACATTCACGTGCATGTTACAAAAACAAATAAACACAAAATACCTGTAGTTTTTTAAACTAATCCACTTGTGTGTGAGAGTATGTGTGTATATACAAATTCATAAATAAAAATGAACTTAGTAGAAATCATATCAAGCAAAAACTTGCTCCAAATAGGCTGATCACTTCCATATGGGATAATTCTAATTAGAAATTAATATGAACTAATCCAAGAAATACTAAACATGATTATATATTAACTTCTTCATAAGAGAGAGCAATATATGGGCAACCTAATGACACAATATTGTGAACCCATCGCCAACTCAACCCAACTAGGATGTTAGTTCATCATAACATATCATTCAAGAACTACTAACATCAACATGAATCATCATTTATAACCACAACATTTGATGGTTTGAGCTGTGTCATTTTAGCCATATATTGATTGATAATTCCACATGATGATCTCACATATTAATTTTTCACTTCAATTTGACGATTATCTAGGCTCACTATATGAGGCCTATAGGTACATCCTTTGATCTATCTAAGAACATTAATTAATGTTTCTGCTTTTAAATCCCCCAAATTTTTACTAACCTAAGTGTGGAAGGTGTTTTTATCGACGGCACCTTTTAACATAGTTTTTATAGGACCACCTATCAGATATCCTATAATCCTAATACTAAATTTATAACGAGCTCAAACATTGGACCCACATTAGATTCGAATCCTTGACATGTAGGATAATTGAAATATGAAGTAATAATTCAAATTTTATTTCAAATGGATTTACAATTTGAATTGTAGTGTAAGTTATAACGATGAGTTGTCACAATCATAAGTTACAATCTGAATAGTCTTAGAGCATAATTTGGGAACCAAATTCCTAAGGATAATCCAACTAAAAAGGTAGAATTATATCTTGCAGTGAGATTCTATCACTTGTTAGGATAGCAACAACTTGATATACTAGTGTGAATATTAATGCATGATTCGTATCTTCATATTATTTCATCATATAATTTTATCTACAAAACATAATATATAAATCTATTTTTTTTCTTGCACGATGCATGATATAGTAAGTTTTCATAGCATGTCAATTCATACATGAACAAATAACATGAATGATATTTTGTAAGATCAATATGAATGATATTTTGGTGAGGTTAAACTAGGAGAAAAGGATGAGATGCCTTTCTGAATTCTTCTCAACAATACCCCTCCGTCCTTTAGGGAACTCTCATGGACTTCTCGATTTCTCTTTTACTATCAAAATAAAGAGAAAATGACTCAGGAATCTAACTTAAGTAATGAGATCATGTACGTGATATCAAATTAACTACATATATCAAGTTGTTTCTATTCTAATAAGGCATAGAATCCTACTAAAAAAAATTTTACCCTTTCAATTAGATTATTAAACAATAGATAAAAAGTCATAGTTATAATATCCTCTCATTTTCTAGGAATTTGATCTCCAAATTTAAAATTTTCAATCAACAAATAGATAGAGATATTTCTCCCTAACTTCTTCCTATCATTCCAAAGTTGCCTTTACCAATAGTGAACCTTTACCAAGGGTATGCTCTTCCTTCTCATATTATCATCTTTCGTTCTAAAATTTATATTAGTTGCTCAACGTAAGTAGTATCTTCTCGCAATTAAAGTGGATGATAGGATAAGACACGAGAAGAATCTACAATGTACTTTTGAAGCATTGATATATAAAATACGTTATGAATATTTGAAAGTGCAGGTGGTAGGGCGACTATATAAGTGGCTGCACCAATCCTTTGCATAACTTCAAAAGGTCCAATGAAACATGGGGCTATTCCCTTCTTTCCATATCTTATCATATCCTTTCTCATTGATACTTTGAGAAAGACAAACATTCATACGTCAAGTCTCTTTTTCCTTGGTTCGCATAGCTCTTTTGTCGATTGGACTGTTAGCAATCTCTTATGAATTATTTGAATAATCTATATATTTCTTTAAATCATTTGATGTCCAAGTAATTTTTTTTCTCTCAAATCATCCTAATAAAGTGAAAATCTACATCTTCTTCCATATAAAGCTTCAAAAGGTACCATTTGAATTCTAGAGTAATAGCTATTATTATAAGTGTAATCAAATCCCCAATTGAGGCATGATATTTTATTTTTTTGCTTGCTAATGAAATTTAGGAAATAACTATTCAACATTCCAAGCAAGGTGATGTCATTTTTATCAGTAAATTAAATAAAAATAAAGATTAAATAGATATAAAAATTTAAAAAAATATTAATTTTTCTAAAGAACTTATCTCCTTCTATTTAAGGGGTGAGATTCCTCTCCTTCATTCCTCACTAAGCAAGCTTAGCAATGAGAGGAATGAGAAGTTACATTCTGTTGAGGAGAGATAATTCCCCTACATTTCTTAAAAAATAAATTTTTTTCTTCAATTCCTTTAAATATTTAAAATTTTATTTTATTTATTAAAATATATTATAATTATTCATATTATATGTAGTTCTAAAATATTCTTTTATTCCTTTAAATGTCTAAAATTTTATTATTAGATTAAAATATATTATAATTATTCATATTATATTAAGTTTCTAAAATTTTTATTTATCCCTTTAAAAGTTTAGAATTTTATTTTGGGATTAAAACATATTGAAATTATTCATGTCATGTAAATTTTTTATCTTGGATGCATAATATTTGATTTATGTTAGATTTATACAATACTTGATTAGAAATGTTATTTTCTCCTTATACAATTTTATAGACTATTGTTTATTATGTTTTAATGATTCGATGCTAATGAATAAATATTTTGATTATAATTTCATGATATAATATTTTAGAGTTGAGGGAATCGACTAAAATTTAGGTTGAAATCAACTATCAAGCTGGGCCTAGCCTATTGACAATGCCTAGCCAATAAGCTAAGTTCAGTCAATATGATAAACCCGACTTGTAAGTCAAGCCTCAACCCGTAGGCTAGCTCAACCCAGCCCAACATAGGCAATCATGTATGGTGCACATGATTAATCCATGGGCTATGGGTTGACCCAGCCTAGTATGGTACATAAATAATTATATGTAGTGCACATGACCAGTACATGGGTTGGCCCAACTTAGCCCAATGTTTTGTAGTCTAGCTCATTGTTCTTACTTTATTTAATTTGAGCTCAAATATTGATTGAACAGAACTAGATCTGATCAGTTTTGATCAATTTATGATGATTCCAAACCAGTTTAACTTATTCAAGTCTTTTTAACTTGAATTGAATCCGATCTGATCTAAATTATACTAGTTTAGAGTGATTCTAGATTGATTAAATGAAGATTAGAGATTAATTTAGCTAGGTTCTAGTTAAATCGAGTTCAATTGGATCAATTAAATTAAGTTTCAAGTCAATTGAGAGCTATTTGATATTAATTATGTTTGAAAGACAAATTGAGATATTTTAATATATTATTTTATCCTGATATAAACATGACTAGTATGATATAATTTTATTTCCTGCCGACGATAGGTAGGGTGATTCTATTCAAAGATTAGTGTATCATGAGATGTGTCAGTTAGACAATTCCTTTATCTATTGTTGAGAGGCATGTGTCCTCACTTTAGCGGGTAAGAGACTACTCTATCCACTATTGAGAGTGATATATGGGTTTGTCTCCATTCGTTGTTAGAGGAGTGTTCTTTTGGATATTTGATTTACACTAGTGCGATGATTGACTTTCGTACATGTATTTATTTTACAGTTGACGTATAAGGGTTCTTACTCAATATTGTTGAATTTTTTGTTTTATTTTTTATTTTTAAAGTAGCCTCTTAGTAGTATTAAATTAGATTCCAATAGAGAGTAGATCTTCCTCTACCACTAGATAGATCCAATTGGACTTTATTTTTTAGTGGACAACACTATGTTTCTTAATAAAGCTTATGGCTACTTTCAATTTATTTTTGATGAATAAATAAATTATAATAAATATTTATAATTTATGTATATTAATAAAATGATGTTTACTTACTTATCTCTTGATACACTTATGAAAGGATATTGTAATCCTATAAAAAAATTTAGGATGTGACACTAAGAAAACTCTATCAAGAGCAAATGTTCATCCCAACTACCATTATATTCCATCAAACAAGCTCTTAGAAAATGGTCCTTTCAGACCATCCATCAATTTTGAGATAAAAAGTTATGCTAAATTTGAATTGTACACCCAAAGCTTTCTGTAAACCATCCTAGAATTTTGACATGAATCTAGGGTCTTGGTCTGAAATATTACTAACTGATACCCCATGTCGTTGGACAATCTCTTTGACATATACTTTTGCCAACTTGTCTAAGGAATGATTCTTTTTAATCGAGAGCAAGTGTGCCGATTTTGTCACATAATCAATGGTCACCCAAATAGTGTCTCATCCTCATTTGAATCTAGTTAGTTTTAAAACAAAGTTTATAGTCGTATGATCTAATTTCCACTCTAGTATGGGAAGATTTCATAATTTTTTAACAAGTCTATGATGTTGAGCTCTTACTTATTGAAACACTAAACACTTGGATATATAATCAACAATATCTCTCTTCATATCTCGCTACCAAAATCCTTAGTGCAAGTTACGATACATATTACTGTCACTTGGGTGGATAGCAAACCTTGACTTATGTGTCTCATCTAGCAACTACTGCTTCACTAGAAGGTTTTCAAGAACACAGTTGATCTAAAATATGATCAAGCCATTTTATACTTGAACAAACTCTGATTTCAATCCTTATACTAAGTCTCTAGCCAAGATTTGTAAATAAATATCTTCCTTACGACACTCCTTGATTTTCTCTATCAGTGAAAATTTTACCACCAAGTAAGGAAATCATAAGTTGTCTCCCCCACAAATAGTCCCATGTCCATAATTGTCTGCGATATGAAAATATGCTACTAAGAAAGAATCCTATAGACTTTTGGCTTAAGGCATCAATAACAAAATTAGACTTTCCTAAATGATGATTGATTATACAATTATAATCCTTAGGAAGTCTATCCATCTTCACTATCTCATGTTGAGCTCCTTCAATGTGAATAGATACTTGAGACTTTTACGATTAGTGAAAATTTTAAAAGTCTCCATAACTTTAAAGTAAAAATAATTGTAATAAGTTTCGAGTTCCAAATCATCAGCAAAGTAATTCCTTTCATATGTTTTTATTTGTTTGAAGCTATATGCAACCATCCTACTATGTTGCATTAGCACACAACTAAGTCCTTAAATAGAATAGAAGTGTTACTAAATACAACGAATCTATCTCCACTAGAAGAAATCACCCATATAGGTATACTAGTCAGCCTATATTTCAACTCTTAAGAACTCTACTCGTACTTGTTGTCGCAAGTGAGCTAAGTTTAAGTAGTAATTATCTTGGATAATAACCTACTACTCCAATAATACTTCTTATCTAAATATTGGAAAGTTGCTTTTAATTTACCACAACTTTTACCTTTTGGTAATCCACTAGAAATTTCATGACAAACGAAAATAATTTCTTTAAGCCAAAATATACATTTATTGAACTTAGCATATAATTTCTCCCTTCATATAATGCCTAAAATAGTTCTTAGATGCTCATGTTCTTCCATACTTTTAAAACATATCAATATATTATCGATAAATATAATTACAAATTTATCTAGATATCAATGGAACTCAATTTATTAAGTCTATAAATGCGATCGCTCAATTGGTCAAGTCGAATGATATAACCAATAACTCATAGTGGTCATATTACATCTGAAAAGTAATCTTTTGAACATATGCCTCTCTAATCTTCAATTGATAACCTGACCTAAGATCAATCATAGAATACACCTAGGTACTTGTAATTGATAAAAAAGATCACCGACTCAAGGAATATTTATTCTTGCACAACCTCGTAGACTCATCCTACTTTATAAATAATACTGAAGCATCTTACAAAAAGATACTAGGTCGGATGAAACTTTTGTCCAATAACTCTTGCAATTACTTATTTAATTCTTCAAGCTCCAATAGGTCATTCGATAGGGTGGCTTTATCATCCAAGAGACAACTAGACAAATCATCAAGAAACATATTAGAAGATTTTTTTTAACAATGGATATATTGTGCAAGTTGAGTTTAACACCTTTACTGCTAGACACAAATGCCAAGTATTCTTGGCTCACTTGTATCATGGAGAGTTGAAATAATAGGCAAATGATCTTTTTAGACAGTCACAAATATCAAGTGAAATTGCAATTAAGGTTATTATCGATTCACCCTCTCCATGAAATTATAAATTAGCTAATATGATAAATAAATAGAATACATAATAGACATAAATAATGAAATAATATAGAATATATACATAATAAAATAGTTAATATGCATATTAATTATATATCAATACTATAAAATAAAATATTATAAGTAAATGTTACAAAATGTTAAATATATACAATAATAATAAAACATTAACATATATAATAATATCAATGCATAAAAATTATTTAACATAATGTAATAGCATACAACAAAGTAAGTAGCACAAGTAAATAGCATAAAGTGTATTTGTAAAAGTATGAAACATATCATTAAAAATACAATAAGCAGTATAAAAACAAATCAACATATATATGAACAAATATAAAGATATTATTGTTATAAAATAAAAATATACTCTTCATAAATTTATCATAAAAAGAAAATAATATCAAAACTATTGATTTATGTTATAAATCTAGCCACTTGTTTGGTACAATACGTTATATTTATATCAAATGTTAAGGGGACAATCTCACCCTACAATAAATAAGAGCATATTGAGCATTCTATGGATTAAAAGTCTAAATATAAAGGCTATATATAGCAAGGCATATAGGTATTAATAAATCAAATTACTCTTTTCTCCTCTTCTGACTGTTTCACTTAAATATCTCTTTATCCTTTATCTTTTTTTTGTCTCCTGATATCTTTTATGAAGGATCATAGGAAAATTTTTATGCGTAATTAAGATACCAACTCGGGATGCACTTGTGCTTGTTGAACTTTGAAATGTATTTATTATTTTTCTATAGTTGTAGCACATGGTCATGTTTGGGTGGGCTTCGATGATATTTCTCTCTGTAATTAATACACCCGAAGACGCCTCGAACACTACGACTTTAAACTTTATGAAAGAAGACATTGATGCATGTGTAGATTAAACCTCGATGTCCGGGAAAGTAGCCATGTAAAGAATACTACTCACTTGGATATCTATACCAACCGGAAACTAAAGAGAATACTAATCCTCAAGATGTCAAATTATTATAAAATAAAGCATCTTGTACAAATATATATATATATAATATTTTTTTGTATTTCTGTAGTTCCTCTGTATCTCTCTACTCTTTTCTTATCTTCCGAGTCCTTCACTTAATCTTTCTTTATCCTTTCTCTTGTTTTCTTTACCCCTGAAATGTTTTATATAAAGATCATGCATTAAATTTTATACGCAATTAAGGTATTAAGATGCCAACTCGGGATGCATGTATGTATTAATTTTTTTTCTATAGTTGTAGTGCCACATGGTGTTCATTATTGGAGGCATCTTCTTCCTCGAAGGAAGAACAGTGGGTGGGCTTCGATGACCTATGTCTTAGTAATTAATACATCCTAGGAAGCTTCCAACACTCAAACTCCTAACTTTATGAAAGAAGACATTAAAGCAAGTGCCAGATTCAAACCATGATGTCATGTAAAGAATACTACTCACTTGGATATAAAACCAACATGAGAAAAAGATTTGATTTAGAGCCATATTTACCATTGCAGCCTCTAATATCCTGGTATTGATATCCATGCACCAAAAAAAAACTCTTTTTAACCATTAACAATAATAATTAGAAATAATTTATAATGTCTTTGATTTAGATTCACCTACAAAATGAGTTAAGATTTAGATTAACTTATTAGAAGATTGATATGTATCTTATTATTAACTTAAATTTAAATATTTTGAGTCAATGTTTCAAACTTAATAAAGTTAATAAACCAATTATTTTATTATGTTAGATAGTGATAATTGATATTAGAGTCAACTTACGATTGAGACATGGTAAAAAGCTTAAGTAGAAAATAACTATCTATGAACGAGATGAGAGGGCATGCCACGACATGAAGATACCACTAGACATAACAATGCTTCATATGCACCATACTAATATTTGATTATAAGTTATATTGAGATTTGATGAGAATATCAAGCTTATAAGTAAAGGAGAGTATAACACCCTCAATTTAGTCTATGATGAGGTAAAACTTAGATTTGTTTATAAGGGTTAGATAGGTATATTATTGTTAAATTTAGTCGAAACATTTTAAACTAATAGTTCGGGTACAATAAAATTAATAAGTCACCAATCCCATTAAATTAAATTATGATATAACTAATATACATTTAAAAAATAGAATATAAAAAATTTTAAGTGTTCTTGCTACTAGGTTGCAAAAATATTATAGTTTTAACTAGAAGTCAAAGATAACTAAAAAAGATGAGAAATACACGTTTCATAGGGTAAATTTAATTTTAAAAGAATAAACATATAAATCAAATAGTTTTTCAATAAAATAAAACCTAACATTCAAATATGGAGAGTGCATTTATGAAACTGAAAAAACCATGGCAGCCATATGAGAGAATGAAATTGAAAAGATTAATATGTCAAATTGTAGTACAAAAAAGGCTGTTACATAAAAAGCCAAATATTCCTCTTTATATTGCTTTGAAAATAAGTACAACTTCTATTGCACGTCACTGGCACTTGCTACATGTTTTCATGTGACATGGGAATATCTCGATGTCTTTTGGATAAGGATGCACTTCCTACGTGTTTCCATGTGACATGCGCATATATCGATGTCAATAGATAAGAACTAAAATGTACAAACCAAATTATAAAATAAAAAAAAGGACCCACTTGGGGACTCAATCCAATAATTCACTTAGTTTACATGCATTACAAGAATACACCGTTTTAATTGCATTTGCATCTCTGATTAGCTATATTTTTTTCTCTGCTATGTCGGAGATGTCACATGCAATTAGTTTATTGTTGGTTTGATTGGGTGAATCATTCAATATTGTAGAAGCTTGCAGTGCGAGTTGTTCTTAGACAAATAATTATAATATAAGATTGTCCTACCTATCTGCATGTTTGGTATGGGAATATACTTCACATGGTTCACAAGACATTGTACTAACTCATCTTTCTGGAATAGTATTTTCTGGAAAATTGTGTTCGTAAGAAAACAGTATTTCGTATTTTTTCTGTACAATTACAGAGATTTTGATTACCCAAAAACATGACACCCATTTTCTAAAACAATATCTTTCTTGTTTATAAATTGTGAAAATGATTTTTCTGAACTTTTGAAGCATCTGACCAGATTGAATTTCTCAATAGAGACTCGCAATGTATTTCTTATGAATGGCTAAGTATAAGTTAATTTCATCATGTTTATTTGATTACTTGATTGATCAACTATGGCTATAGCTCTATATTGTTATGTGTTTGTCATGATGGCTGCATAATTATCTACATAGCTTAAAACCATAGCAAGTATACATTCTTTGATCTCTCGAAGACCTTGAGACTTTATTGATACTGTTCTTGTAAGCTAACTTCTTTTTTTACTGAAATAAAAGGAAAAAATAATAACTTTTATTTTTAGGATTTTTATATTTTTATAATGTATTTATTTATCATCAGTAAGTTGTCCATGTGACGAAAAAATGTGAATTAAATTATCTGATCAATGATGACAGGATGTCAGCCTAAGAATTAAAGTAATTTAAATATGCAAACAATTTTGTACCATTAAAGCATGTAGATTATTTTTATGTCTTAAGAAAGCATGGTTTCAAATGTGCATTAAGACACTCCAGACAAAAAATGTAATGCACAATGTATTAAGACAAAAAAGTCATCCCGGTAATTTGAGAAGCAATTTTTCTACTAATTTACAAATGTGGTTAAAAGTCTTAAGTTAACATAACACTTACTAAAATCACTTCAATTAGTCATTTTATACTTACGGTTAAAACAACAAACCCTTATCTTGTCTAAGATGAGTTTTGTAGTGACTACTCAAGTATATGCCAATAACATCGCATGTGTTCTCCTCAACTCGATCACTCTAGGTTTCTTTTAAGTGATATGATTACTATAATAGATAGATAAAAATATTAACTTAAACTTTGTCAACTATCACAGCCAAACAAGCAGAAATAAAAAAGAAAATGTTCCTCATCACATTAGCTTCATGTGCCAAATAATTAATACATAGTCAGATGATAACAAACGTGATAGCTGACAAAAAAAAAAAGAAAAAACACAAGTGCATCCTCAGATGTGATCTATCTTCAAACTTCATTTACTTCTCCTCATTGAATTCTAAAAGTGCGTAGCAATCCGTGCTTTCACCTTAATTAAATCATGCACTCCTATAAATCTGTTCAGGTCTTAGCTACAGCCACATTTAATTGAATCAACGCAGCTTCTCCTCGTTCTTATCCTAATCTTTTATATACAGACGCTTCTTATATTATCCAAGCCTCTCTCATGGTAGGTAAGTTGATGCTGACAGCTTCTTCACGCAGACACAGTCGTCCAATATGATCGCAAATGGCCAAAGCCAGATTTTATTTCGGATAAGGTTGATTTCATTTATTTAATTCAGTGGACCCAACCACGTGAAATCCATGCACGCAAAATTATTTGGGGAAGCATTTATGGGCCACGTGAAACCCGTGCTTGTTCGACCTGCAGGCGGATGCTCCGCATCCATAAATACCACCTCCGCTGCCATCGATCTCACTGCAACGTTCACTCTCTAAGCTATTAGTAGTCGCTATCCACTGTGTTACAGGAAAAAGAGAACCGAAGATGATCGGAAACATCGTCGGCGGCGTGGTGGGCGGTGTGGTGGGCGGTGTGGGCGGTGTGGTGGGCGGCATCCTCGGGGGGTCGAAGGGTGCGCAGGTGACGGGCACGGTGGTGCTGATGCAGAAGAATGTCCTCGATTTCAACGACTTGGCCGGCAACGTCATCGACGGATTGTTTGACATCCTCGGTCAGAACGTCACCTTCCAGCTCGTGAGCGCCACCGTCGGCGACCCCAGTGAGTTGTTCGCTCTGTTGATTACACGTATCTGGTTGCTGCGTTGTTAGTTCCCTTTACCATCTCCTGAATTATGGCAGACAATGGGAACCGGGGGGTCGTCGGGTCGCCGGCCTCCTTGCAGTACCTTGGCCGCCTGCCCTCCCTTGCCGCCGGCGAGAGTAGATTCAGCGTGACGTTCCAGTGGGAGGAGAACAAGGGGATCCCCGGAGCCGTCATCGTCAAGAACAAGCACACCACCCAATTCTTCCTCAAGACGCTGACGCTGGACAACTTTCCCGGCAAGGGCCGGATCCACTTCGTCTGCAACTCCTGGGTCTACCCTGCCAACAAGTACAGATACGACCGCATCTTCTTCGCCAACACAGTGAGTACTAATCAAGCACTTGTCCTTCGTACTCCATCTTTGCATTGGATGAAGGTCAAAACTCTTGCAGACGTACCTCCCGGGAGCCACGCCGGCGCCGCTGAAGCCGTACAGAGAGGACGAGCTCCGACATTTGAGGGGAGATGACGTGACCTCGGAGCTGCAAGAATCGGACCGCGTCTATGGTTACGCAGTGTACAATGATCTCGGCACCCCCGACGACGCCAACTTGGTTCGGCCAATCCTTGGAGGGTCGGCGGTGTATCCTTACCCTCGGCGTGGCAAGACCAACCGTCCGATGACGAGGAAAGGTAGCGTTACGATCTGTTCCAATGAGAGATCCAAGTGGATTCCCTCAGTTATCTTCCTTTACCCATCTCCTTGTTTGTGATAGATCCCAACACGGAGAGCAGACTGGGGACGTTGAACACCCTCAACGTTTACGTGCCCCGAGATGAGCGATTCGGACATGTTAAGATGGGCGACTTCCTCACTTACGGGATCAAGGCCATCGTCAACGGACTGCTCCCCGTTCTGGACGCCATCGTCAACATTACACCATTCGAGTTCGACTCATTCGAGGACATCATGAGGCTCTACGAGGAAGGCATCCCAGTGCCCTACGTCCCCCTCTTTGATGAACTCAGACAGAGCATCCCGTTCGAGATGGTCAAGGAGGTGCTCCGCGTCCAAGGCGGGCAGCGTCTGCTGAAGCTCCCGAAGCCGCAGATCGTCAAGTGTAAGTGTTCTCATCACTGCAGCAGAGGAGGAACGAGCACTTTTCTCACCGTCGTCTTGATTCGTGTTGCAGTCGATAAGTCTGCGTGGCGCACCGACGAAGAATTCGCTCGCGAAATGGTTGCCGGTGTGCACCCTGTGCTGATCAAGCTTCTTAAGGTGTTCCCTCCTGTTAGCGAGCTTGATCCTAACAGGTACGGCAACCAAAACAGCACCATCACAGCAGCACATATCGAGGCCAACCTCGATGGGCTCACCATTGATGAGGTACTGCTAATTACTTCAACGATTAATAGACTGTTCATGAAAAGGGGGATCTAATTTTGCTTGTCGGCTACGCAATTCCGCAGGCACTGAGCAGCAACAGGCTCTTCATCTTGGACCACCATGACGTGTTCATGCCCTACATTGCACGGATAAACTCTACCGCACATAAGGCATACGCCACGAGGACTCTGTTGTTCCTTAAGGCGGACTCCACTCTGAAGCCACTGGCGATCGAGCTCAGCTTACCTCACCCAGACGGCGAGCAATACGGTGCTGTAAGCAAAGTGTACTCGGCGGCCGAGAATGGCGTGGATGGATCTCTCTGGCAATTGGCGAAGGCCTACGTCGGCGTCGTGGACGTCGGCGTCCACCAGCTCGTCAGCCACTGGTGCGCACGCATATCGAATTTATCCCGACCACGCTCTGTTCCATACCGTTCCCGTTCTGATCATCTTCCTCTTGACTCATGCACGAGGGCAGGCTTGGCACGCACGCAATCTTGGAGCCGTTCATCATCGCGACGAATCGACACCTCAGCGTGGTTCACCCGATCAACAAGCTTCTCACGCCTCACTATCGCGACACCATGAACATAAACGCCTTGGCTCGCCAGTCTCTTATCAATGCCGATGGCATCCTCGAGAAGACATCTGTACAAGGCAAGTTCTCCTTGGAGTACTCCTCCTGGGTTTACAAGAACCACTGGAACTTCGTCGACCAAGCTCTCCCCGATGATCTGGTCAAGAGGTAGAAAACCTCAGTAGTAATATTCTTCCCTTGCTTGACACTAAACTTCTACCTCATGGCTAACCGGAAGCTCTGTCTCTGCACAGAGGAGTAGCAGTGAGGGATCAAAACGGTGAGCTTTCCCTGCTGATCAAAGACTACCCGTATGCGGAGGACGGCCTACAGATATGGAAGGCGATCGAGACGTGGGTCACCGAGTACTGTGCAATTTATTACCCGAGCGACGATGCTCTGAGAGCTGACTCCGAGCTCCAGGCCTGGTGGAAAGAGATCCGCGACGTGGGTCACGGCGATAAGAAGGATGAGCCATGGTGGCCCAAGATGGAGACCGTTTTCGAGCTGACGCAGTCGTGCACCACCATCATCTGGTTGGCCTCGGCCTTCCACGCCGTCATCAACTTCGGGCAGTACCCCTACGGAGGCTACGTCCCCAACCGCCCCACCATCAGCAGGCGCCTCGTGCCGGAACCAGGCACGCCGGAGCACGACCTGCTGGAGAAGAACCCGGACAAGGTGTTCCTGAGGACGATAAGCAGTCAGTACCAGACCATCATCGGCGTCTCGCTGCTGGAGATCCTGTCGACCCACGCGTCAGACGAGGTGTACTTGGGCCAGCGTGACACGTCGGAGTGGACAACGGACCGGAAGGCGCTGGAAGCGTTCCAACGATTCGGGAAGGCGTTGAAGTCGATCGAGGATGACATCAACAAGAAGAACGCGGACGCCAGTCTGAAGAACCGCAATGGCCCGGCCAAGATGCCCTTCACCTTGCTCTTCCCGAGAAGTGAGGTTGGGATCACCGGGAAGGGGATCCCCAACAGCGTGTCCATCTAGGTGGCCGGAGAGGAGTGCCCTGCGATCCTGAATAAAGTCCGGCCGGCGAGGAAGCTGAGGTAGATGGAAGCTTCGCATCACTCGCCGAAATGCGTTGTGGCTTATCTTGTGGCATTGGAATTGTGTTTGTGGTGTGAGCAAGTGTAGTAAATAAATCTTTTGCGTGATGGCTTGCATGCAAAGGATAAGTTTAAATAAATCTTTGATTCTGAGGATTGAACTCAACCCTTCCTCCAGAGGGTTTTAATTTGATTTGAGAACTTAATTGTAAATATAAAGAATTACAGGGACTAAAAATATTAAAAAAAAAAGTATTAAAAAAATAAGGGTTTTCACCCTCCGCTTCCCATCGCCTCTCAGCTGCCTCTCTCAAAGCAAAACAGGCGATTCGTGGGAAAGCGAGGGAGAGGAAAAATAGAACAGAGGAAAAGAAAAGAGAGGAGGAAGAACAAAGGGATGAGGCGAGAAGGAGGATGTGGGCTAAGGCGCACGCACAGAGAAGATGAGACGAAGAGAACAAGAATGGAAGAGGGAAGAAGAAGAAAAGGGTCGGAAGAGGAGGGAAAGAAAATAAAAAAACAAAAAAAAGCGGGTTTAGGGGTGGGGGGAAAGAAATAAAGGATCGGGTGTGAGAACAGAGAAGAAAAAGAAGACGAGTAAGAGAACACGAGGAGGAAAGAAAGAGAGAGTGTCGTGACACGAGCAGAAAAGAAGAAAAGAGGAACAAAGAAAGGAGAGCGAAAAAATAATAAAATAATAAAAAATATTGGAGAATTCGGTTTGACATTAGATAGATTCAAATCAAATTATACGAGGTATAACTTTGAATTATCTTATATTCTTATTAATTAATTTATGTTTTAGATTATAGATTCAAAAATCTTGATGTTCTTAATTAATTGAATGTCCATATCGTGAAGCGAATAAAATAATGAAAAATGATGATGTTGAAAAAATAAAAAAGAGAAAGAAGGCATCATAATTATATATTTGTTTTTGATACACAGTTACGATAAATCTCCAATTATTCGGTCTGACCTGTTTTTAAAAATATTAATGTATATATTTGATATTTATAAATTCATATGATTTACATAATTTAGAAGTTGTTTTATTATTTAAAAACATTGTAAAAAAATTTATATGTTGATGATTTGAAAAAACATATATTTTAATTTCTTTTTGTTATGAGTATTTATTAATTTATATTATTTGATTTATATGAAAATATTTATTCAACATTATATTTGAAAAGATCAAAGAATATTTATTTATTTATTATTAGTTTTAAATAATATATGATTGTATCGATTTTGAAATGATATAATTTTTTTTTATTAAAGCACTTAATTTGGTAATAAAGTAATAGATATATTATTTTTAGTAACATGACAATTGTCTAATTAATATGGTTATAATCTAGATCCTATCAATGGTAGTTGTATATTGAAATATATTTTAAAAACTAATTTCTTTTAAGCCTTGACATAGGAAGGTATATGTTATCTACCTCATGGGGATTAAATATGGTTTTATGTCTTCTTACGAGGATATAACGTCCTCGTAGCCATTGATACTACTATAATTTCTCGTAGCCATTAATACTATTATAATTTCTGTTTCGAAATATACACTTTAGTTATATTAGTTATACATATAATTTTATTATGAAAATATATTTATATATTATACTTTGAAAAGTACTATTAACATGCCATAATTTGATGTGTATACGAAACTGATATTTTGTAAGCTATATAAGCATAATGAAAGATTTGGTATTTAAGTATTTTATGTTAATGAGTGATGATTTTAAAATGTATATTAAGTTTAAGTTTTTGTATTAGCACAAGTTAAGTATTTAATATCCATGAATATTTCAAAAACATATGTTGAATACATAAAAAAATATTTATTTTAATAAATTAATTATTTATGATAAATTTTGCTAAAAAAGAATCATAGTGTTTACTTGCTCATATTATTATCTTCAAATTTTTGGAGTTCCACAACAAAAGCATGGAAGATTGATTACTGATTGAATTATGTAACTAATCTATTAAGATGACTGTATATTGAGATTGTTTTGTATATATATCGCTTGGATTGAAATGTTGTGAATTTTTAAGGAGCTAACGAATATGTAGAATGTCTAATGATTGGATTGATTATAAATTGAGCTATGTTATTAATATCTTGTGGGTTCATTAATTATGACCTGAATTATGTAAAAATTATATTATAAGAGTTATTTTATTTTGTTTCTGATCTTTTATTCTTATTGGCAAACCTATAGGATCGGGTGTGAGAACAGACTAAGCAAACAAAAGAAAAGAAGAAGAAAGAGAGTAAGAATGAGAATGATCTGCCACCAGCAGAAACGAGAAGAGAGTAAGAATGAGAATGATCTGCCACGGCAGAAACGAAGAGGAAGAATGAAAGAAAAAGAAGGAGAAGGTAAAAAATTAAAAAAAGAAAAATTGTGGTGAATTTGGTTTGACATTAGGTAGATTCAAATCGAGTCTAGGAAAATTATATGAGGTATGGTTTTTGTTGTGGGAAACAACTTTGAGCCGTGGCCTCGGGGTCGGCACGGCTTGGTTCGGGTCCAAATGGTCGGGGACCGGGCTCGATGTCCTTCAAGGGTTGCCGGCGGGGAACCGGTCGCACGCGTCAGGATGGTTAGAGGAGCGTCGGGTTGTATCTGAAAAGGGGTTCCTCGCCTCGGCGTTGGGGAGGAGAGGCTTTGTCTTCGTACCTGTACACAGGTCGGGTCGGAAGCTCGGCCCGACCCCTCCGACGATCAAGTTAGCATATGTGGAGGGGATTTCGGATGAAGAAGAGTCTCTTTTCTCCTCCTTTTTCTCCTTTTCTCTCCCTCAGTGTGCGGGGGTATTTATACGGGAATTTAGCGGTACCTGAAGCGCTTGCCCGCAGGGAGCAGGATCGTACCTCTGATGGCGTCTGACACCGCTGTTGGCGTGCCGTGAGAAGGTGAGCCTGAGCGGTCGTTAATGGGCCTCGGTTGGCGTTTTGGCCCATGCTGGCCAGGCGTTGCCAGCTCGTCAGAGGCACGGTACGTCCGCTGATGTCATGGGGGTCTTATCTTAATTATTATCCTCATCATATTCCCCCCCCGAAAGAAGCCATGGGTCAGTTGTTGGGGGAGGGTCCGAGACATGGCTCGGGTACCAAGCGATTGATTCTGTCGGTTGCTTGCCGATTTGTTGCGGAGGTCGGGGAGTTAGAAATCGAAGATCGCGGCTCGGAGGGACCGCGGCGGTCTCAGGCGGCATGAGGCCGAAGAGCACGTCCCGGGCGGGCAGGCCGCGTAGAGGAGGTGGTCTCGGGCGGCATGAGGCCGAGGAGCACGTCCCGGGTGGGCAGGCCGCGCAGAGGAGGTGGTCTCGGGCGGCATGAGGCCGAGGAGCACGTCCCGGGTGGGCAGGCCGCGCAGAGGAGGTGGTCTCGGGCGGCATGAGGCCGAGGAGCACGTCCCGGGTGGGCAGGCCGCGCAGAGGAGGTGGTCTCGGGCGGCATGAGGCCGAGGAGCACGTCCCGGGTGGGCAGGCCGCGCAGAGGAGGTGGTCTCGGGCGGCATGAGGCCGAGGAGCACGTCCCGGGCGGGCAGGCCGCGCAGAGGAGGTG
>LVTN01000415.1:197833-208593 GCA_001649415.1 Musa itinerans | reverse complement strand
CTTCGTACCTGCACACAGGTCGGGTCGGAAGCTCGGCCCGACCCCTCCGACGATCAAGTTAGCATATGTGGAGGGGATTTCGGATGAAGAAGAGTCTCTTTTCTCCTCCTTTTTCTCCTTTTCTCCCCCTCAGTGTGCGGGGGTATTTATACGAGAATTTAGCGGTACCTGAAGCGCCTGCCCGCAGGGAGCAGGATCGTACCTCTGATGGCGTCTGACACCGCTGTTGGCATGCCGTGAGAAGGTGAGCCTGAGCGGTCGTTAATGGGCCTCGGTTGGCGTTTTGGCCCATGCTGGCCAGACGTTGCCAGCTCGTCAGAGGCACGGTACGTCCGCTGTTGTCATGGGGGTCTTATCTTAATTATTATCCTCATTAGTTTTGAATTCTCTTGTATTCTTATTAATTGATTTATATCTTAGAATGTAGATTAATGAATATTGATGTTCTTAATTAATTGGATGTTTATGTTGTGAAGCGAATAAAATAATTAAAAAATGAAAATGAAAAGAGGTATCATAATTATATGTTTATTTTTTATATACGATTAGGGTAAGTCACTAGTGATTCTCTTGAGTATGTTTTTAAAAATATTTATATATGTGTTTGATATTTTTAAAAGTATTACAAAAATATTTATATTGATGAGTTGAAAAAACATATGTTTTGAATGGTTCTTTGTTTTATTATAAGCATTTATTATTTTATATTATCTGATTCATATAAAACTATTTATTCAATATTATATTTGAAAGGATCAAAGAATATATGAATATTATTAGTTTTAAATAATATATGTTTACATTGGTTTTGAAATGATATACCAAAAAAATTATTAAAGCACATAATTTGATAATAAAATAATTAATATATTATTTTTAGTAACATGATAATTGCTTAGTTAGTATGGCTATGATCCGGATCCAACCAAAGTTATTTATATTAGTTATACATTGGGATATATATCAAAAACTAGTTTTTGTAGGCCTTGACACAAGAAGATACATGTTCTTTATATTATGGGGGCTAATTATAGTTTTAGACTTTGTTAGGGGGATGTAACGTGCTAATAATCATTGATACTACTATGACTTCTATTCTGACATATATATCATAGCTACATTAGTTATACATATAATTTTATTATAATAATTGATAGGGGATACATTGTCGGCTAATCATCCAACATATCATCATCACATGATGCCTAGAGAGAGAGGAGAAGACGAAGCTTCCTTCTTGTCATTTATGATAAGAAAGTTAATCACAAACTTCATTCTTACCATTTATGGTTAGAAAAGTAATCACAAGTTTCCTTTTTGCCTTTTACAACCAAGTATAAAAGCATGCCTTTAACACAAAGAATAAGACTTCCTTGGATTACTCATATACCTCGAGTTACTAACTTGAACGTTAGAGGGACCGGGTCGAGAAATCTCTTCCGACCTCAATCTTCATATAGGTGACACCTTAGGAGCTTATTGTTTCCACCACAAAGGCATCTTGGAAAACCTAGGTCCAAACCACATCGAGCTAACTAAGATATTAATAATATTTTAGCACTAGAAGAAAGACTTGATATCGTAGGAACATTTGCCTACCAACCCTCTTGATAAACGCTCAAGCAACGAGGCCTTGCCCCTGACTCATAGTACTTTCACTCAAGGGGCAACAGTCATTCTTTCCAAATGTTGATGCATCCACCTCGATGCAAATACTAACACGATATTAGTGTTCACTCAATGACCCAAGGGTGACCTCGAGTCACCTGCTTGTCCTCACTGAAGTATTCCTAAACCTCACTTAGCAGGTGCAAATATTAATGCATATGATGCAAGTTATTGCTCCACTTTTGCCTCAACTAACCCAATAAGTAATGCCACCACTTCAATCGCAGTCAGTAGCTCAACCAACACCGACACTAGTGCCCGTCAAGGTTTCCCCACTCGACGCAATACTAATATCTCAAGGGCACTCAAGGCTAGTCAAGCCACTAGTCAAGCAAGCACCTTACTCTCTAACTATGAAATTTAACGGACTACCACACCGCCATTATGTTCTGCCTGATTTCCTAAGGATCCATTCACAATAAATTGACCAACACTTGGAAGAAATGCAATGAGAATTATAATAATTCAAAGAGGAAGGGTCAACCAACCTAATCTCGAGTTGATCGCCATTCACCAACGACATCTAGGAGGAGCTAATCTCGGCCAACTTCTATTTTCCATCATTGGAGGCTTTTAATAGTAATATTGACCCACTAAAGAACATTATTACTTTTCACACCTAAATATCATTATATAACACTTCGGATACCCTAATGTGTCATGCCTTCCCAACTATATTGAGAGGCCTGACACGAGAATGATACACCCAACAAAAGCCACTCTCTATCAATTCCTTTGTTTATTTTGCTAAGGAATTTGTACTTCACTTCCTCAGGAATATACACTTGAAGTCATTGGTAGTAATACTTCTCGGACTTAGGCAAGGGGATGAGAAGACACTCTCAGACTTCGTTGTTTGATTCACCAACAAGATATGAGGTGTGCAAGATGTTCATCTGTCACTTGTAATACAAGCCTTCATAATGGGACTCAAACTCTCTTATCCTTTAGTTTTTGGTAGAGAGGCCATCCACGATACTTGAAGTACTCTAGCGGGTGAATCAATACATCATTGTTGAGGTAATAGTTTCGGATAAATATGAAGAGACACACAAAAGGCCAATACAGGATCAACTACAATCTCCACTAACCCCAAGGTCACTGTAGTAAAGAAGTGACCAACCCGAGTTATCTCACTTCAAGCCTAAGTCAACTCCCTTGAATATGACCAAAATTAATGTCTTTTTACAGATAAAAGAGAAGGGACTTTTAAAAGATCCTCAACTGATGAAGACTCCATTGGCAAAGAGAGATAGATCCAAGTATTGCAACTCCACCAAAATTACAGCCATGGTACAAAAGATTATAATGATTTGAAAGAACAAATTGAAGAACTCATTTATTGGAGACACCTTAGGTGGTTCGTCTGAAGGCACCAGGAAACTTCACCCTAACCTTAGGGGTTAGTCGAAAGATAGATCGACATCATCATTGGTGGATCTATCTCGGGAGGAGATAGCTCCTCAGGTCATCAAGCTTATGACCAAGCTATAATTGAAAAATGCCCACTTATGGGGGATGACCTAGAAATCATTTTCAAAGAGAAAGAGATAAAATATCTTGACCTAAACCATGATGATACCTTGGGAGTCTCCATGAGGATGATCAATACTCGAGTGAAGAGGGTTATGATTGATCAATGTAGCTATATTGATATCCTCTATTATGACGCTTTCCAAAAACTTGGGCTCACGATTAACAACCTCACCTCTACGTCTTCTTCACTAATGGGGTTCACCGATGACTCAACCTCCCCTCTTGAGACAACGAACCTACACGTCATATTTAGAGATGAGCCATACTCCAAAACAGTGACAACTAAATTCATGGTGGTTGATATCCCCCTGATATACAACGTAATTATAGGTTGGCCCATGCTGAATAGGCTAAGGGTGATGGTGTTGACCTGCCATATGGTGATGAAGTGTTTGATGAGGACTAGCATCAGAGAGCTGAGAAGCAACCCTAGGGAGTGGCACTAGTGTTACCTTACGACGGTCTTCCTACTAAAGAAGGCACGATCCGAGGCACCGCCTATAGACCCCTAAAGTTTTGCCATATCCTTCCTACACCCAAAACTAGTAGAATCATCAAGACACCTATGGACAAAGCTCGCCTCGATCGAGTTGTCAAGGTCGGGGAAACACTTTCCTGTTAGGACAATAAAGGCACTAGGGGGGAGGGGAATTAGTGCTTTCGATAAAACTAAACCGATTTAAAGACTTGTTCGATGAAACCCGTATCGGAAATAAATTTAACTTAAAACATGCATAAGAGTAGTGAGTATGTAAATTAATTTGTAATAGGAATAAAAAGCACAAAAGAAATACAAATTAGATTTATAATGGTTTGGTCATCCCCACCTATGTTCACTCCCAATTCCTCTTCACTCGAGGCTACCGACTTTCACTACCATTCTTCCTTTTAATGGGCGAAGATCAACTATCCTTGTTACAATCTTTCCTCCTTTTCATAAGCTCGGAAGAGAATCTTCACACCTCTCTTTTACAAAAGACCCCACTCCTCCCTTAGAATACTCAACAATTCAAGAGAGATTACTAACTCTTTTATTTTCATAAGAATTCTTTCCTCTTTCCACTCTTTTTCTTGTTATACCAAGCAAGAATGAGTGAGATATTTATAGGCCCCAAATGACTTTAGAAATAGAGCCAAAATTTTAAATCTCGGGTCTTCAGGGTACTAGCGGTACCACCGCTTGCCACCCTGTGCACTAGCGGTACCATCGCTTGACATAGTCTGAGAGACTATGTTTGGGTGGTACCACCACCATTTTGGGCAGTACCACTACCTAACATGTCGAATAACATAAGATTCATAATTGTAATTGGTACCACCAACCAATGACATGTCAAAATGTACACTTTGTACGTTCCAACTCATAGGTGGTTCCACCACCTAGTCTAGCGGTGTCATCGTTTGACCCAATTATAGGTCATTAAATGAGCCTTCCAATCGACCTAAATGAGCCCTAATTCAGATCCAATAGGTCCCTAATTGAGTTGACATGATTACACCTAAAACCAACTCAATTAAGACTTAAACTAATTCAATCAGGAAACAACCAATTATAATTATGAATCCTATGTTATTCGACATGTCATTGGTTCATCCAGTGCTTTGTCCAAACCTTCGGTGTATCGTCCTCTCCTTCGGCGTATTGCCCGATCCATCGACATGTTGACCTCCTGCAACATCCGATCTTATTGGCATAATGTCCGATCCTTCTGGCTCGATGCCCGAACTCACGACACAAAGTTTATCTTCTGGCACATCAGCCAATCCTCCAACCCGACATTCAATCTTCTGATATGATCCATTCCTGCCCAATGTCTGATTCTCCTAATTCAATCGATTCGCCTTTCCATGATCGAAGTTAGTCTTACGTCACTCAAACGCTGGTTAGATCATAACTTCATCATCAAAATTTAAGATTTAATAATCTCTCCCATTTAGATGATGACAACCAATTGATGATGAAGTTTTAACTAAACTCCCCATATCTATATGACATATTAAAATAAATTTAAATTCAGAGTTAAAACAATTTTAATGATGGTGACTTTCACATCATTGCATGTATCATAAAATCATGAGTATTACATGCATAATTTCAAATCATCATAATTTGAAAATATCAACGTTTATCATACCATGCATGATTTAAATTTTAAATTATTATCATAACTTTTCCTCCTTTGTCATTAACAAAAAGGAGAAAAGTGCAACTAGCATAGTTTTTAAAACATGAAAACTAGCAATTTTTTGAGATGTGTAAGTTAGCAATTTTTGCTTCTCTTGAGATATGCAAGCTAGCAATTATTGCTTCTCTTTTGAGATGTGCAAGTTAGTAATTTTTGCTTCTCTTGAGATGTGTAAGCTAGTAATTTTTGTTTCTCTTTTGAGATATACAAGCTAGTAATTCTTTCTTCTCTTTTAAGATGTGCAAGCTAGCAATTTTTGCTTCTCTTGAGATGTAAAAGTTTATAATTTTTTCTCCCCCTTTATCATTGTCAAAAAGAAGGGAAGATGAAATTTTTTTTCTCTTTACATGAATGTTCCAATCATAACATGAAAGAGATCATAAAAAATCAATTTGGTGAAGAGGTATATAATTCATGAACATAAGGGAGTCATATGAAATAAATAAATTTCAAGTTGTGAATACCGAGAAATCAAGGGAAAAAAATTATGATTCATTTGGATAAATCTCCTTTATAATAAATAGTAAAAGGAAATCTTAGAAGATTAAATAATAAATCTCAAGTATCAAGTGAAAGATCATGATTCGTATGGATAAATATTCTCATTAATAAAGAAAGAATCATGTGAAAACAAATAATAAGAGATCTTGATTTATATAAAAAAAATCTCAAGCTATAATTCCAAGAAATCAAAAGAAAAATCATAATTCATTTGGATAATTCTTCTCTTTTGTAAATAGCAAAAAGAAACATAGTAAAACATCTTTATTCATACAAAAGAAACCTCAAGCCTTGAATACCGAGAAATCAAAAGAAAGATCATGATTCATTTGGATAAATCTCATTCAAATTTAATTTTTCAAATAATCAAAATCACTTTCTTAATTTAAGAGATTCAAATAAAAAAATAATAAATTTATTCATCACTAAGGATCTTTATGATGAAAACTCGATAAGCTTTAGAGATATTTTCAACAAAAATACATTCATCTTTTAGTTTTAATTTATATGATTGCTTTTATACAAGCATGCCATAGTATTCTATGCCAAATCCATGTATCGTCGTTTAAAATTGGAAAGCAAGTTTTATCACAAAAATCATCAAGATCAATAGTATAACCATTAACTAATAAAACATCTTCAAAAGATTTATTACTAATAAATCTAATTCAAATGATCTTTCTTTTATTATTGTTGTTTTGACTAGTAAACTTTGTGAAGTATTTTGAGTCTTTGGTCATATGCCTTGAGCATCCACTATTAAGGTATTATCTTTTGCTCCTATCCTTCGATTATAGATATCTCTACAAGAAAGGTGGGTTTGCTTTAGATATCCATTTGACTCTAGGTCCCTTATGGTTATATCTACCTATCTTGTCTTTTAGCATTGAGTTATTTATGATTCCTTTATGAATCCAAACTAATTTATGTGAGTTATAATTTTTAAATAAATATTTATAAGCATAATGACCATATCTACTATAAAAATTATATTTATCTTTAGGGAAACATATAATGTGGGTCCTTTAATAAATGTGGCTGGCTGTTGTTGGGTGTTCCTCACAAAGTCAATTCCTTTCTTTTTATGTATATGACCTTTATTATCAAGAATCATGTTTAATGATTTGCTACTAATTTTAAAATTTTTTAATGTTTCTTGTAATAAATTTTTTTCTTTTTTTATGAATCTAACTCTTTACATTTAGTACTAGAAGTTAATATGTAATTATCATATTCATTTTTTAATTTATCAAATTTACTAGAGAGAGAAATGTATTCCTTTTTTTAGTAATTTATATTTCTTACCAACTAATTTAAATTTATTATATAAGTCATAAAATGCATCAAATAATTCATTGTAAAGTAAATAGATTTCAGGTGAGTTGTATACCTTATCGCTAAGAGCCATCAAAGCGTAGTTTGCCACCTTTGTTGAATCTCATATTTTGTTGATGAAACCAATTGATAGTGTTTATGATTTGATATACATTTTGAGTGACGCAGGAAGCTTCGATCAAGGAGAGACAATTGAAGTAGGAAGAATCATGCCGGAGAAAAATGTCAAAAGATTGGACGTCACACTGAAGGATCGGTCGACGTATCGATAGAAGGCTTCGGGCCATGGTTTCGGGCATCGGGCTAAGAAGAGCGGATATTATGCTAAGGATATCGGAGTTGCGGAGGTCAACTGATCGTTTGGGCAATAGGCCGCAAGAGAGGATGATGCGCTGAAGAATCGGACGAAGTGTCGATAAACCAATGACATGCCGGACAACATGATTCAAGCTTTGTAATAATTGTCTAGATCAAAGTAGGTTTTTATGTGTGTAGGATTAACTATAATAGCAAGGCATAAAGCAAAATGAAGTCCTAGAGTCAAGAACACGATTTCGTTGGGAGTTCGAGATTTTGTCGGAAGTCCGGACGTTCGTCGAAAGTTTTGCTGGAATTGACCGAGAAGTCTGGGAGCTTGCCAAAGAAGCTCATCGAAACTCGCCAAGAAGATCGTCATAAAATCCAGGAGCTTGCTGGGAGTCCACTGGAACATTGCCGAGAGATCGTCGGAAGTTCATCGGAAGATCGCTGGAAGCTCGCCGGAAGAAACCTAGACTTACAGAATTGTTTAGCTTAGTATATGCCTTAGAATTCATAGTTAGCACATAATTGAGATTGGAATTGGGTCAACCCAATTAGGGGCCGGTTGGGCCCATGTATGGACTATGTTGGGCCAAGTGAAAGGCCCAAATAGTGACACAATAGGTGGCACCGTCGTGGCACAGTCTCCGAGATTGTGTCAGGCGGTGGTACTGCCTAGACATAGTCTTCCAGGTAGTGGTACCGCCTAGTGTCAGTGCTGCAAGCGGTGGTACCACTAGGACCTAGGAAACCCAGGATGAGACCTTTTTAGACTCTAAGTTTGAATCAACTTGAGACCTATAAATACCCCTCTCATCCCTGGCTAACACACAAAAGAATTGAGAGTGAAAAAGAAAGAAAACACTACTGTAATCTTGTGTAAACTCATCTCAAACTCTAAGTGTTTAGAATTCTGTTTATGGAGGAGTGAGTGGTGTAAAGGTTTTCTCTTGAGCTTGCAAAAGGATAATAGAGTTGTAAAGAGGTGGTTGGTCTTCATCTATTGAAGAAAGACCGATTGTGGATGCCGGTGGCCTCGACGGAAGAGGAATCGACGAAGTAGAAGTAGGTCACGACGACCGAACTACTATAAACTTGGTTTGCATTTCTGTTTTGTGCAATTTACCTTTATTGCAAACTTACTTGCTTTACATCCACTACGCTCTTCCGTACGCTTTCAATTTCAAGTTAACATCTTCCGAATCGGTTTTAATCGAAACCAAATTTTTAGAACCAACGTAATTTACAGCTGCACTAATTCACCCCCCCTCTTAGTGTCGACTCGTTCCTAATAGTTGGTATCAAAGCCACGTTATTTCTCATTTGGTTTAACACCTAAGAGAAATGACTCCTTTTGGCTTTCAAGAGGGACTTTCTCTCATTCGTTCTCCTATGTTTAATGGGACAGACTACACATATTGAAAAACTCGAATGAGAGTTTTCTTACTTTCCTTATATTTAAATTTATGAAATATTATTGAAAATGGATTTGAAATGTCTTCTCTTCCAATGAACAATTCGAATGATTTTGAGAAGAAGACTTTCTCTTTAAATGCAAAGGCTATGAATGCCTTGTTTTATGCTTTAGATAAATACGAGTTCAATCAAGTGTCAATTTGTGAAATGACTTTTGATATTTGGCATACACTCGAAATCACACACGAAGGCATGAATAGAGTAAAAGAGTCTAGAATAAATTTTTTTGATGTATGATTTTGAGTTGTTTCGAATAGAACCAAGCGAGACTATTGGAGACATGTACACTCGTTTTACGGATGTCGTCAATAGTCTAAAAGCTCTTGGCAAATATTTTTCAAATTTTGAACTTGTTAACAAGATTTTAAGATCCCTTCCAAAGAGTTGGGATCCAAAAGTAACCGCAATACAAGAGGCAAAAGATCTTAATAATTATCCACTTGAAGAACTTTTTGGTTACATATGAAATGACGCACAATGCACATGATGAACATGATGAACAAAACAAACATAAGAACAACCTTCCAAAGAACAGGAAGGATTTCAGATTTAGAACAATTGAAGACCACTCGAGCATAAGCTTAAGTGATGGTGAACTTGAACTCCTCACTATGAAATTTAAAAAATTCTTAAAACAAGAATTAAAAAATAAAAATGAACTTAAAAAGAAGTTGCCAAAGAAGAAGAGAGCACTCAAAGTAACTTGGGATGAAACGAGTTCATCCGAAGATGAACAAACCAATAAAGGTGAGGTGGCAAACTATGCCTTAACGGCTTTCGACAACGAGGTAATCAAAATCCCCTTAGTTTACTTTGAAATTACTTGATATTTTTTATGAGTTGTTCTTAATTTAGTTTAGAAAAATTATATAATTTTTTTTTGATATAATGAAAATGTTAAAAGGATCATGCTTATCTTTCTAGTAATTTTGAAAAAGATCATGACATTTGCATGTTTTATGATAATGCAATAAAATGTTAGATATAAATGTAATGATTATACACTTAAAAAGATTAATTCTATGTATGTTTTAAAGAAGCAATAATGAGTATCTTGATGATTTCCGTATTACTTTTCAATAACGATGCATGGCTTTTATATTGTAGGCTTGATGATTTTTGTGATGAATTTTATCTTTGGTTTTTGAATTTTTGTGATGAATTTTATCTTTGGTTTTTGATCTTAAACCATGATGCATATTTTTATTTGGCATAAAAAAGACAAAGGCATGCTTGTATGAAACAAATAACTAAAAAGAGGAAAGCTTTCTTCTTGAAAAATTTCTCTACTTTATCGATTTTTCAAAATGGAGAGATTAATGAATCTATCTATGTTTCTTTTTGAATCTATTGAAAACGATTTTGATTTGATGATTTAAATTTGAATGAGCTTTATCTTGATTTTTCGATATTTATAACTTGAGATCTTTTTTTCTCCTTGTTTCTTCTTGTCATTTACTAAAGAGGAGAATTTTCTAGATGAATCATGATTTTGATGATTGAAGATTTTATATACATGAATTGAGATCTTGTTCTCCTATGATTCTTTTTGCTATTCACTAAAAAGGAAATTTGTTCTTGTAAATCATGATATGCTACTTGACATCTTGATAATTTATGACTTGAGTTTTGTTATATATTATTCCCCTTCTTTTGACTATGACAAAGGGGGAGAAAATAAATGATGAATGTTTGGTACCAACAATCATGAAGTGATAAATACTTAAAAATGTTGATTTAATGTTTGGTATCATGAAT